>SMDT01001191.1:0-106589 GCA_005392925.1 Aquilaria sinensis
CGTGTCCCCTATTTTTGCGCAGCGGTTGACACGTGGCGCTTTGCCATTGGAGGAGAGTCGCGTTGGTTACAGAGGGCGCGCCTTTTCAAGTGCAGAGAGTAATTACGGCGTCGGTTCGCCTCCAAAGGGCACTTATGACGGCGCTTCGGCTACCCACCTCTGGCTTATAAATAGCCCATTTCATCATAAGTTCCTTACGCTTTTGCTCTTTTCTCTGCTTTTGCCTCTGTTCTTGCATTTTTCTTGCTTTCTGTGGCGGAGCTTCCTTAATCAGAGCTTTTTTTTCCAGCCAACTTTCACGACGGCGTCCTCAGATTTTGGCAAATCTTTCGGTGGGTTTTTGTTTTCCAGCGCGTTTTGATCCCTGTGTTCTTCTGAGTTTTTCTCCTGGAAACTGTTTTCTTCTTTTCCACGTTTTCAAACTCATTTTTATGTCAAAAATGCCCATTCCTGAGAGCTGGCAGCCTCTTTTAGCCCATCCTTGTTGCACCACAACCAGCTTCCCCCGAACTCGTTCTACTATTTTAACGCCTACCTCTGCATGTGTGGCATCTTCGGGATAGAACCCCATTTCATAATCTTTATGCAGTACTACAAGGTCTCTGTGGTCCCGAAGGGTGGCTTCTATTTCATGCTACCTCGGGGGTCCGGGAGCAAGAAATTCATGTTCACCTTCGCCACTAAGGATAGCTGGCGGGGGTGGCAACTGGCGGGGGTGGCAACAGAAGTTCTTCTTCCTGAAGATGGACGAGGCCTGGTCGTACGTTCTGACCAAATGGGCTCAGGGAACACTGGATGCGGACGTTGGTGATCCGAGGATGCTGCTGACCCCAGAGTTGGCTCCCGTGTTCGCGGATTTCGACGCCCGCATTCGGGCTGTTTCTGACTGGGATCCCGAGGTCTCTCCGCGCGCCCTTTACCCTTTTCCAATCAACTGGAAGTTGATGACCGAAGAGGTCCTTCGGGAACTAAAGGTGGTAAAGGAGCACAAGACTGACCTCGGGATGCCAGCTCCTGCCATTGCCGGGAAAGATTCCTGGTTGGTCAAGCTTCTTAAGGAGGAGATTTCTTTCGAAACGCTTGCCGAAAGTGAGTTATCTTCTACTCCTTTGCTGTTTTTTCCTCGGACTTACGCTGATGTTTCTCTCCTTTTTCAGAGATGGGCGACGACACTGCCGCCTATTACAAGTCCCTCTTCTCCGGCCAAGTGGAGAAGGACGATCAAACGAAGAAGGCGGCTTCCCGAAGGCGGAAGTCTACTGGCGCGGGTCCTTCGAGGAAACGGGCAAAGAGAGCTGCTCAGGTTCCTCTAGAAGAAATTCCCGAGGAGACTGCCGAGGAGCCTGGGACAGCCGAGGTTCCGGCGTCTGAGGCTGCTGCTTCCGAGGTCCCTCCAACCGACGTCCCTCCTCAAAGTCCTACTGCGTCGCAGGCCCTCCTTGATGTAGTGGTAGAAGTACCTTCTGCCGAGGAGCGGCGCAAGCAGAAGGGTAAGGGCATTTCGGCCGAGGAGGCCGAGGACTCCGAGGACGATGTTGTCGAGGTCCCGCCAGGTTTGTTTCCAGACAAAGTGTACTTCCTTTGTTTTTTCTGGAATTGCCTTTGTCTCTGACCTGTTTCTCTTTTTCGCCCTGCAGGGGAGTTACTTACCCCTCTTTTCCGCCCTGCAGGGGAGCTACTTACCCCGAACTGGAGGGCCGAACACGCGGAGGCGAGGGCCCGTCGCGACGCCAAAGTCCCGCAAGGGAAGATACCAAAGGAGCCTTTCTGGACATTCACGGAGGACATGAACTTGTACTCCGAGGACTGTCCTGAAATGGTGAAGCAGATTTCGAAGGGGGTGCTCACCGAGGCCTCCTTCAAGGCTATAGCGGCGGCCCATCTAGGGGATAACACCCTTGCCGCAAAGATCACCGAGCATGCTGCTCAGGTATATCCTTCACAACTCTTCCCCTTCAATTTTTTCCTAAGTGTTTGGCTCTTACTGACCTTGCGTTTTATCTCCTTTGCAGCTGCTGGGGTACGCCGGCTTTCTCCGAGTTCGGGTAGCCAGGCAGACGGCATTCCGAGCTTCGGCCTCAGAGGCCCTAGAAAAGGCGAAAGCGACGTGCTCGGAATTGACCGCCAAGAACCAGCAGCTGGCAGATGCTGCGAAGGAGGAAGCTGCCACCCTTCGGGAGGAGTTCCGAAAGGAGAAGGAAGTTTTGATGGCGGACTCCTCCCTGAAGATTGCCGACCTCCGCAATCATGTGGCGGGGCTGCGCGCTGCAAACCAAGACCTTCTCCAAGACAAGGCAAAAAAAGAGAGAATATCATAGTCACACTCTTGTCTGAGAAGAAAACCCTTCAAGCCGAGGTCCAGTCTTTGAAGAAGGAGCCGAAGGGGGAGGAGCGGATAAAGGTGCTGGAAGAGGAGGTCGGGGATCTGAAGGACGAGCTTGACGACCTTGAGCTTAAGAAGAACAAGTCTGATCAAATGAACAAGGTCGCGTTTTAGGACGGCTTCTGCCTCGCTCGGCACCAGGTTCTCCAAAGGTTCCCAGGTCTGGACCTCTCTTTTCTAGAGGGTCTAAACATTCCTGGGGGACCTCCGTGGAAATGGTCCAAGATCGAAATTCTGAAGCTTCCTCCAATTCCAGCGCGGAAGGTGGCGGAAAAGGGTGGACAAACGAGTGGCTCTCAGGACGCCGCGAACCCTTAGGCTTCTTTAGGGCCCCTTTTCCTTCCCTTCTTTTTTGTACTCCTTCTTCGGGCACTTCTTTATTGTAAGGCAGCTTTGCTCTTAACGGAGATTTTTTGGCTAAGTGTTTCTTCAAGTTTCTTTATTTCCATTGTCCCGAACACGTTCGCTCAAGAGACTTCGGAAAACCTGCGATCAAAGAAACTTTTTTACCTTCCTTTGTCCTGAGTACGTTTTACTCGAGAGACATTCTGGAAAGTCTGAGAAAATTTTGACTAAGTCTTTTTGCAGGCTTTTGCATTTCCAATTTTTCCCGAACATGATTGCTCAAGGGACTTCGGCAAACCTTCAGTCAAAATTTTTGTTTTTCCAGTTGTCCCGAGCATGTTTGCTCAAGGGACTTCGGAAAACCTTCCGCGAGATTTTTCACTTCCCATTTTCCCGAGCACGTTCGCTCAAGGGAGCTCGGGAAATTATCTCAGCGCTGGCTACGGCGAGTACTTCTGCGAGATTTTTGTTTTCCATCTTTCCCGAGCGTGGCGGCTCAAGGGACTTTGGAAAGCCATATCTACGCTTTATCATGGCGAGCATCTTTCACGGAATATTGTTCATTTCTGCACTTAAGAAATTTTCTCAAGATACTACTATATATTTAGAACATTTTTTGTTCAACATACCTCCTCCGCTCAACCTTAAGCGTAGAATTTTTTCAAGGCGCCCGAGTGCCAATTGTTCTTCAATTCTATGCCTTCGACGTCGCCAAGCTTGTACACGCCTTTTCGTTGTTTCGGCAAGGGCCAGATAGGGTCCTTCCAAGTTTGCGCGAAGTACGCCATGGGATGGCCTTCGGGGTGCGAAGTCGGCCTTTCGGAGAACGAGGTCTCCCTTCTTGATTTCTTTTGGCCTGGCCCGTAAGTTTATAGCCACGGCCACTCTTTGCTGGTAAGCTTTTCTTCTCAGCTCGACTATTTCTCTGTGTTCGGCCACCAGATCGAGATTGGTTCTTAGGCCGAGGTCGTTACCACCTTCATCAAATACTTGCACCCGTACCGAAGGTCGAACTATCTCTATTGGGATAATGGCCTCCGTTTCGGAGATGAGTGAGAAAGGAGTTTCCCCTGTGGCTCTTCGGGGCGTCGTTTGGTAGCTCCATAATATACTTTGGAGTTCTCCCGGCCAATTCCCCTTGGCTTCCCCCAGTCTCTATTTCAGGCCATCTTTTATGGTCCTATTTGATACTTCCACCTGCCCGTTGCTTTGGGGGTGAGCTACTGGGCGAAGTGCATCTTCATTCCGAGGTCGCTGGTGAATTCTTGGAATCCTTTGTCTATGAACTGGGATCCATTATCAGCCACTAGTAAACCTGCATACGATGTTCTTCCATACGAAGTTTTGCACTTCTTTTGCCGAGATAGTTGCTAGTGGTTCTGCCTCTACCCATTTTGAGAAATAGTCCACTGCTACCACGCAGAATTTCACGCCTCCGGGTGCTGTGGGGAGTGGCCCAATAGGGTCTATGCCCCAGACTTCAAAGGGCCAAGGATAGTCTGCCGAGGTTACTATTTCCGAGGGTGCCCTCTGGATTTTTGCATGTCTCTGGCAACTACCGCACTTTCGGTCGAACTGCCTTACGTCCTTTCCCAGGGTAGGCCAGGAGTAGCCTTTGGCGGAGTATCACTGCTGCAAGGGCATCAGTTCCAATGTGTGAACCATACATGCCTTCGTGAACTTCCTCAAGGACCATTTCAGTATCCTCTTCATCCACACATTTTTGCAGCGGATTCGCATATCCCTGTCGGTATAACTCTTCGCCAATCAGGAAGAATCTTCCGGAGCGTCTTCGCAGTCCTGCAGCATCGCCGGGGTCTTCGGGGAGCAAATTCTCTGCGAGGTATCTTTTGATTGGGTCTTTCCACCCTGCTCCCGAGGTCGTCATGCTTAGCACTGAGATGCTCGGATGGTCTAGCACCTCGGTGTATGTTTTTGACTTCGCCAAGCAATCTGCCTCAGTGTTATTCCGCCGGGGTACATTTTCGATCCGTACGGCGTCAAACTCCCGAATGAGCTTTGTTACCAACTCATGGTATTTCGCCAAGGTCGGGTCTTTCGCGCCATAGTCCCCTGCCATTTGCCGGACCACCAGCTGGGAATCATTATGGGCTTTCAAGTTTCTCACGCCAATTTTTCTGGCCAGGCGTAATCCTACTATCAGGGCCTCATACTCGGCCATGTTTTTGGTGGCGTTGAAACTGAACTTGATGGCCTTCATTACTTCTAGGCCTTCGTTACTTCTAGGCTTCGGGGCCTCTGATAATTACTCCAGCTCCCTGGTGTTCGGATCCTGAGGCTCCATCTACGTGCAAGGTCCATTCTGGCTCACCCTCTTTTGGATCTGAATGGCTCTCCTCAGTGATGGGTATTTCGGCGATATAATCTGCCAGTGCTTGAGCTTTTACGGCCTTCCGAGGCTCATACGTGATTTCGTGTTCGCCCAGCTCTATGCACCACTTGGAGAGCCTTCCCGAATGATCAACCCTCTTCATGACATCCCGTAGCGGCAGACTACTTCGGACGATGATGGGGTGAGCCTGAAAGTATGGTCGCAGCCTTCTCCCTGCAAGCACCAAGGCATATGTAGCTTTTTGAAGCAAAGGGTACCTGATTTCGGCGCCATGCAGGGACTTGCTGACATAGTAGACCGGCCATTGCTTTGGCCCTTCTTCTTTCACGAGGACCGAGCTCACAGCCTTTTCTGTAACGGCGAGGTAGAGTACGAGGGGCTCTCCCTCCCGAGGTTGTCACGGAGTCGGCAGGCTGGCCAGGTAGACTTTGAGTTCTTCCCAGGCCTTTTGGCAATCTTCATCCCAAGGATGATCATTCCTTCCGAGGTCGCCTTCCATTTTTGCTGCCTTTGTGAGGATTTTGAGGAAGGGTCGACACCTATCTCCGTACCTGGAAATAAACCTGCTCAGAGAGGTTATTCTTCCGGTGAGTCTCTGCACATCTTTGACTGTGGTAGGAGTTCGGAATCTCAAGCAGAGCCTCAATCTTCTCGAGGTTAGCATCGATGCCTCTTTCGGATACCATGCACCCAAGGAGTTTTCCCGAGGTCACCCCGGAGATGCACTTCTCAGGATTAAGGCGGATCCCGAAGGCTCTGAGCTTTTGGAAGGTTTCCTCTAAGTCTGCAACGTGGTAGCCGGGCAGCTTGCTCTTGACTATCATATCATCAACATACACCTCCATGTTTCTCCCATTTGGTCTTTGAAGACCTTGTTCATCAGCCTCTGGTAGGTGGCTCCTGCATTTTTGAGCCCGAAGGGCATCCTGATATAGCAATATGTTCCTCCCTCGGTGATGAAGGCAGTCTTCTCTTCATCTTCGGGGTTCATCCTTATCTGATGGTAGCCACTGAGGGCGTCTAGGAAACTTAGGAGCCCATACTCAGCAGTTGAATCTACCAGTTGATCTATTGGCGGCAGAGGGTATGAGTCTTTTGGGCAAGCATCGTTCAAGTTTCTGAAGTCGATGCACATCCGGAGTTTGCTGCTACCTTCTTTTGTGGCAATGACCACGTTGCTTAACCATTCGGGGTACTTGACCTCCCTGATAACTTCAGCATCTAGGAGACGCTGGACTTCAGTTTTGACAAAGTTGCTTTTGTGGGATGAGATGCTTCGTTTCTTTTGCCAGACAGGCCTTGCTTCCGGGCTTACTTTGAGGCTGTGCTGTATTATGCCAGGGTTTACCCCCGGCATATCTTTTGGCAAGCAGGCAAACAGATCTTTATTTTCTAGCAAAAAGGATACAAGATTTTCCTTGTCACCTTCGGCCAAGCTCTTCCCTATTCGGGTAGATTGACCTGGGACAAGCTCTACTGCTTCCGTTTCTGCTTTGGCGAGATCTTCTTCTTTGCCTTTTTCTAGCGCCTTTGCCTCCATCGTTTGCGCGAGGTTGCTCGCCGGAGCTTTTCGTTTTTTTACAAACACCTTTCTTACCTCGGCTTGGTCTAGGAAGACCTCTGCATCTCCATCCTTGGTCGCGAATGTGACAGTCAAGTACTTCACATCAGGGCGAATATGCAGGTTCCCCATTGTCTGTCTTCCAAGGATGACGTTGTACGAGGATGGGACGTCCATGACGATGAATCTCGCCATTGTGGATGCGTACAATTCAGCTGCTCCGCTTACCGAAGTCCCTTTCATCGTCAACGGGAGATCGATCTATCCGAGGTCGGGGAGTTCGGATGAATCCAACCCCAAAAGTGGGCGAGGTGACAGGCTTTAGTTCGCTGCTGGAGATGCCCAAGCTCGGCAGCAGGTGCGAGAATAGGACGTCAGCTTTTAAGCCATCATCAAGCAACACTCTTTTGACGCCTCAGTTCCCTATCTTTGTCGTGATCAGCAGCGGATCGTTGTGGGGGAAGACGACGGTGGAGCTATCTTTGCGAGCCAGTTTCTTTGATGGACTTTTGATACTCCATGACTGCAATTTCTCTGGCTTTCCGCTTTCTTTTCGAGGATGGGAGCCCCGTGGTGATGGTTTGGATCACCCCTGCTGGAGGTGAGGGGCGCCTTTTTGGACTTCGGTTTCTCCGCCTGTCGGAGTCATAGTCCTCATCTTCAGCGCTTTCTTCCTCCATTTTTCCGTCTTTCGGGGGGTGCATCCTCAGGCATTTCCGAAGTTGGCCCTGTTTTATCAGCGACTCTATGTACTTCTCCAGCTGGAAGCAATCTTCGGCGTCATGGCCGTGGTCGCGATGAAACTGGCAAAACTTCTTGGCATTCTTTTTGTTATCTGCGGCCATGGCCCTTGGCCGCCGAGTTAGCTTCCCCTGCCTTTCCAGCGCCATGAGAATGTTGGTCCGTGTAGTGCTCAATGGTGTGAAACTTTGGGGTTTCCTTCCCCGCATCCTCCGAGGTCCTCCTGCCTGTTCGGTAGGATGCCGAGCTTGTTGACTGGACCCTTCGGCGTGGTGATGATCAGATTTCGGCCCGGCCATCCTCTGTTCCTCGGCTGTCATGTGTTGCTCCGCCCTAAGGTAAAATTCTCCGAGGGTCTCCGGGCGGTCCTTTGAGAACTCATAGGACAGCTGTGAGTCTCGCCGAAGGCCCCGTGTTATAGCAAGAATGCGGATTTCGGGCCGGAAGTCTGGGACGCTCAGAGCTTCTCTGTTGAATCTTTCGACATAGTCTCGGATGGTTTCTCCGTTCCTCTGCTCTATGTCGAACATCTGTACAGGCATCTTCGCAGTAGGTCTGCTCCCAATGAACTGCTGGGTGAAGGCTGTGGACAACTCCCGGAACTCAGTAATGGTCCCTGGAGGCAAGGAATTGTACCACGCCGTGGCTGGCCCTGTGAGGGTGACTTCGAAGCACTTGCACATGGTAGCGTCATCAGCACCGTGTATTATCATGCTCCGTCTGTACTTCGTCAGGTGGGCCTGCGGATCAGTACGGCCATCATAAATTTCCAACCGAGGTACTCTGAACTCGCCTGGCATGGCTGCTTCAACGACGGCCTGAGTGAAAGGGGGGTCATCTTCCCAGGATGTTCCCGAGGGTCTGGCCCAAACGGATCTTCTGGCCACTTGTTTTTCCACTCTGTCCAGCCGTGCTAATATCTTCTCCATGAGCACTGTGGCGCTAGGGCCTTTTTCAGGGAATGGGGATCGTCGGCGCTTCTTCGAGGGGCGAGTTCGGCGCTGAGGGGACAAGGACCTCGCCTCAGTTGACGAACTGCTTCGCTGTGAGACTCTCGGCTGCTTGGACCTGGTTTGTCCCACAGAACGTTTCCCGAGGGCCATAACTTCTGCGGATGATTCTTCGCGAGGGTCTCCATTCCCCGAACTGCGATGTGTGGGCTTGGGGCTCCTCTCCCGAGGGCGTGTTACTGAGGGGGGTCTCTGGGCCTGTGCTTGCTGTGGCCACCTTCGGCCGATCTGCTGTGTCATTTCAGACACGGCCGAACGCTGAAAGTCCCTCAAGAAACTCATAGTGACTACCAGAGGGCGGTCTTCCTCGGGCGCAGAAGTCCCTGGGAGTGTTTGCTCAGCAACCGGTTGTATCTCAGGCGCGGACGGGGACCTCGGGAGTCCCTTGTCCTTAGAACGCCGAGTCTTAACGACGGCGATCTCAGAGCGGGTTCCCACAGACGGCGCCAAATGATGGCCAGGGGCCTCATCGTTTATAGTCATAATGACTGGTGGAGGGACTTCTGGGAGGAAGAACGCCTGGTGGACTGGACAGCCCAAAGGAGAGTGCCTGAAAGCTCAGAAACAAAACGGTTAGGAGGCCCCCGGAGTGTTTTTCCGGGGGGGAGCCTCCGACGCCCAAGTCAGTGGTGGCTGAGAGAAAGGCGGAGAAAATAGCACAAAGGGCTGAGGAGTTTTTCCTGGTAATGGGAGCCGTATTTCGCCAGCCAACCAACCCACCAACTTCGTGTCAAGTATTAATTCCTGGTATTTATAGGAGTGCCTAGCCCGTTCAGATCGCGACACGTGTTCGGTCGGATGTTCCTGAATTTCTGGGCGTAGGGGACAGATAGTTGGTAGCAGGTTGCCTTGAGCCATGTGCTGAGACGGGCCATGATGTGATTTTGATGGCGTCAGCGTGGCAGAGCGCCTTTTGAGGCGGATTGTGGCGTCTGTGATTGGATGTGTCAGAGGCTTCCTTAAATGCTTCCATAAATCTCCTGCCGTACTCCCGAGGTCCCTGGGTGAGGTCGTCCTTTGGTACGGACAGAGCCTCTTCGGGAAACAAGCCCTGAGCTCGGGGTTTCCCAGCTTCAGGGAGTTCCGCCTTCGGGGATATCATGTTCGGCTCGCTATGTTAGGTGCCAATTTTCCGAAGGCGATTAGTTCACGACCCTGGGGGGGGCGAGTAGTGTCCTGGCGTGCCGGGCTCGGAGCTCTTCGGCTATCTCCCGAGGTGCCTGATCACACCTTTTCTCGGGTAGCGCCAGCTTCTTCTGGCCATTACTGTGGCAGGGAGTTCGGCCAGATAGAGGCGATAGCGTTTGGCTATCACAAACAATAAGACTTGTAACGAACCCAAAAGTAGTAAGCCAAGTACACATTGGCACATACCTTCGAAACTAAGTAAATAAACACTAAGCACACACACAAAGCAGCTTAGTACTATTCAGGCCAAATGTCCTTGCCTGAAAATAAAAGGATGGGCAGTGAGTAAAAACTCAGTAGGATTCACTCATATATATTCAACTAAAAAATGAGTCTATTTAGTTAAGCTGAGTATTCACTCAAAGCTTAACCTCCCATTAGCTAGTTCAACCTGCAAAACAAACACAAAGACAAGAAAACCAAGCATATACATATACAAGATAGATAACTATGGCAATTAATCCATAAGTGGGGTTAGCATGCACAAGGAATCACCAAAGCACACAAGGACACACACACACTCCACAAAAGTGCTCTCGGCCATATAAGCCTTACATGTACCCATGTGCATTTTTGCACACAAACCTTTCCAATATAACATTTCCACTTGGAGCTCCCAAAATGCCAAGCAAATAGGCCACATTTACTTGCATTTCTAGTACATGTACACTAGTCAATTAGCTAATCAACAATTCAACCGAGTATAAACTTTAAAGCCCATCAAGCAACTAAGGTCATTTGGCAAATTTTAACCATCACTTAGCCACTCTAAACACTTGAACCATGGCACATTACCAAGCAACATCAAGTGTTAGTGAACCCTACCTCAATAGCTCTCGGTTACAACCAAGCTTCAAGTATCCAAGTGTTCCTCAATCACAATGCCTACCATAACAATCACATAGGCATCAACACACACACTCATGGACTAACTACCATGATTCACATGAAGAACACTAAGATATACATACTTAAGCTCTCGGCCAAAAAAAAGGCCCAATTTTATATACATGTGCTACCCATCATCCTAACTCACCACATGATATTCTAATCATCAATGAACATCATCCATGGCATTATTACCAAGTAACCAAGTGAAATGCACCATTTCACACTAATCCAAGCTTTCGGCCGAAATTGCCCATCTCACATAACAATGTTCTTTATCAAATTAACTCAATCCTTGATCAAAACCATCACATGAAACTTGTTCATAGCACATTTACCATGTAATCAAGTGATCAACACCTAATTACACTAACTCATGCTCTCGGCCATAAAGCCCAACTTCACACACTATTGTTTTTCATCATTCTAATTCATCATATGCTCATGAAAGCATCATTAACCAATAATCATGGCACTAATACCATGTAATTCAATGAGGAACACACCATTACCTCAAAATGCACCTTTCGGCCAAACTTCCACTTGTTCAACTTGATGTTCTTTACTCAAATTTTGCCTAGCACAAGCATAAATAGGCAACAACAACACTTAGTCATGGATTAATTTCCATGGAAATGAAGAAGAACATCAAGCTCATTCATCCAACACATTCGGCCAAGACTAGGTTTTCCACCTCAACATAAACGATGCTCAATTCACTTAGTTTAGCAACACTTGAGCACTCAAAATCCTTGTTCATGGAAGAAAATACCATGGATTCAAGGAAATTAACAAGGTTACCTCAAGAACCCTAGCTTGGTTGGCTCGGCCCTTCTTGATTCTTCAAATCCAAGCTTGAAATTGAAGTAGTCTAGCACCGAAATCAAGCTCCCAAGCTTGAATTCTTCAAGAGTTCTCCAATTGCTTGAGTTCAAGACCAAGTGATGGGTGATCTTTCAAGAACACACTCGGCCAAGAAAGAGCATTGAAAACCCAAAAATGAACTCCAAATGGTGCTAAGTTAACTCGGCCGAAAGTCTAGTGTTTTAGTTAGCTAAAATGCTAACTTTTGCCCTCCATTTTCGTGCATGAAACAATGATGCCCTTACCCACTCTTGATCACAATGCCGCCATTAAAACATGTGCTCACTTAGGCACTCAAGCTTCTTCATGGCTCATAATGCCATGCACAAAGTAGCACAAGTACCAACATGTCATAAACTCCCATGCATAACCGGCCATGTAACTAGAATAAAGACTAGTTGGTTTAACTAGTAACTAGTGAATAGTACACTAGTGGTAGACAAGATTTTGACTAGTAATCATTGTTGTCTCCCACATTTGGTCTAGTCTTGCACTAGCCACCATAAAAGTTTGCATGGCCGAAAATGCCAACCTTAAGTTTATGGATTTAATTGTACCACCCATCTCAGTGTACAATTTGATCCCCTTTCTTGGATTTCTGCCTGTTTTTCCATAGTTCCTTCCCATGTGCATTTAGGCCCTGAAAGTCTCCAGCTTTACTCATAGACCACTGCACTAGACTCCATAGTTCTTCTTACTCTCCCTTTCTGTTTTCTCTCATTTTTCTTGGTCCTTCTTGGCCTAAGCCAAGCACTTAGGAGGTGCCTAACAATTCCTCCCTCCTTAAAGAATTTGGTCCTCCAAATTCTTCACTAACTTAAGGTACAGTTGAGGGTATTTAGTTGCAATCTCCTGTTCCACTTCCCAAGTTGCTTCCTCAGGAGTGTGATTACTCCACTGCACCTTAATCATGGAAGTCCACCTACTTCTTAACTTCCTTGTATCTCTGGCCAGGAACTGGATTGGTACTTCTTCATAAGTGAGATTGGGTGCCACAATTACAGTTGTAGGTGTTTCTATCTGCTTGTAACCTGGAACATACTTTTTGAGCAAACTCACATGGAATACATTGTGTATGTTTCCAAGTTCTGGAGGCAAGTCCAGCTGATATGCCACATTTCCCACTTTGGCCAGTATCTGATATGGCCCTCATACCTAGGTGCCAGTTTCCCCTTTTTCCCAAATTTGATTACTCCTTTCATTGGAGAAACCTTTAGCCACACCCAGTCCCCTTCCTGGAACTCCAGGTCCCTTCTCCTTTTCAGGTTTGCATAGGCCTGCTGCCTATCGTTTGCAGTCTTGATCCTAGCCTGGATCAATTTAATTTTGTCAGTGGTTTCCTTAACAATGTCTGGCCCTAATTCCAATTTATCTTCTAGCTGACGCCAGTAGTGAGGAGTAACACATCTCCTGCCATATAAGGCCTCATAAGGAGCCATTCCTATCACAGAATGATAGCCATTGTTATAGGAAAACTCTACCAATGTAAGATGTACATCCCATTCACCCTGGAAGTCAATTACACAACACCTCAACATATCTTTCAGAGTTTGTATAGTTCTCTCTGTTTGTCCATCTATCTGAGGATGGTAAGCAGAGCTAAACTTAAGTTTAGTACCCAGTGGCAGGTGCAGGGATTTCCAAAACCTAGAGACAAATCTAGGATCCCTATCTGACACTATATCGTCAGGTATTCCATGTAATCTTACTATCTCTTTTATGTAGAGTTGTGTTGGGTTTCGGGAGCCAAACAGCGCAGCGGAATTTAACCGAAACCCTCCAGGATCCAAGTGAAACGGGGTAAACCGGGTGTTCGAAAATTTCATACCTAATTTTCGGTTGAGATCTCTCACTCAACTGTAGAGTCGAATCACAAAACCTGAACAGTTGACGTGTTCAGGCCCTCTATGGTATCCACACGAGCCTCTCAGGATCACCACGCTTCCACCACGTCCCGGCAGATGCGTTTCTCTTGCGCTCGCAGTGCTAGCTTGCGTCCTCCAAGGAATTGCAAGAGAAGAGTGTGGCTGTCCTTTTGGGAGGCTAAGGCAAGGAGACCTGCGAATTTTTCACTAAAAGTTGTATTTATAGTGAGACTCAACTTCCAGGCCTAATGGGTTTCAAAGCCCTAATCCAATTAGGATTTAATTTCGGGCTTAATAATGGCTCAACTTTTGGGCCCATTATTAATATGAAATTAAAGTGAAACCATAACCCAAATAATTAGCCCATGCACTCTAATGATCCAAATAGCCCTATGTGTGCGACCCAATAGGCTCTTACCACGTTGGCAATGATCATAAATCACATTTATGATCATAAGCAATTAGTGGTGTCTAGCAACACATCATTGCTACCCAAGTGACAAGATTGTCGGTGATTCGACTAAACCTTTATGATCATCACCGATATATGCCATTGTCCCTTTGTCCAAGATATCAAGACTAAGCATGAGACATGGAATGTGTCACTCTCGTATAGCCCAATCTTTGGTTTCTTGATTACCAAGTAGACCAACTTAAACTGATGACATTGATATCGTATATCAACTCATCCGAGCATGGCCATGCATTTTTCTAAGTCTAACTCTATCAAGGGGCCCGAAGATATCACTCCCGTTACATAGGAGGGACAAATCCCATCTTGATCATACAAATCCCTCCGCATGATATGTGACATACCCAATGACCTCCTTCAAGTTCACTCAGTTACGAGCAACAAAGGAAAGTATCAAAGTATGTGACTCACATGTAGGGAACCTTGATGATCTTAGGTCGAAGGACTACATATACCATGATCACTATGAGAATCACTTATGACACTCATATAACGATCCATGTAGTGTTCTCATGGTGGGTCGGTCCAGTACACAAGTTCTCCAACTTGTACCCATATGTAGACTACATATCTCATATTAGTCTCCACATATGCTAGTCATTATGTATTATTGCAACCCGCTCCACAATAATACTAGACTAGGGACGTTTAAGAATATCATTATTCTAGGGTTACAATTATGTTTGTTACGTTACGCAGAAACAAAACAACAAACATAATTGCTGGATTAATGCCTTAATAAAATATCATGACTCAATGTGCAAAAAATACAATCATCTCATGATTGGCTTTTGGGCACAACACTAACAATCTCCCACTTGCACTAAAAGCCAATCATCCATGTATCTAATACCGATGGACCTAGAATGGCTATCATGCTTCTGCTGCGTAAGGGGCTTTGTCAGTGGATCAGCAATGTTGCTGTCTGTCGAAGTCCTGCATATCCTTACATCACCCCTCTCGATGATCTCCCTGATGAGATGATAGCGTCGGAGTATGTGTTTGGATCGCTGGTGAGATCGAGGTTCCTTAGCCTGTGCGATTGCTCCATTGTTGTCACAATAGAGCTCTATCGGGTCAGTAATGCTTGGAACCACTCCAAGTTCAGTGATGAACTTCTTGATCCAAACTGCCTCCTTCGCAGCATCAGAGGCGGCAATGTACTCAGATTCTGTTGTAGAGTCAGCTACTGTCTCTTGCTTTGAACTCTTCCAGCTCACAGCACCACCACCAATACAAAACACATAACCAGATTGCGATCTAAAATCATCCTTATCGGATTGGAAGCTTGCATCGGTGTAACCCCTTACAACGAGCTCATCTTCACCTCCAAAGACCAAGAATGCATCCTTAGTCCTTCGTAAGTACTTAAGGATGTTCTTAACAGCTGTCCAGTGACTTTCACCGGGGTTCGATTGGTACCTACTCGTCATGCTCAAAGCATATGAGACATCGGGACGAGTACATATCATGGCATACATGATAGATCCAATTGCTGAGGCATATGGAATCTTACTCATGCGCTCTCTCTCCTCGGGTGTACTCGGACACTGAGATCTAGAAAGAGTGATACCATGTGACATGGGCAAGAATCCTTTCTTGGAATCTTGCATGCTAAACCTCTTTAGCACCTTGTCAATATATGTACTTTGACTTAGGCCAAGAAGCTTTCTAGATCTATCTCTATAGATCCTAATGCCTAACACATAGGCTGCTTCACCCAAGTCCTTCATAGAGAAACATTTCCCTAGCCAAGTCTTCACAGACTGTAGCTCAGGAATGTCATTCCCGATGAGTAGTATGTCATCTACATACAACACCAAGAAGACAATAGCGCTCCCACTAACCTTCTTGTAGACACAAGGTTCATCTTCATTTTTGATAAAACCAAACTCTTTGATTGCATCATCAAAACGAAGATTCCAACTTCGAGAAGCTTGCTTCAGTCCATAAATGGACCTTTGCAATTTGCACACTTTATTGGCATTCCCAGGAGTGACAAAACCCTCAGGCTGTGTCATGTACACATCCTCAAGTAGCTTTCCATTTAGGAATGCAGTTTTGACATCCATTTGCCATATCTCATAATCATAGTGTGCAGCAATAGCAAACAAAATTCGGATGGATTTAAGCATAGCAACTGGTGAAAAAGTTTCATCATAGTCAATACCATGAATTTGCTTGAAACCTTTTGCAACCAATCTTCCCTTAAAGGTAATCACATTACCATCCATGTCAGTTTTCTTCTTGAAAACCCATTTGCACCCTATGGGTTTTACCCCTTCAGGTGGGTCAACCAAAGTCCATACTTGGTTTTCATACATGGATTCCATCTCGGATTTCATGGCCACTAGCCACTTCTCAGAGTCAGGCCCCGACATAGCTTGTTGGTAGGTTGTGGGCTCATCCTGATCCATGAGCATCACATCACCAGTGTGAGTCACGAGAAATCCATATCTCTCGGGCTCACGCCGAATCCTACCAGACCTACGTGGGCTCTGTGCTACAGGAACAGACTCTTGAACCACAACATCTTGTGGTGTTTGTTCAGGTTCCATTTCAGGTTCAATGTCTCCTTGTTGTTCTTGAACTCCCACTAGTTCCTTTAGAGGTAAACTCTTTCTACACTCACCAACTCATCATTAATCATAGTTCATGGCATCAATGCCATGTAAACACAAGAAGAACATGATTTACCTCAAAGATGATCCTTTTCGGCCAAACTCAAATTTTCTCAACTTGTTGTTCTCCTCTCCAATTTGCCTAGCACAACATCAAATAGGCAACAATAACACTTAGTCATGGATTAATTTCCATGAAAATGAAGAAGAACACCAAGTTTATTCACCAAACACATTCGGCCAACAATCCATTTTCCAAACCGAGACATTTCTTGCTCATTTAGCTTAATATAACTTCAATTGAGCACTTAGGTTCCTTGTACATGGAAGAACTACCATCGAATTCAAGGAAATTAACAAGGTTACCTCAAGAACCCTAGCTCAAATAGGCTCGGCTCTTCTTGATTCTTCAAATCCAAGCTTGAAATTGAAGTAGTCTAGCACCGAAATCAAAATTTCAAGTATTCTTCACCCAAGCTCCACACCTATCCAATGAAGCTTGAATCCTAAGCGGGGAGGACTAAGCTTGAGGAACCAAGTTTAACAAGATTTTAGCACTCAAGTTCGGTTGTTCAGTCAAGTCGACAGGAATAAGTGGATTGGTCATGCACAAGGAATCACCAAACCACACAAGGACACACACACACTCCACAAAAGTGTTAGCGTACAATGGATCATATAAGCCTTACATGTACCCATGTGCATTTTTGCACACAAACCTTTCCAATATAACATTTCCACTTGGAGCACCCAAAATGCCAAGCAAATAGGCCACATTTACTTGCATTTCTAGTACATGTACACTAGTCAATTAGCTAATCAACAATTCAACCGAGTAAAAACTTTAAAGCCCATCAAGCAACTAAGGTCATTTGGCAAATTTTAACCATCACTTAGCCACTCTAAACACTTGAACCATGGAACATTACCAAGCAGTATCAAGTGTTAGTGAACCCTACCTCAATAGCTCTCGGTTACAAACAAGCTTCGAGTATCCAAGTGTTCCTCAATCACAATGCCTACCAAGACAATCACATAGGCATCAACAGCACACACTCATGGACTAACTACCATGATTCACATGAAGAACACTAAGATACACATACTTAAGCTCTCGGCCAAAAGGCCCAATTTTCCTATGGCATGTGCTACCCATCATTCTAACACACCACATGATATTCTAATCATCAATGAACATCATCCATGGCATCATTACCAAGTAACCAAGTGAAATGCACCATTTCACACTAATCCAAGCTTTCGGCCGAAATTGTCCATCTCACATAACAATGTTCTTTATTAAATTAACTCAATCCTTGATCAAAATCATCACATGAAACTTGTTCATAGCACATTTACCATGTAATCAAGTGATCAACACCTAATTACACTAACTCATGCTCTCGGCCATAAAGCCCAACTTCACACACTATTGTTTTTCATCATTCTAATTCATCATATGCTCATGAAAGCATCATTAACCAATAATCATGGCACTAATACCATGTAATTCAATAAGGAACACACCATTACCTCAAAATGCACCTTTCGACCAAACTTCCACTTGTTCAACTTGATGTTCTTTACTCAAATTTTGCCTAGCACAAGCATAAATAGGCAACAACAACACTTAGTCATGCATTAATTTCCATGGAAATGAAGAAGAACATCAAGCTCATTCATCCAACACATTCGGCCAAGACTAGGTTTTCCACCTCAACATAAACGATGCTCAATTCACTTAGTTTAGCAACACTTGAGCACTCAAAATCCTTGTTCAGGGAAGAAAATACCATGGATTCAAGGAAATTAACAAGGTTACCTCAAGAACCCTAGCTTGGTTGGCTCGGCCCTTCTTGATTCTTCAAATCCAAGCTTGAAATTGAAGTAGTCTAGCACCGAAATCAAGCTCCCAAGCTTGAATTCTTCAAGAGTTCTCCAATTGCTCGAGTTCAAGACCAAGTGATGGGTGATCTTTCAAGAACACACTCGGCCAAGAAAGAGCATTGAAAACCCGAAAATAAACTCCAAATGGTGCTAAGTTAACTCGGCAGAAAGTCTAGTGTTTTATTAGCTAAAATGCTAACTTTTGCCCTCCATTTTTGTGCATGAAACAATGATGCCCTTACCCACTCTTGATCACAAAAACACCATTAAAACATGTGCTCACTTAGGCACTCAAGCTTCTTCATGGCTCATAATGCCATGCACAAAGTAGCACAAGTACCAACATGTCATAAACTCCCATGCATAGCCAGCCATGTAAATAGAATAAAGACTAGTTGGTTTAACTAGTAACTAGTAATCATTGTTGTCCCCAACATTTGGTCTAGTCTTGCACTAGCCACCATTTGGTCTAGTCTTGCACTAGCCACCATAAAAGTTTGCATGGCCGAAAATGCCAACCTTAAGTTTATGGATTTAATTGTACCACCCATCTTCAGTGTACAAGTTGATCCCCTTTCTTGGATTTCTGCCTGTTTTTCCACAGTTCCTTCCCATGTGCATTTAGGCCCTGAAAGTCTTCAGCTTTACTCATAGACCACTGCACTAGATGCCATAGTTCTTCTTACTCTCCCTTTCTATTTTCTCTCATTTTTCTTGGTCCTTCTTGGCCTAAGCCAAGCACTTAGGAGGTGCCTAACAATTCCTCCCTCCTTAAAGAATTTGGTCCTCCAAATTCTTCACTAACTTAAGGTACAGTTGAGGGTATTTAGTTGCAATCTCTTGTTCCACTTCCCAAGTTGCTTCCTCAGGAGTGTGATTACTCCACTGCACCTTAATCATAGAAATCCACCTACTTCTTAACTTTCTGGTATCTCTGGCCAGGAACTGGATTGGCACTTCTTCATAAGTGAGATTGGGTGCCACAATTACAGTTGTAGGTGTTTCTATCTGCTTGTAACCTGGAACATACTTTTTGAGCAAACTCACATGGAATACATTGTGTATGTTTCCAAGTTCTGGAGGCAAGTCCAGCTGGTATGCCACATTTCCCACTTTGGCCAGTATCTGATATGGCCCCACATACCTAGGTGCCAGTTTCCCCTTTTTCCCAAATCTGATTACTCCTTTCATTGGAGAAACCTTTAGCCACACCCAGTCTCCTTCCTGGAACTCCAGGTCCCTTCTCCTTTTTAGGTTTGCATAGGCCTGCTGCCTATCATTTGCAGTCTTGATCCTAGCCTGGATCAATTTAATTTTCTCAGTGGTTTCCTTAACAATGTCTGGCCCTAATTCCAATTTGTCTTCTAGCTGATGCCAGCAATGAGGAGTAATACATCTCCTCCCATATAAGGCCTCATAAGGAGCCATTCCTATCACAGAATGATAGCCATTGTTATAGGAAAACTCTACCAATGGGAGATGTACATCCCATTCACCCTGGAAGTCAATTACACAACACCTCAACATATCTTCCAGAGTTTGTATAGTTCTCTCTGTTTGTCCATCTGTCTGAGGATGGTAAGCAGAGCTAAACTTAAGTTTAGTACCCAGTGCCAGGTGCAGGGATTTCCAAAACCTAGAGACAAATCTAGGATCCCTATCTGACACTATATCGTCAGGTATTCCATGTAATCTTACTATCTCTCTTATGTAGAGTTGTGCCAACTTATCCAAAGAATCAGTAAGATTCATAGGAAGAAAATGGGCTGCCTTGGTCAGTCTATCCACAATGACCCAAATGGCATTATGCCTTCTCCTTGTTAGTGGCATACCCACTACAAAATCCATAGAGATGGATCCCCATTTCCTCTCAGGTATGGGTAAGCTTTGTAGCTTTCCCCCTGGTTTCTGGTGCTCCACTTTCACTTGTTGGCAGGTTTCACAACTAGCCACAAGTGTATTTATATCCTTCCTCAAATATGCCCACCAAAAATATGCTCTAAGAGCATGATACATCTTTGTGGCTCCTGGGTGCATACCCAGCTTACTAGAATGAGCTTCCTCTAGTATTTGAACCCTTAGGTTGCCCTTTTCAGGTACATACAACCTGTTTTGATAATACAACAATCCATGCTTGAAGGAAAAACCTTGGAATAGTTCTCCTTTACTTTTGCCAGAAATCAACTCTAGCTCCTCATCACCAGCTTGAGCTTTCTTAATAAGCTCTTTCCACTCTTGTGTAAAAGTGAGTACCTTGAACTGCTCACTTTCTTTTGCCAACCATTGGCTTGCTAGCTGAGTAATACTCAGGCTTTCTGCCTTATGCTCAATTTCACCACCTTTGAGTATTCCAGTATAGTTTCTACTCAAGGCATCTGCCACCACATTGGCCTTTCCAGCTGTGTATTCAATTACACAGTCAAAATTTTTTAGATACTCCAACCACCTTCTTTGTCTCATGTTCAGATCCTTTTGAGTAAAAAGGTAGTTGAGACTTTTGTGGTCTGTAAACACTTGGAATTTATTACCAAGAAGATAATGTCTCCACTGGTTAAGAGCAAAGACCACTGCTGCCAATTCCAGGTCATGCACTGGATATTTCTTTTCATGTGGTCTTAACTGTCTGGACCCAAAAGCAATGGCTTGCTTTTCTTGCATTAAAACGCAACCTAGTCCTACATGAGAGGCATCGGTAAATACCTCATATTCCTTTTCAGGATCAGGCAGGATTAGTACAGGAGCTGTAGTCAGCCTCCTTTTTAGCTCTTGAAAGCTTTCCTCACATTGAGGTTCCCAGACAAATTTCTGGTTCTTCCTAGTTAACTGAGTCATAGGAGCTGCCAAAACGGAAAACTTTGGAACAAATCTTCTGTAGTAGCCAGCTAACCCCAGGAAGCTTCTGACTTCCCTTACACACTGGGGCTGCTTCCAATCAAGGATTGATCTTACCTTTTCAGGATCCACAGCCAATCCTTGATCATTTATTATATGACCCAGAAATCCAATCTCCTTTGTCCAAAATTTACACTTACTCAGCTTTCCATAAAGCTGATGTTCTTGGAGCAATCCAAGCACTACTTTAAGGTGTTCCTTATGAGTTTCCTCATCCTTGGAATATACCAAGATATCATCAATGAACACCACCACAAAGTGGTCCAGGTGTGCCCTGAACACCCTCTGCATCAAGTCCATAAAGAATGCAGGTGCATTAGTGAGCCCAAATGGCATCACTGTATATTCAAAATGACCATACCTAGTCCTGAAAGCAGTCTTAGGTATGTCCTCTTCTTTTACCCTTAGCTGGAAGTATCCAGACCTTAGATCAATTTTGGAGAACACTCTTGCTCCTTTTAATTGATCAAACAAATCCTCTATCCTTGGGAGAGGATACTTATTCTTTATGGTCAATGCATTCAACTTTCTGTAATCAATACAGAGTCTAAGGGTTCCATCCTTCTTTTTCACAAATAACACAGGTGCTCCCCAAGGAGACACACTGGGTCTAATGAACCCTTTTTCCAGTAGTTCATCCAACTGCTTCCTGAGTTCTACCATCTCAGGCACTGCCATTCTGTATGGAGCAGTAGATACTGGTGCTGCTCCTGGCACCAGCTTAATTTCAAACTCCACCTCTCTCAAGGCTGGCAAACCAGGCAGGTCTGTAGGAAAGACCCTTGGAAAGTCTTGAACCACAGGTATTTTCCTAAGTTCATCAGATATTTCCTGGTCATTCAGTACCAGGCAATCCTGCTCACCTTCTGGAGTTGTTATCTCCAGCACTTTTATGTGGCAGTCCATAGCCAACTCTAAGGGCTTACTCAAATCATATACTGTTCCACCAGGCAATAATAATTGTCTGGCCTGACAATCAATAATGACTCGATTCTCTTCTAACCAGTTCATGCCTAAAATCACATTATAACCATGTGTCTCCAACACTATGAGGTTAGTTCTCAGTTTCAGCTTGCCTATCTTTATCTCACAGTTTTCTACCATATAGTAGGCAAACAAAATTTCATTGCCAGCTGTTCTTACCAAGTACATGTTGTCCATATACTTTACTTCAAGATTCATGGCCTTAACCAAGCTTGTAGCTATTATAGACAATGAAGCTCCAGTATCAAATAGAACAGATACTAATTGGCCATTAAGGTAAATTGTACCTTTCAAGGCCCTTCTGCTAGTCTTTTGGTGACTAGTCTCGTCCTCAGCCCTTGGTGGTTCTTGTTCTCTCTTGGAAGATTCCAGTTGAAACACCCTTCCTGGAAGTGTACCAGTCCTTCTCTGCTCCTGAGGTATTCTGGTTGCTGGCCTACCAACCTGGGCTGGCCCCTGAGTCCTCAGTTGGGGCATAGGCATTTGCCCCCTAGGTCCCCTGGGACTAAAAGTTCCCAGCAATTTCTTGCTGCCTTCACCCCTTTTTGGGCAATCCCTCACCCAGTGGTCTGGGGCACCACATCTATGGCACCCTGTGGAAGCCTTAAAGCATGGCTTGTTGCCATGAAACTTCCCACAAGTGCTACACTGAGGGCCATACGGCTGTGACTGTGGTCCTCTGTCCTTCCTGTTTTCCTTTTTGCTTCCTCCTGCATCCCTCTCTTCTCTCGGCCTTTTTGATATCTGTCCCTTCTTTGTTCCACTACCACTTCTAGGCCCACTTTTAAACTGTTCCTGGAATTCCTGCTCCAGAGCCAAAGCACTTTGCATGACTGTATAGTAGTGTCTGGCCCCAATTGCCCTGAGAATCGGTCTCAGCTCAGGTCTCAGCCCCCTGATGAACCTTTTAGTTCTCAGCTCCTCCTGCCCTTCATATTATGGGGCATATCTGATCAAACTGTTGAACCTCTGCTCATACTCTAGCACACTGAGGTTCCCCTGCTCCAGTTGATCAAATTCAACCTGTTTCTGGTCTCTCTGTGCTTCACTAACATACTGCTGCCGAAAGACCCTGAGAAAATCAGCCCACCTCATAGACCTCCTCCTGTCTGGATGTCTCCTCTGGTTCCTCTCTTGGTAACTCCTCTGTACTGCCCTCCACCAGAGTTCTGCATTCCCAGCACTAACTGAGCCACTGTGGCATGTAGTGACTTCATCATCACTTCCATTCTTTCCTGTCTGTCTCTGCTAGGCCCAGGTGCTTGATACCTGGTAATGGGCTCTTCAGCCCCATTATGACCCATTTCTTCTGCCTGGGTCTCAGGCACATTTTCCTGCAATCCCTTTACATGATGGGCTGCAGTTTCCTCTTCCTGTCTCAGGGAACTCCTATCCCTGCCTCTGGTTCTCATCCTGCACTTTCAATTGCAGATATTCACAAATATTCAAAATAATACAAGTCATATATGAGTTAGCCCTAAAGGGAACACTGTCTAGGCTTAGCTCTGATTGTAGTTGTTAGTGTTGTGCCCAAAAGCCAATCATGAGATGATTGTATTTTTGCACATTGAGTCATGATATTTTATTAAGGCATTAATCCAGCAATTATGTTTGTTGTTTTGTTCCTACGTAACTTAACAAACATAATTGTAACCCTAGAATAATGATATTCTTAAAAGTCCCTAGTCTAGTATTATTGTGGAGCGGGTTGCAATAATACATAATGACTAGCATATGTGGAGACTAATATGAGATATGTAGTCTACATATGGGTACAAGTTGGAGAACTTGTGTACTGGACCGACCCACCATGAGAACACTACATGGATCATTATATGAGTGTCATAAGTGATTCCCATAGTGATCAGGGTATATGTAGTCCTTCAACCTAAGATCATCAAGGTTCCCTACATGTGAGTCACATACTTTGATACTTTCCTTTGTTGCTCGTAACTGAGTGAACTTGAAGGAGGTCATTGGGTATGTCACATATCATGCGGAGGGATTTGTATGATCAAGATGGGATTTGTCCCTCCTATGTAACGGGAGCGATATCTTCGGGCCCCTTGATAGAGTGAGACTTAGAAAATGCATGGCCATGCTCGGATGAGTTGATATGCGATATCAATGTCATCAGTTTAAGTTAGTCTACTCGGTAATCAAGAAACCAAAGATTGGGCTATACGAGAGTGACATATTCCATTTCTCGTGCTTAGTCTTGATATCTTAGACAAAGGGACAATGGCATATATCGGTGATGATCATAAAGGTATAGTTGAATCATCGACAATCTTGTCACTTGGGTAGCGATGATGTGTTGCTAGACACCGCTCATTGCTTATGATCATAAATGTGATTTATGATCATTGCCAACGTGATAAGAGCCTATTGGGTTGCACACATAGAGCAATTTGGATCATTAGAGTGCATGGGCTAATTATTTGGGTTATGGTTTCACTTTAATTTCGTATTAATAATGGGCCCAAAAGTTGAGCCATTATTAAGCCCGAAATTAAATCCTAATTAGATTAGGGCTTTGAAACCCATTAGGCCTGGAAGTTGAGTCTCACTATAAATACAACTTTTAAGTGAGAAATTCGCAGGTCTCCTTGCCCTAGCCTCCCAAAAGGACAGTCGCACTCTTCTCTTGCAATTCCTTGGAGGACGCAAGCTAGCAATGCGAGCGCAAGAGAAATGCATCTGCCGGGACGTGGTGGAAGCGTGGTGATCCCGAGAGGCTCGTGTGGATACCATAGAGAGCTTGAACACGCCAACTGTTCAGGTTTTGTGATTCGACTCTACAGTTGAGTGAGAGATCTCAACTGAAAATTAGGTATGAAAATTTTCGAACACCCGGTTTACCCAGTTTCACTTGGATCCTGGAGGGTTTCGGTTAAATTCCGCTGCGCTGTTTGGCTCCCGAAACCCAACAGTAGTAACAAAGCAGGCTCTGATACCAAACAAAGCCTGTCACACCTCACTCAGGCCCTGGCCTATAAGTTTCTAAACAAACTTACAAGCCCAACTCAAAATCAAGTTTCTAGCTCTTGGCCAAGCAAGCAATGGCAACTTTTAAGTCTTATTTTCTTAAGTTAAGAGGCCTGGGAGGTGGCCTAGGTGGCTTTTAAAAGAATTCCAATAACAACTTGTAGCAAAGGCAAGGCCCAATACCACTAACTTGCACAACAAGCAGGGTTAAAATTGATTACTTGCATATCAAGCAAGGCAACACTTAATGCAACTTTGAGTGCATACATGGTGTGCACTCAAGTGTACTACCTATATGGCAACCAAGAAGCCCACAATGTTGGTTTAGATTTTGAAAACTACAAGGTAATATGCCTGATGCTCTCGGCCAACAATCATACATATAATAGTGCACCACAATTTCATAAGTTTAGGCCCATAACTATTCACACAAAAGTGCCAAACTTTGGCCCATAATATTCAGCACATAAGTCCGAGCATAATGCCATCCATAAGCCCATACATAACTTGGCATCCAAGATCCACAAAACATCATCAAACTAGGTATCCAAGACTACACATATATACAAACCAAAAGGTAGTCTACCTAGCATCTAACATGGCTATATATGCCAAGCATCCATAAGTTGTTCATGCCAAGTTACATACAACCCGAGACCATACTCCTAATGGTCAAATAAAACCTTGAGAATCCCATACAGAAGTACACACTGCAACACCAAGCCTATGGCCATATTCATGGTCATAAAGGTGAATACCACAATCAGAGCTAAAGTCCAGGTATCCATCCTCCCCCTAGACAGATCCCACTCTACAGCCTGCAAACTTAAAACATAAGTCTCGGCCAACAAACAATAAGACTTGTAATGAACCCAAAAGTAGTAAGCCAAGCACACATTGGCACATACCTTGGAAACTAAGTAAATAAACACTAAGCACACACACAAAGCAGCTTAGCACTATTCAGGCCGAATGTCCTTGCCTGAAAATAAAAGGATGGGCAGTGAGTAAAACCTCAGTAGGATTCACTCATATATATTCAACTAAAAAATGAGTCTATTTAGTTAAGCTGAGTATTCACTCAAAGCTTAACCTCCCATTAGCTAGTTCAACCTGCAAAACAAACACAAAGACAAGAAAACCAAGCATATACATATACAAGATAGATAACCATGGCAATTAATCCATAAGTGGGGTTAGCATGCACAAGGAATCACCAAAGCACACAAGGACACACACACACTCCACAAAAGTGCTCTCGGCCATATAAGCCTTACATGTACCCATGTGCATTTTTGCACACAAACCTTTCCAATATATCATTTCCACTTGGAGCTCCCAAAATGCCAAGCAAATAGGCCACATTTACTTGCATTTCTAGTACATGTACACTAGTCAATTAGCTAATCAACAATTCAACCGAGTATAAACTTTAAAGCCCATCAAGCAACTAAGGTCATTTGGCAAATTTTAACCATCACTTAGCCACTCTAAACACTTGAACCATGGCACATTACCAAGCAACATCAAGTGTTAGTGAACCCTACCTCAATAGCTCTCGGTTACAACCAAGCTTCAAGTATCCAAGTGTTCCTCAATCACAATGCCTACCAAAACAATCACATAGGCATCAACATACACACTCATGGACTAACTACCATGATTCACATGAAGAACACTAAGATATACATACTTAAGCTCTCGGCCGAAAATGCCCAATTTTATATACATGTGCTACCCATCATCCTAACTCACCACATGATATTCTAATCATGAATGAACATCATCCATGGCATCATTACCAAGTAACCAAGTGAAATGCACCATTTCACACTAATCCAAGCTTTCGGCCGAAATTGCCCATCTTACATAACAATGTTCTTTATCAAATTCACTCAATCCTTGATCAAAACCATCACATGAAACTTGTTCATAGCACATTTACCATGTAATCAAGTGATGAACACCTAATTACACTAACTCATGCTCTCGACCATAAAGCCCAACTTCACACACTATTGTTTTTCATTATTCTAATTCATCATATGCTCATTAAAGCATCATTAACCAATAATCATGGCATTAATACTGATAGCCAAAGGCTATCGCCTCTATCTAGCCGAACTCCCTGCCACAGTCATGGCCAGAAGAAGCTGGCGCTACCCGAGAAAAGGTGTGATCAGGCACCTCGGGAGATAGCCGAGGAGCTCCGAGCCCGGCACGCCAGGACGCTACTCGCCCCCCCCAGGGTCGTGAACTGATCGCCTTCGGAAAAGTGGCACCTAACATAGCGTGCCGAACATGATATCCCCGAAGGCGGAACTCCCTGAAGCTGGGAAACCCCGAACTCAGGGCTTGTTTCCCGAAGAGGCTCTGTCCGTACCAAAGGACGACCTCACCCAGGGACCTCGGGAGCACGGCAGGGGTATTTATGGAAGCATTTAAGGAAGCCTCTGACACATCCATTCACAGACGCCACAAGCCGTCCCAAAAGGCGCTCTGCCACGCTGACGCCATCAAAATCACATCATGGCCCGTCTCAGCACATGGCTCAAGGCAACCTGCTACCAACTATCTGTCCCCTATGCCCAGAAATTCAGGAACATCCGACCGAACACGTGTCGCGATCTGAACGGGCTAGGCACTCCTATAAATACCAGGAATTAATACTTGACAGGGGGTTGGTTAGTAGGTTGGTTGGCTGGCAAAATACGGCTCCCGCTACCAGGCAAAACTCCTGAGCCCTTTGTGCTATTTTCCCTGTCTTTCTCTCTGCCACCACTGACTTGGGCGTCGGAGGCTCCCCCCCCGGAAAAACATTCCGGGGGCCTCCTAACCTTTTGTTTCTGAGCTTTCAGGCACTCTCCTCTGGGCCGTCCAGTCCACCAGGCGTTCTTCCTCCCAGAAGTCCCTCCACCAGTCACTATGACTATAAACGATGAGGCCCCTGGCCATCAAATACCATGTAATTCAATGAGGAACACACCATTACCTCAAAATGCACCTTTCGGCCAAACTTCCACTTGTTCAACTTGATGTTCTTTACTAAAATTTTGCCTAGCACAAGAGTAAATAGGCAACAACAACACTTAGTCATGGATTAATTTCCATGGAAATGAAGAAGAACATCAAGCTCATTCATCCAACACATTCGGCCAAGACTAGGTTTTCCACCTCAACATAAACGATGCTTAATTCACTCAGTTTAGCAACACTTGAGCACTCAAAATCCTTGTTCATGGAAGAAAATACCATGGATTCAAGGAAATTAACAAGGTTACCTAAAGAACCCTAGCTTGGTTGGCTCGGCCATTCTTGATTCTTCAAATGCAAGCTTTAAATTAAAGTAGTCTAGCACCGAAATCAAGCTCCCAAGCTTGAATTCTTCAAGAGTTCTCCAATTGCTTGAGTTCAAGACCAAGTGATGGGTGATCTTTCAAGAACACACTCGGCCAAGAAAGAGCATTGAAAACCCGAAAATGAACTCCAAATGGTGCTAAGTTAACTCGGCCGAAAGTCTAGTGTTTTACTTAGCTAAAATGCTAACTTTTGCCCTCCATTTTTGTGCATGAAACAATGATGCCCTTACCCACTCTTGATCACAAAAACACCATTAAAACATGTGCTCACTTAGGCACTCAAGCTTCTTCATGACTCATAATGCCATGCACAAAGTAGCACAAGTACCAACATGTCATAAACTCCCATGCATAACTGGCCATGTAACTAGAATAAAGACTAGTTGGTTTAACTAGTAACTAGTGAATAGTACACTAGTGGTAGACAAGATTTTGACTAGTAATCATTGTTGTCTCCCACATTTGGTCTAGTCTTGCACTAGCCACCATAAAAGTTTGCATGGCCGAAAATGCCAACCTTAAGTTTATGGATTTAATTGTACCACCCATCTCAGTGTACAATTTGATCCCCTTTCTTGGATTTCTGCCTGTTTTTCCATAGTTCCTTCCCATGTGCATTTAGGCCCTGAAAGTCTCCAGCTTTACTCATAGACCACTGCACTAGACTCCATAGTTCTTCTTACTCTCCCTTTCTGTTTTCTTTCATTATTCTTGGTCCTTCTTGGCCTAAGCCAAGCACTTAGGAGGTGCCTAACAAAAGCAGTCTTTGGTCTAAGCTTGGGGTGAAGGTAAGTTGGAGAAGGCCAAATTTTTTTTGCACAAACTCGGTGTTGACGAACACCAAGCTGAGCGAAATATGCAAGGAGAAGGTTGCTAGTCTTCGGGAGGAATTCTTGAAGGGCCAAGAGGAGCACTTGAAGGATTTTTCCAAGAAGATGTCCGACCTTGGCGATAAGTTAATCAGCCTGACTTCGGCGAATGAGGCCCTTCGAAAGGAAAAAGAAGGGGAGTCTGCCATTTTGGTGAAGGCGATGGCTGTGAATGCCGAACTCCAGGCCAAGGTTGGCTTGCTGAAGGAGAGTTCGGAGGAGAAGAAGAAAACTGAGGAGCTGGATAAGGAGATTTCTGACCTTTAGCAGGAGGTTTCGGATCTTCAACATGAGGCAGACGAGTTGGACATTGAAAGAGGTAAAGCCGTCCAGACGTCCAAGGTTGCTTTTCAGGACGGTTTCTGCCTTGCTCGTTATCAATTTCTGAAGAAGTATCCGGACCTCGATCCTTCTTTTCTGGCTGCCCTGGATATTCCCGGGGGGCCTCGGTGGATGTGGTCAAGAGTCGAGTTCCTCAACTTGCCGCCGCTTCCTCCTGCACCGAAGGCTGTGGCGAAGAGCTCAGGAGCCGGAGCTTCCCATAACGCCGGGGTCCCTTAGATATTCTAGGACCTTTGCCTTCTTCTTCTTCTTTGTACTTTCCTTTTTGTAATCTTCTCCTTGTATCAAGGCCTTCTTCAATGGATTAATCTTCATAATTTTGGCTAAGTCTTTGTGAGCTTTTTTGTTTCCCAATTGTCCCGACCACTCTCGGTCAAGGGACTTCGGTACTTTCTTTGCTCGCTTCATCGGCCATTTTTTGGGCGAACTTTCGTAGTGAATGAAGTTCTTTTCAGGCAAATTTCAGCCAGTCCTTTGCCGGCCGTGTTCGGTAACTTGCCCTCTTTTGGGCATGTAACCCAACTATCTGCGGAAGGAACAGGAGACTTTCGGGAGTCTATGCTTCAGCTTTGTTCTCCGAACATTCTCATACAGGGGAAAACTTTCTGTACTTAGACAAATTTCTGTCTTGCACCATTTCTTGTCTAAAAATTCTAAGTATAGAATTTCTTTAAAGTGCCCGAGTGCCTTGTACTTTTTCAGTTTTTCTCCCTTCGGTGTTGCCAAGCTTGTATGCTCCCTTTTGGACCTCATTTTTAGGACCGAACAGGGCCCTTTCCCGTTTGGCCGAAGTACCTCATGAGGTTCTAATTCGGCTTTTTGGGGGCGAGGTCTCTTTTTCCTTGTTCCTTTTGGCCTATCATGCAGGTTTGCACTTATGGCCACCTTTTGCCGAAAAGGCCTCCTTTCGAGCTCGGCCGTTTCTCAGTGTTTGACAACGAGGTTACTTTTTCTTTCATCAAACATCTGTATGCTGGCCGAACTACTTCAAATGGATAATGGCTTTCTGTGCTGGGGATAAGTGAGAAAAGTGTCTTCTCCTTGGTCCCTCGGGGAGTTGTCTGATAACTCCTTGGTACAGTAGGAAGTTTTCCTGGCCACTTTCCCTTTGCATCTCTCAGAGTCCCTCTTTTAAAGCTCTTTTGGCCACCTCTGTCTGTCTGTTGCTCGGGGGCTGAGCTAATGGGCTGAAGTGCCTTTTTATTCCGAGGTCGGTGATGAATTCTTGAAACCTTCTATCCTTAGACTGGAAATCATTATTGGCCTTTGTCACCGTCGGTATGCCAAATCAGCATACCATGTTCTTCCGGGTGAACTTTCTGTGCACCTTTTGCCGGCATGGTTGCTAGAAATTCTGCCTTAGCCCACTCAGTGAAGTAATTCTCTGCTTCACATCTTCGGGTGCTGTCTGGAGTGGCTCGGTACAATCTTTTCGAGGTTATCCGCTCCGAAGGCAATCTTCAGGTGTTGGCGTGTCTTTGACCATTTTCACACCTCTCGGACGAGTTGTCCTGCACCCTTTTTACCGATATATATTCTAATAACGAAGTTGCGTACCTTTGCCTGCATAGTTTTTCCTTAGTCAGGAAATGTCGTCCGGAACGTCTTTGCACTTTTCTGCCTCTTGATGAGGATTTTCGGGACTCTTTGGTTGCAAGATTCCTCTATGTAGGATCTTCCTGAGTTTGGTCGCGAGTCTCCTTTGTTGGTTTCAGCCTTTCTTACTTCTGGGATTTCGGCGATCTAGTCTGCCAGTATCTGGGCACTTATTGCCCTTCTAGGCTTGTACGGGATGTAGTACTCTTTGAGTTCAATGCACCATTTTGATAGTCTTTTTCCGAATGCTCTACTCTTTTTCGCGACGTCGTGCAAAGGCGAGTCACTTCGGACAGCAATAGCGCGTCCAGGGAAGTAGAGTTGACATCTTCTGCCCATACGTCAAGTTGTAGACGACCTTTCGGGGCAATTGGTTTTGACTTCGTTGCCGAGGAGATGGCGATTCTTTCCTCGGGTGCGGAACTCTTTCGGCGGGGAGGTCTGGGTCATCCCGACCCTGCTTTTCCCGTAGGTCATACTCCGGGGGTTATGCTTCCCGTCGAGGACTCATCTCGTTAGCCTTCGTTTCCCATACTTTTGCGAATTAACGCAAGACTCTCTTCCTATCGAGGTACCGATGGAGAGGGCGTTCGGTCCGAATTTTGCTGCGGCCTTCTTTGGCTTGACTACTGCGTCTTTTCGACCATGCCAGAGCATGGGAATTCATGCAGGAAGCCTATGGCGATAGTCAGGGGGCTTTTGCCCTTGGACAAGGAAATTCCTGCTGTCGTTATTCGGTTGCCGGTTGAATTTCTGGCGTGGACGGGGACCCCGGGAGTCCCTTTGTCCTTAGAACGCCGAGTTTCAACGACGGTGACCTGGGAGTGGTTTCCCACAGACGGCGCCAGAATGATGCGGTTCGCGCGGAGCCAGCATCTGATGTGGTCCGGTTAGGCGGAGCCAGCATCTCCACTGTGTGCAGTGGTGTGGGCAGCAGGGGGTCCCGGAGGTGCGAAAGGAAGGCGTCCAGGGTGGATCACCTTAGAGGATGGCCGGCAGCTTCTTGGTCCCGTGGTAGGTGAGGACGGGAGGTACCTCCGGTGCGGGGGAGAGCCCAGAACAGTGGTTCCTCAGGGAGACCTGGCTGAAACACTCAGAAAACAAGGGTTAGGAGGCCCCCGGAGTGATTTTCCGGGGGGGAACCTCCGACGCCCAAGTCAGTGCTTAAAGAGAGAGAGAATGGCGTAGTAATAAGCACAAGAGGCGCTTGCCTGGCGGAGATCCTTCTGAGGGCTGGAGGGAAGAGTATTCAGGCGGAGAGAGGAGAGCATCCTCTGTTTTCCAGCCTTTCTATCCCTTTTTCTCTTCCAGAAGAGAGCCCAGCCCCCCCTTTTTCTGTGACCATTTTCCTTGTATAAAAGAAGGGGGTGACCCCTTTGGATTATGACACGTGTTCGACACGTGTATGGTCGGATGGTGTACTTCCGGGCATGGAGGACCCTAGCCACCTGTAGGCTCCTCGGGCCGCGAGCTGTAGCCCTTCGTGATAGGACATCAAACTGCGACGGCGTGCCAGAGCATGCCTGAAGGTGGCGTATCAGAGCGTGCCTGAAGGTGGCGTATCAGAGCGTGTCTGAAGGTGGCGTATCAGAGACATAAGTGACCGGAGTGTCAGAGACTCCTTAATTGCTCTTGCCATACAACCGAGGTCCCTCTGGTCGATGTCTTACTTCAGGATGAGGGGCCTTCTCCCGGAGTCAGACTGGTACTTCGGCAGTTCCATCTTCGGGGGGCTTTCTCCCGCGGAGGGTGGTCGGTCCTTCTCCCCCGAAGCTGGTTTGGTCACCGTCCCTAAGGAGGCGATACGCTGGTTCCCGAAGCTAGTTTTGGCGAGCTACCAAGGTCGTATGCCCCAGTTGTATGACTTCCTTTACTCCAGAGTCCTTTCCAAGATCGCAGACCTCAGGTGTCTGGCTCCCTCTTTCCCGTGGTCGGTAGGTGGTCAGGGTAATAGCACTTTGGCTATCACTACATAGGAACAGTGCACTACTTTACTAGGTGGAATGAGGCAGAACCCCTAACAACCATCCCGGCAAAGGATATACAAAAGTTGGTTTGAAAGAACGTGATATGCAGATTTGGCATACCGACGGTGATAGTGGCCGATAATGGGCCATAGTCTATGAACAAGGGATTCCAAGAATTCATCACCAACATCAGAATAAAAACGCACTCCGCCCCACTAGCTCAGCCCGAGAGCAACAGACAAAGCCGAGGTAACCAACAGAACTATAAAGAGGGACTCTTAAAAAGGGTTCGGAAAAGCAAAGGGAAAGTGGCCAGGAGAACTTCTGGATGTACTAAAGAGATATTAGACAACTCCCCGAGGGGCCACGAGGGAGACACCTCTCCAGTACAAAGGCCACTATCCATTCGAAGTACTACGGCCATCAGCTAGAATACAAGTGTTCGACAAAAGAGGAAATGACCTCGGGTTGAGAACTAAGCTCAACCTAGTTGACGAACACAGAAAAATGGCCAAGCTAGGAAGAAAGGCCTTCCAGCAGAAGTAACCAAGAGCGCAAACTGGCATGACAGGCCAAAAGGAATGGGGAAAGGAGACCTCGTTCTCCAAAAGGCCGAGTCTGAACCCCAAAAACTGACCCATGGGGCAGCTCGGCCAAACGAGAAAAGGCCTTACATTTGGTCCTAGAAGAGGTCCAAAAGGGAGTATACAAGCTGGCTGGCACCGAAGGAGGAAAACTGAAAAACGCATGGCACTCGGAGGCCTTAAAGAAATTATATACTTAGAATTTTAGATGAAATTGTACAAGTGAGAACTTTTCTCCAAGTATAGAAGTTTTCCCTATCTGAAAATACTCGCCACAAAAAAGGTGAAGTCCATCGACTCCCGAAAGTCTTGTTTTCCTCTCGAAATTGATAGGGTTATGTGACCAAAAAAGGTGAAGTCCATCAACTCCCGAAAGTTTGTTTTCCCCCAAAAATTGATAGGGTTATGTGCCCAAAAAAGGGTGAAGTCCATCGACTCCCAAAAATCTTGCTTTCCTTCTGAAGATTGGTTGGGTCGTATGCCCAAAAAAGGTGAAGTCTACCGAATACGGCCGACAGGCTAATATTTGCCTAAGGGAACTTTGCAAACAACGAACGTTTACCCAAAGATTGGCCAAGGAAATGGGCGAAATATGTCTTTCTGAAGTCCCTTAACCGAAAGTGGTTGGGACAATTAGGAAAGAAAAATTGCTCAAAAGACTTAACTAAATCATGAAGGAAAATTTATTGAAGAAGATCTTAGTACAACAAGAAGGTTACAAGAAGAAAAATACAAAGAAAGAAAAGAAGGCAAAGGCCCTAGAATATCTAAGGGTCCCCGGCGTCGGGGGAAGCTCCGGCTCCTGTATCTTTAGCCACCGCCTTTGGTGCAGAAGGAGGAGCAAACGCTAGATTAAGGAACTCAATTTTAGACCAAGCCCACCGAGGCCCTTAGGAATATCCAGGGCAGCCAAAAAGGAAGGGTCGAGGTCCGGATATCTCATCAGAAATTGGTGACGAGCTAGGCAGAAGCCATCCTAAAAGGCAACCTTAGTCGCATGAACGGCCTTTTCTCTCTCAACATCCAAATCGTCCGCCTCATTCTGAAGATCTGAAACCTCTTTCTCCAGCTCCTTTATCTTCTTTTTCTTCTTTGAATCCTTCTTCAGCAAGTCGATCTTGGCTTGGAGTTCAGCATTCTTAGCCATCGCCTACGCCAAAAGGGACAATTCCCCTTCTTTTTCCTTTTGAAAGATCTGGTTGGCCGAAGTTAGGCTAACTACTTTGTCACCAAGGTCAGACATCTTCTTGGAAAAATCCTTCAAGAGCTCCTATTGGCCCTTCAAGAATTCTTCCCGAAGATTGGCAACCCTCTTATAGGATGATATAACTCTACAGAGTTATGATGATATAACTATCAAAAAGGGGGGGCAGAAGACAAACCTGGTGCGACCTCAGCACAGTCGTCATCAAAGTCTAGGACGTCTTCCACGTCGGTAGGAACATTTTTTCCTTTATCCCTTCGGCGTTTTTCCAGCTCATCGGCAGAGGGACTCCCCGCCAAAGAGCCTACAAGATCTACCGACGTGGCGAGACTCAAAGAAGTAGGAAGGGCAATCACCCCGGTAGGAACCTCGGCCGTAGTTTTTGTTGGGTTTCGGGAGCCAAACAGTGCAACGGAATTTAATCGAAACCTTCCAGGATCCAAGTGAAATGGGGTAAATCGGGTGTTCGAAAATTTTCATACCTAATTTTCGGTCAACATCTCTCACTGAACTATAGAGTCGAATCACAAAACCTGAACAGTTGACGTGTTCAGGCTCTCTATGGTATCCACACGAGCCTCTCGGGATCACCACGCTTCCACCACGTCCCGGCAGATGCGTTTCTCTTATGCTCGTAGTGCTAGCTTGCGTCCTCCAAGGAATTGCAAAAGAAGAATGTGGCTGTCCTTTTTGGAGGCTAGGGCAAGGAGACCTGCGAATTTTGCACTTAAAAGATGTATTTATAGTGAGACTCAACTTCCAGACCTAATGGGTTTCAAAGCCCTAATCCAATTAGGATTTAATTTTGGGCTTAATAATGGCTCAACTCTTTGGCCTATTATTAATACGCAAGTAAAGTGAAACAATAACCCAAATAATTAGCCCATGCACTCTAATGATCCAAATAGCTCTATGTGTGCGACCCAATAGGCTCTTGCCATGTTGGCAATGATCATAAATCACATTTATGATCATAAGCAATGAGCGGTGTCTAGCAACACATCATTGCTACCCAAGTGACAAGATTATCGATGATTCGACTAAACCTTTATGATCATCACCGATATATGTCATTGTCCCTTTGTCCAAGATACCAAAACTAAGCACAAGACATGGAATGTGTCATTCTCGTATAGCCTAATCTTTGGTTTCTTGATTACCGAGTAGACCAACTTAAACTGATGACATTGATATCATATATTAACTCATCCGAGCATGGCCATGCATTTTCTAAGTCTCACTCTATCAAGGGGCCCGAAGATATCACTCCTGTTACATAGGAGGGACAAATCCCATCTTGATCATACAAATCCTTCCGCATGATATGAGACATACCCAATGCCTCCTTCAAGTTCACTTAGTTACGAGCAACAAAGGAAAGTATCAAAGTATGTGACTCACATGCAGGGAACCTTGATGATCTTAGGTTGAAGGACTACATATACCATGATCATTATGAGAATCACTTATGACACTCATATAACGATCCACGTAGTGTTCTCATGGTGGGTTGGTCCAGTACACAAGTTCTCTAACTTGTACCCATATGTAGACTACATATCTCATATTAGTCTCCACATATGCTAGTCATTATGTATTATTGCAGCCCGCTCCACAATAATACTAGACTAGGGACATTTAAGAATATCATTATTCTAGGGTTACAATTATGTTTATTATGTTACGCAGAAACAAAACAACAAACATAATTGCCGAATTAATGCCTCAATAAAATATCATGACTCAATGTGCAAAAAATACAATCATCTCATGATTGGCCTTTTGGGCACAACACTAACAGTTTTAGGCTCGGCGAGAGCTGCAACCTTGGTCGAAGTTGCAATGGCAACGCCAACCTTAGTGGAAGTAGCAATGATGTCACCAACCTCGGTAGAAGTTGCAGCGACACCAACTCCCGACACATCCTCCGAGGGTGGAAGAAGGATGTCCTTCTTCACCTTCTTGGCTGAAGACAGTCCGCTCCCAGTAGTCTTGCGCCTCTTGGAGATACCTTTCTTCGTTTTCTTTCCCTTCTCGGCCTGACCAAGGAAGAGAGACTTATAGTAGGCAGCGGACACCTCTCCCATCTCTGAAAAAAAAGGAAAACATCAGCATGAGTCCAAACAGGCACTTATGCTGAAAACTTTGAAAGAAAACTTACTTTCAAAAAAGGCCTCATAAGTGAGCTCGCTCCGAAGAAGCTTCACCAGCCAAGAGTCCTTCCCCTCGGTAGCAGGAGCTGGCATGCAAAGATCCATCTTGTGCTCCGTAACCACCCCCAATTCCTGAAGAACCTTCTCGGTCATGAGTTTCCACATGATCAGAAAAGGGTAGAGGGAGCGTGGAGGGACCTCAGCATCCCAATCGGCGACAGCACTGATACGTTTGTCGAAGTCCGCAAACCTCACCGCCAACTCAGGAGTTAGCAACTTCTTAGGATCAATGACATCCTTCTCCAGCTTTCCCCGAGCCCACTTAGTCAGAAGATGCGACCAGCCCTCCACCACCTTTAGGAAGAAGAACTTCCTTTGCCACCCTCGCCAACTATCCTTGGTAGAGAAGGTGAACATGAATTTTTTGCTCCCAGATCCCCGAGGGAGCATGAAATAAAAGCCACCCTTCGGAACTGGATAGAGCTTGTAATACTGCATGAATAGGATAAAATGGGGTTCTACCATGAAGACCCCGCACTTGCAGAGAAAGGCATTGAAATAGCATTATGAGTTGGGAGGAAGTTGATTCACGGCTATGCCATGAAATTGGGAAAAGTTACAAATCATCTTCGTTGGAGCATACCAGAGTCCGGCCTTCAGTTGGGCTCGGAAAATGGTAACCTCGTCATCCTGGTTCATAAAGCTAAAGTGACCGAGGTGGGGTAATCTTGTGGTGGTGTACGAAGGGAGGAAAAATTTAGTTGCCACATCTCTAATTTCTCAGAAGTGGAGCAACAGGGGTGAGACATAAGAGATTGCCAGCTCTCGGGAATAGCCGAAGACATGGTGGGCCAAAAAAAAGACTTCAGAGGAGAAGAAAAACAACTTTGGGAGCTAAAAGAAAAAGCAGAAACCGAAGGAAGAACTCACCGAAGGCCTTGCCAAAATCAGGATTTCTAAACGTCGTCGTGTAAGATGCTGAAAATTTCTCTACTGCTAATAACACCACAAAAAAGCATGGAAGCAGACGAGAGCAAAAAAAAATGCAAAAGAAAACAAATGAAGAGTGTGACAGGAGGAGAGTTATATAGATCGAGGAAGGGCAGGCAAAAGGCCGTCATAACTACGGCGCGAAGGCGAAATGTCCCCATAATTGCCCCTCGCATGCAAAATGGCGTGCCCATCCCAACAAGCATCTGCCACATGTCATCCGTCACGAGAAACTAGGACACATTTTCTGAAATCCTGAAAAGGCGAGCACGCTGCTCGAAAATGACACGCCTAGTTTCAATACGTGACGGTCCATTACCCCATGGCAGAAAAACTAAAGAGGTTGGGTATCTTGAGAACACCAAAGGGCAAATAGGTAACACCTGCCCGAACAAAGCTTACCTCCTACGTGGTAAATCACCTCCCCTGCGAACGTCGCACTCCGAGTCCTGAAAAGTGCCCCTGAAAAGACCACTAGCCGAAGTCTCCACTCCGGCTTTCTGAGGGGGGGCATGTGATAGATGAAGTGTTATCGCCTCGAATACCTTAGGACCCTTAGAGAAAGGGAGCCAAACACCTAAGGCATGCGACCTCCTTAGCCCACACTAACCTCCGGAAACTACCGTAGCGCCTCCATCGGAAGGACGATCGAACTAGCTTTGAGGAGGAGCGCCAGCCACCTTTTGTAGGTGAAAGCCCCGTGAAGGGACCAACTTCGGCGCCCGTAAATACACAGAAGTACTAGCACGACTCCGGAAAAAGGCCCCTCACCATGAAAGGAGACGTCAGCCCAAGGGACTTTGGAAGTACGGTGGGAGCCATCAAGGAGCTTCTGACACACCGTACTCTTATGGCCCCCAACACACCACCCCAGACACGCTCTGACACGCTGTCACAGCCTATGTCCTGTAGGGCTACGCCGAGGCCCAAGAAGCCTGTAGGCGGCTAAGGGCCCCCACGCCCAGAAGTACGGTTGGTATCCGTTCACACACGTGTTGCCATCTGAACGGCTCATCCCTTCCTATATTTACTAGGAGAATGATCCGAGCCAAGGGGACTCCTTCCCTCTCTTTCTCCTCTCTTCTCAGCTCTCAAAAGAGAACATGGCCAAGACAGGCAAGAACCTCTTGTGCTTACTGCTCTTTCTACATCTCTGCTAGGCACTGATTTGCACGTCGGAGGCTCCTCCCTGGAAAAAGACTTCGGGGACCTCCTAACCCCTGTTTCCCGAGTGTTTCAGGCAGGCCCTCCTACCACGAGCCAAAGACACTGCCGCCCATCCTAGGTGACCCACACAGAGCACCCTTTCCCTGGGTTCATCTGCAACTCCGGAAGTCCCTGCTGCAGTCTCCACGGCACATGGTGGAGATCCTGATTGCACCCATCGCCACCATTGGAGATGCTGGAGGGCTTCACATGGCGCCATCTATGGGAATCATCTCCCAGGTCGCCATCACAGAGACTCGGCGCTCAAAGGACAAATGAATTCGAAGATCCCCCTCTACGCTCGAGGCTCAGTAGGTGACCACACAGCCTGTGGCAGAAACTTCTGTACCGAAAGACGACCGCCCTCTGAAGGTGACGATGGGCTTTTTGCGAGACTTCCAACGCTCCATCGTCGCCGAAATGACTCAGCAGCTTGGCCAGGGGTTATGGGTTTCGGGAGCCAAACAGCGCAGCGAAATTTAACCAAAACCGTCCAGGATCCAAGTGAAACGGGGTAAACCGATGTTCAAAAATTTTCATACCTAATTTTCGGTCGAGATCTCTCACTCAACTATAAAGTCAAATCATAGAACCTGAACAGTTGATGTGTTAATGCTCTCTATGGTATCCACACGAGCCTCTCGGGATCACCATGCTTCCACCATGTCCCGGTAGATGCATTTCTTTTGCGCTCGCAGTGCTAGCTTGCATCCTCCAAGGAATTGCAAGAGGCTAGTACGCCTGTCCTTTTTTTGGGAGGCTAGAGCGAGGAGACCTGTGAATTTCTCACTATAAGTTGTATTTATAGTGAGACTCAACTTCCAGGCCTAATGGGTTTCAAAGACCTAGTCCAATTAGGATTTAATTTCGGGCTTAATAATGGCTCAACTCTTTGGCCCATTATTAATACAAAATTAAAGTGAATCCATAATCCAAATAATTAGCCCATGCACTCTAATGATCCAAATAGCTCTATGTGTGCGACCCAATAGGCTCTTGCCATGTTGTCAATGATCATAAATCACATTTATGAGCATAAGCAATGAGCGGTGTCTAGCAACACATCATTGCTACCCAAGTGACAAGATTGTCAATGATTCGACTAAACCTTTATGATCATCACCGATATATGCCATTGTCCCTTTGTCCAAGATATCAAGACTAAGCGCAAGACATGGGATGTGTCACTCTCGTATAGCCTAATCTTTGGTTTCTTGATTACCGAGTAGACCAACTTAAACTGATGACATTGATATCATATATTAACTCATCCGAGCATGGCCATTCATTTTCTAAGTCTCACTCTATCAAGGGGCCCGAAGATATCATTCCTGTTACATAGGAGGGACAAATCCCATCTTGATCATACAAATCCTTCCGCATGATATGAGACATACCCAATGACCTCCTTTAAGTTCACTTAGTTACGAGCAACAAAGGAAAGTATCAAAGTATATGGCTCACATGTAGGGAACCTTGATAATCTTAGGTCGAAGGACTACATATACCATGATCACTATGAGAATCACTTATGACACTCATATAACGATCCATGTAGTGTTCTCATGGTGGGTCGGTCCAGTACACAAGTTCTCCAACTTGTACCCATATGTAGACTACATATCTCATATTAGTCTCCACATATGGTAGTCAATATGTATTACTGCAACCCGCTCCACAATAATACTATACCAAGGATGTTTAAGAATATCATTATTCTAGGGTTATGATTATGTTTGTTAAGTTACACAGAAACAAAACAACAAACATAGTTGTTGGATTAATGCCTTAATAAATATCATGACTCATTGTGCAAAAATACAATCATCTCATGATTGGCTTTTGAGCACAACACTAACAACAGGTTGCCTCAATATCCTCTGGTTCGAAGGGCCTCTTCCTCGGTTGTTCGTCGGGAAAGGAGTTCAAGATCCACACGCTGATGTTCGGGGAGCAGGGACTCCCCCGATGCATCTTCAATAGAAAATGAACCTGTTGAGGCGTGACCCATCTAGGGGGGAATTCCAAAAGAGACTAGGGCCTCTTACCAACAGAGTGCATCCCCTCATTGAAGGTCCCAGTGTCCTCACCGCCGAAGTCGCTCCCCGAGGAGGAGAAGAAGTTTGCCATTACCGGCGAACACACGGGAGCAAGGAGAAGTCTGCACAACATGGAGAAAATCCTGGGAAGACTGGAGAAGGTTGAGAGGCAGCTCTCTCGAAAGCCAGTCTGGTCCAGGCTGTCAGACTCTTACACCGGAGAAGAGTCACCTTTCATGCGCGAAGTGGTGAAGGTACCCATGCCCAGCGATTTCAGGGTACCTCACCTAGAAACTTATGATGGGCAATGTGACCCTCAGGCGCACCTGACAAAGTATAAGCGAAGCATGGTACTCCATGGCACAGATGACGCTACACTCTGCAAGTACTTCGAAGTAACACTTTCGGGTCCAACAACGGCATGGTACAACTCTCTGGCCCACGGAAGCTTGTTGAGCTTTCAAGAGCTATCCACTGCCTTCACCCAGTAGTTCATCGGCAGTAGGCCAACCGCCAAAATGCCAGTAAAAATGTTCGACATAGCCCAGCGAGGTAGGGAGACCATCCGCGACTATGTTGAAAGGTTCAATCGAGAGGCGCTGAGCGTGCCCGACTTTTGGCCAGAAATTCGCATTCTCGCGATGATTAGATGACTTCGAAGGGACTCCCAACTATTCTATGAGTTTTCAAAGGACCCCCCAAAGACCCTCGGGGAGTTTTACGGAAGGGTCGAACAGCATATGACGGCCAAAGAACTAAGGATGGGAGGACCAAAAGGAGAGCACCCTCGCACCGAATGGCCCAACCATCAAACTCGACATCAAAATGAGGGAGAAAGGCCCCGAAAATAGAGGGGTAAAAAGCCAATGACATTCACCCCCTTAAACACTACAAGAGCTAGCATCCTCATGGTGCTAGAAAGGCAAGGAACTACAGTTCCAAGGCCAAAGGCCATGACGTCGGAGAACAAGAGGAACATGAAGAAATACTGTCAGTTCCACCGAGACAATGGCCATGACACTGAGGATTATTTTCAGCTGAAGAAATATATTGAGTCCCTGATCAAACAGGGCCAACTTCATCGGTACTGGCGGATGCCTTCCCCAAAAGGAAGGAAAGAAGAGCAGAGGAGAGGGGATGATGAAGAGTATGACTCGGACCGACGTCGGGACTGAAGTCCTCTAAAGAACCTACCACCATCGGCAGGAATTATCCAAACCATCACTACTAGAATACCCTCGGCCGAAAGAAAGAGGAAGATAAGAGAAATCTCCGTAATAGAGTACGGAGACTCGTCAAGAAAGCTTGTCCATAAGGACGGATCTTCGGTAAAGTTCCGCCATGATGACCCACTCCTTGTCACGGCAAGGATAGGAAACTGGGATGTCAAAAAGATACTCCTCGATGACGGTTCAAACACCGATGTCACCTTTTCCCATCTGCTGCCTAAGTTGGGCATTCCGAAGGAGGATCTCAGCTCAGTCAGCTCCCCCACCTTCGGTGTTAGACCTTTTGAACTTCCGGTCCTCAGATATATCGACCTGCCTCTGATGCTAAAAGGGGTCTCACCCCATAGCCAAGAAGAGTTAATTGCCTCCGTCAAGACAAGATTTATTGTCATAGACGTGCCGTCGGCTTACAATGCTATCCTCGGAAGGCAGACTCAGGGCAACTTCCACATCCGGCCGGATGTAAAGTACCTAACGGTCACCTTCACAACCAAAGACGGAGACGTGAAAATCGTCATTGACCAAGCCAAAGTCAGAAAGGTATTCACAAGGGCTAGACAAAGCCTAGCAAGAATCCAAATACAGACTTCGGTGAAAGAAAAAAAATTGCGAAGGACGGGGAAACAATAGAGAAGGAAACTGAAAGCCTCGAAAAAGTGGAAACAGAGGACGTAGAATTGATACCTGCCTGAAACACCCGAACCGGGAAAAAACTGGCCGAGGACGACAAAAAGAGGCTTGTATCCTTCTTGTTTATGCACAAAGATCTATTTGCCTACGCGCCGAAAGATATGCCCGGGCTCGACCCTGGCATAATTCACCACAATCTTAAAGTAAGGCCAAATGCCAGACCAGTTCGGCGTAAAAAATGAAGTCTATCAGCTCATAAGAATTCCATCGTTAAAGCCAAAGTCAATCGCCTCATCGAGGCCGGGGTAATAAGAGAAGTAAAATACCCTGAATGGCTTAGCAACGTGGTTATCACCACAAAGGAAGGAAGCGATAAGCTCCGAATGTGCATCGACTTCCAAAATTTAAATGACGCATGCCCAAAGGATTCTTATCCTCTGCCAGCCATAGATCAGCTGGTAGACGCAACCACCGAATGTTGGCTTCTGAGTTTCCTTGATGCCTTTAGTGGAAATCATCAAATTTAGATGAACCCCGGAGATGAAGAAAAAACAGCCTTCATCACAGACACAGGCATCTACTACTACATCAGAATGCCTTTTGGGCTTAAAAATGCAGGGGCCACCTATCAAAGGCTGATGAACAAGGTATTCGATGCCCAGATTGGAAGAAACATGGAAGTATACGTCGATGATATGATAGTCAAGAGCAAAATGCCTGGTAATCATATCAACGACCACACCGAAACCTTCCAATGACTTCGGGAGTACGACATACGTCTCAATCCCGAGAAACATGTATTCGGGGTAAGTGCAGGAAAGTTTCTTGGTTTCGTGGTATCAGAAAGGGGAATAGATGCCAACCCTGAGAAAATCAAAACCCTGCTGAATTTCCGTACACCTACATCCATCAAAGACATATAAAGGCTCACTGGAAGAATCACTTCCCTCGGTAGATTCATCTCCAGGTATGGCGACCGATGTCGGCCATTCTTCAAAGTACTCACCAAAGCCCCCAAAGGTGAGGATACCCCTGGAACACAGGAACATCCATGGAACTCAGAATGCCAGAAAGCTTGGGATGAGTGTAAGGACTACCTCACCAAACTGCCAACACTCCGACAAACCCAGGAAGGAGAGCCCCTCATCTTTTATCTTGTAGTAACTGAAAAAGTGGTGAGTTTGGTGCTAGTAAAAGAAGAAAATGGGAGGCAATGGCCAGTATACTATGTGAGCAAGTCCCTACATGGCGCTGAGATCAGGTACCCATTGCTCCAAAAGCCATCTACGCCTTAGTACTCGCGGGCAGAAGGTTGCGACCTTACTTCCAAGGACACGCTATCATTGTCCGAAGTAATCTGCCTCTACGCGATGTGATGAAAAGAGTAGAACATTTGGGGAGATTATCGAATTGGTGTATCGACCTTGGAGAGCACGGCATTATTTACAAGCCAAGAAGGGCAATAAAAGCTCAAGCACTGGCGGACTTCATTGTCGAAATCCCAGAAATAGAGAATGCCGAACCACTAAGGAAGACCGGAAAAGGGTTAACCTAGAATGGAAGCTCTTTGTCGATAGAGCATCAGGCACAGAACAACAGGGCGCCAGAATAGTCCTTCAGGGACCCGAAGGCATGCAAGCCACTAAGGCAATCAAATTCAGTTTTGATGTTGCCAATAACATCACCGAATATGAGGCCGTTATAGCAGGACTAAAACTAGCTAGAAAAGTTGGCATAAAAGACCTCCTGGCCCACAGGGACTCACAACTAGTAGTTCGGCAGACAAAGGGGGAATACGCGGCAAAGGATCCAACCTTCACAAAATATCAGGACCTCGTCAAAAAACTCATTGGCGAGTTCCACTCGGTACAAATAGAAAACGTACCCCGGAATGATAATGCTCAAGCTGACTCATTGGCCAAATCTAAGGAACCTAGCGAGGTGTTGAAGCAACTTAGCACATAACTGATGTGTATAGCAACCTCGGGTTAATGATGGCGAGATCCCATCAGGAAGTATCTAGCAACTTCGGAACTCGCCGAAGACCCTAAAGAGGCTGCAAAAGTACGGAAGCGCTCGAGAAGGTACTTCCTCATTGGAGAAGTACTATACAGGCAAGGGTATGTGAGCCCCCTACAAAAATGTGTAGGCGACAAAGGAGTCCACAAAGGAGCATGTGGCTCCCATATAGGAACAGACGCCCTCGCTGGGGTACTACTCCGCCAAGGTTACTTTTGGTGTACCTTGAGGAAAGACGCAAGGCAGTTTGTCCGAAGATGTGACAATTGCCAAAGGCACGCCAACATCCAAAAGTTACCTTCGGAAAGGTTAATCTCAGCAGATTATCCTTGCCCCTTCGCCGTATGGGGCATTGACCTCATCGGACCTCTTGCAAACGCTCCCGGAGGAGTAAAGTTCTGCATAGTCGCAGTAGACTACTTCAGTAAGTGGATTGAGGTGGAGCCACTGGCATCAATCTCGGTAAAGGACACCCAAAAGTTCGTATGGAAGAACATTATATGCCAATTTGGCATACCGAGGGTAATAGTGGCCGATAATGGAACTCAGTTCACAGATAAGGGTTTCCAGGAATTCGTGACCGACCTCGGAATAAAAATGCATTTTGCTCTAGTAGCCCACCCTTAAAGTAACGGGCAGGTCGAAGTATCCAACAGGACAATAAAAGATGGATTAAAGAAAAGACTAAAAGAGGCAAAGGGGAAATGGCCAGGAGAGCTCCCAAGTGTGCTCTGGAGCTACCGTACGACTCCCCGAATAGCTACGGGGGAAACCCCCTTCTCGCTCATATACGGGACAGAGGCCATTATCCCCATTGAGGTCGTACAACCTTCGATAAGAATACATGTATTCAACGAAGGAGGAAATAATCTTGGACTAAGGACAAAGCTAGACCTCACCGAGGAACATCGTGAAATGGCCGAACTAAGGAGAAAGGCTTTCCAACAAATAATAACTCACGCTGCTAACGTATGCATAAGAAGAAAAGAAATCAAGAAAGGCGACCTTGTTCTCCGAAGGACTGAATTTGAGCTGCAAAAGCCATCACAAGGGGTACTTCGGGCAAACTGGAGTGGACCTTATTTGGTCCTCGATGAAGTCCGTCCCGGGGTCTACAAATTGGGCGATACCGAGGGAGTATAGTTTAAAAACACTTGGCATTCAGACTCTCTGAAAAAATTCTATACTTAGACATTTTTTCAGAAGGAAAACTTGTAACTACTCCTCCCCGAAGTCGTCAATAAAAATACAAGACGAATATGGTCGCGTTACTGAAGAAGGGTTCTTTAATCATTTTTCTTTTGGAACTAACTCCTTGATGGAGTCTAAAACCTCGGCAGAATACAGAAAAAGTCTAACATGACTCTTTTCGAAGTATAGGCGCGGACGTTTGCCCAAAATATATACTTAGAATTACACTAACTTTTGAAGAATCGTATTCGGAAGGAAGAATGGAGACTGAAGAAAAAATCTTCATTAAAAATCTCAAGGCAAAGTAGAAAGGAGCAAGACTACAAAAAAGAAAGAAGAAGCCTAAGGCTGAGTAGGTGCATCTGGCGTCTCTTCGACGTCATCATCTTCAATTGGCTTAGTCGGAGCCATGGGCTCGACAGGTGGAAGATTGAGAAACTCCGGCTTAGACCATGTCCCCCTGGGCTCTTTGGGAAAATCCAGAGCGGAGAGGTGGGAGAGGTCACACTCAGGATACCGAAGAAGGACCTAATGACGAGCCAAGAAAACGCCGTCTTGGTAAGACACCTTCATCATCTGGTCAGACCGATCTTTCCCGAATCTGATGGCTGACAACACGGTTGTAAGCTCAGCAATCTTCCCCTCCAGCTTCTTTTTTTTTTTTTGCCTTATTCTTCAAAGAGTAAACGTTGATGGCTTTCAGGAGCCAAACAGTCCAGCGGAATTTAACCGAAACCCTCCAGGATCCAAGTGAAACGGGGTAAACCGAGTGTCCAAAAATTTTCATACCTATTTTCGGTTTAGATCTCTCACTCAACTGTAGAGTCGAATCACAAAACCTGAATAGTTGACGTGTTCAGGCTCTCTATGGTATCCACACGAGCCTTTCGGGATCACTATGCTTCCACCACATCCCGGTAGATGCGTTTCTCTTGCGCTCGTAGTGCTAGCTTGCGTCCTCCAAGGAATTGCAAGAGAAGAGTGTGGCTGTCCTTTTTGGAGGCTAGGGCAAGGAGACCTTCGAATTTCTCACTTAAAAGTTGTATTTATAGTGAGACTCAACTTCCAGGCCTAATGGGTTTCAAAGCCCTAATCCAATTAGGATTTAATTTCGGGCATAATAATGGCTCAACTCTTGGCCCCATTATTAATATGAAATTAAAGTGAAACCATAACCCAAATAATTAGCCCATTGACTCTAATGATCCAAATAGTTCTATGTGTGCGACCCAATAGGCTCTTGCCATGTTGGCAATGATCATAAATCACATTTATGATCATAAGCAGTGAGCGGTGTCTAGCAACACATCATTGCTACCCAAGTGACAAGATTGTCAGTGAATCGACTAAACCTTTATGATCATCACCGATATATGCCATTGTCCCTTTGTCCAAGATATCAAGACTAAGCACGAGACATGGAATGTGTCACTCTCGTATAGCCCAATCTTTGGTTTCTTGATTACCGAGTAGACCAACTTAAACTGCTGACATTGATATCATATATCAACTCATCCGAGCATGGCCATCCATTTTCTAAGTCTCACTCTATCAAGGGGCCCGAAGATATCACTCCTGTTATATAGGAGGGACAAATCCCACCTTGATCATACAAATCCCTCCGCATGATATGTGACATACCCAATAACCTCCTTCAAGTTCACTCAGTTACGAGCAACAAAGGAAAGTATCAAAGTATGTGACTCACATGTAGGGAACCTTGATGATATTAGGTCGAAGGACTACATATACCATGATCACTATGAGAATCACTTATGACACTCATATAACGATCCATGTAGTGTTCTCATGGTGGGTCAGTCCAGTACACAAGTTCTCCAACTTATACCCATATGTAGACTACATATCTCATATTAGTCTCCACATATGCTAGTCTTTATGTATTATTGCAACCCGCTCCACAATAATACTAGACCAGGGACATTTAAGAATATCATTATTCTAGGGTTACGATTATGTTTGTTAAGTTACGCAGAAACAATATGTTTGTTAAGTTACGCAGAAACAAATCAGCAAACATAATTGTTGGATTAATGCCTTAATAAAATATCATGACTCAATGTGAAAAAATACAATCATCTCATGATTGGCTTTTGGGCACAACACTAACAAACCTCGGCCTAGAGCTCGGCATTCAAAGCGAGCGCCTTCGTCAGGTTCTCGCCATCTTGAGCATTCACATTCCGAAGGGCCTCGTTCTCTGAAGAAAGAATGGTGCAATTTGGGCCGAGGTCCTCGACCTTGGCTGTGAAGTCAAGAAGGAGTTCCTGTTTGCTCGCCGCAAGTTCGGCCCGAAGATTCACAATGTCCTCCTTGACAATCTTGTTGAGCTCACCATACTTGAGGACATACTTGGCACAAAACTCCTTCATTTTGTGCAAAGAATCTTCAGACCGAGAGCGGGATTCTATTTCCTTCGCCATATAGGCACGGAAGTACCTGCTGTACGCCAAAAGCTGCAAAAAAGGGGCCCCGAATGAATATCAGAAGAATGATAGAAACTTAGAAGGAAAAATTTTCTAAGTAAAAGGGAACGAAGGACTACTTGGGCGGCATACTCAGTCATCCTTGTGGTGAGGATCTCTTCATTATGACATTTAGTGACGAGGGACTGGAATGTAGCATTTGTCATCATCCCCGTCACCATTTGGGGAGCCATTAGCTGGCTATCCTCAGAGAACAAGTTTATGTCCTTTGTGAACGTCCAGAAGGGCTCCCTCGGCACCTTGTCCTGAGGGATCCGCTTGTCCTGAAGAGCCCTTCGTCGGGTGTAACTCTCCATCCAGGGCCCCGCAAGCATGTCCTCTGCATTATCACACCGAAGTTCTGTCAACACGTCATCCCTTAGCCATTCATCCAAAAAATTGTAGATAAGAAAAATACTAAGGTTTGCAAAAGAATGGCTAAGGAACTAACCTGGAGGAACTTCGGCTATGTCATCCACAGACTCGCCCTCCCAGACTACACCGGGAACATTCTTTACCTTCCTCCTTCTGCTCTCCTCGAGCTCTTGAGCAGACCTTTGCTCGGCCGGAGTCTCGAAAGTAAGAACGGGGCTCAGGGTTGCCTCTAGAAGGGCAAGGTCCGAAGGATGGTCCACAGAGGTCAGAGAAAGAGCAGGGGATTGCTCCTGCACCTCGATAATGACTTCAGGGGGAGGAGGAGTAGCAGCCTTAGCCTTCTTGGACTTAGAAGGCCCGACGCCGGTCATCTTCTTCCTCTTGGCAAACGCCTTCTTGCACGTCTACTCCCCCCTCTCGGCCTGACCGAGGAAGAAGGACTTGTAGAAGTCAGCAGATTGATCGCCCATCTCTACAAAAGGACAAGATATCAATGTAAGTCCAAAAGGGAAAACAGATATCAAACCCTGAAAGGTGACTTACTCTCGGCAAACGCCTTAGACAAAATTTTGCCCTGAAGGAGCATGACTATCCAAGCCTTCTTCCCTGGAAGAACGGGCACGGGCATATCGGGGTCACTCTTGTGCGCGTTCAGCACTCCCAGTTCCCGAAGGACCTCCTTGGTCATGAGGTCCCACTTGATGGGAAAAGGATAAAATGAATGCGGAGGGACCTCGGGGTCCCAGTCTGCCATAGCCCTGATAAGTCTATCGAACTGATCGACCTCGGCAGACAGCCCCGGGGTTATGAGCTTCCGGGGGTCAATGACGTCCATCTTCAAGGTCCCTGAACCCCATCTGGTTAGCACGTGGTGCCAAATCTCCGGGATCGGTAGGAAGAAAAACTTCTTCTGCCACCCTCGCCAGCCGTCTTTGTTGTCGAAAGTAAAGGTAAATTTTTTACTTCTGGACCCTCGGGGAGGCAGGAAGGAAAAGTTGCCCTTCAGTACCTGGTGGAGTTTGTAATACTGCATGAAGAATAGAAAGTGGGGGTTTATCTTAAACACCCCACACATGCAGAGGAAAGAATTGAAGTAAGAGTAAGAGTTTAGGGGAAGTTGGTTCACGGCAATTCCGTGGAATTTACAAAATTCACATATTATGTGGTGAGGAGGATACTGAAGACCGGCTTTCAGTTGAGCTCGGTAAACGGTAACCTCTTCTGAATCAACCATAAAGCCGAATGTACCCGGGATAGGCAACCTCGGGACGACATAGGAAGGAAGGTAAAATTTGGCCATCCACTTCGTCATTTTTTCCGAAGTGGTTGTACAAAGGTGAGATTCGAGAGGAAGGAAGATTTCGGGGAGAGGTTGGACAGTCATCAATGGGGTCGGATTTGAGATTTTTTTGAAAAAAGGAAGAAGGGAATAAAAGTACTTCAAAAAAGCAACCTCGAAAAGAAAAGCACTACAAAATGGAACACCCACCCAAAGCTTTTGCCAAAGTCAGAGTTCCTGAATGCCACCATGAAAGTTGCTGGAAATTGCTCCGCCGTATAAACCATCGGAGGAAAAAGACAAGAGAAAGCTTTAGAGCAGATAAGAGCAAAATCAAAGAGTGAGGCAAAAAATGAGGCTAAAGGTGCTTATATAGACCGAAGAGGGTAAACGGAACGTCGTCATTATTATCCCTCGAAGGCGCAACAGCCTCATTATTACTTCTTGAAGGCAAAGAGATGCAATTAGCATGACCGGCATAACTATTTCACCATCCACTAGCGGCCACGTGCCAACTAATGCAAAGACCAAGGGCACGCCCCTCTGACATTGCAAAAACCTAGGCACGCTTATCCATAACTGACATGTTTGACCAAAGGATACGACGGTTCACAAAGCTGCAGCAGAAAAAATGAAAAAAAAAAGCTACACGTGCCCCGAGGTGACCCAAAGAACTAGGGAAGGGTACCTCGGCTATGAAATGACGTCTTCTAGAGAAGAGCAACTTCTTGCGTGGAGCTCCGACCACGATCTCGGCAAAAAAAAGCCTTCCCGGAAGCATAAAGCTGAAGTCTCCACTTCGACTTCCCGAGAAGGGGCATGTGATAGTCAAGGTGCCCATCACCCTTCGAACCCATAGGTTCAGACAAAGCACCAACCTCGGAGGAGAAACCACCCACCACGGAAAGAAGGATGTTCGACCTCCCAAATCTGACCTGGGCAATTCTCCATTCCAGGAAATGGCAGTGCCAGCCTCGAGGGGATGATTAAGCCATCCTCGGAAGTAGGTTTGTCCCTGAGGAAGATCACCCTCTGGAAATATACTCCTGCGATACTAAAGAAACCTCGGAAGATGAGTTCATCTCCGAAGAGGTCTTTTTTACAAAAAGGGACCTCGGGAGTACGACATGAGCAATTAAGGAGCCTCTGACACATCCCTGACATGCCGCTCCTAGACACGTTCTGACATGCCGCTTGCAGGGACACTCTTGCATGCCACTCTCGGGTCACCTAGGCTCCTAGCCCAGTGGCCTATGATCGGCTGAGTGACCCCCTATTCTCTGAAGACATGGACCGCATCCCACCGAACACATGTCATGATCTAGGCCGGCCACATGAAGAGGACTATTACTGTTCGCTCCTCTATAAATACTCGGTAAGCATCCCGGGTAAAAGAGAAAGACATCAGGCAATATACTTCCCCATTCTTTATCACCTTCATACCTCCTAAACACTGACTTGGGCGTCAGAGGCCCCTCCCCGGAAAAATGCTCTGGGAACCTCCTAACCCATACTCTCTGTGATTTCTAGGTAATCCACATAGAGCACTTTCTTTCCGGATTCGTCCACACCTTCAAAAGCTCCTGTGACATTCACCATGACACATACTGGAGATGCTGAAGGGCTTCACTACTGAAGTCCTCAAAGTCAGTGACTCCAAGGGAGAAGACGCCGAACTTCCTCCAGGTTTGTCCCTTAGCCATTCTTCTATGAGTTTGGGAATTTTTGGTATTTTAGACTTTATAGATGAATGCCTAAGGGATAATGTTCTAATGGAACTTCAACGTGACTTTGTAGGTGAAGAAGTACAGGACCCTAGGGTGAAGGACCACGCCCGAAGGAGGGCTATTCGGGTTTCCAAAATCCAGAGGGACAAGGTCCCGAGGGAGCCCTTCTAAACTTTCACGGAGGACATCAACCTGCTCTACGAGCATAGCCAAATGATGGCTCCACAGATGGTGAAGGGTATCATGACAAACGCCACTTTCCAGTCCCTGACCGAGGAGTGCCCCAATGAAGAAGTCTTCAGCGCGAGGATGATTGAGCAGGCTTCCCAGGTAAACTTCCTTAGGACTTAGAAAATTTTTGAGTTTCCTTTTTTGAGTTCCTTTCTGACCCTTATTCAGAATTTCCCTTTTCAGCTATTAGAGTATAGTGGGTACCTTCGGGACTGGACAGCTAAACAAACCTCGGTCTGAAGTCAGTCAGAGGAGAGTTTGGCTAAGGCCAAGGAACTCCTCGCCAACTCATTCTTTAAGTACGGTTAGCATAATAAGATAGCCAAGGAGAATCTGGCTAACCTTCGAGAAAAGGCGCTTAAGAGCCAGGGGGAGCTTATTCAAGACTTCTCGTCGAAGATGTTAGACCTCGGTGCAAATTTTATATATTTGACCTCAGTGAATGAGGTTTTCCAAAAGGAGAAAGATGATGCCATTGCTAATCTTACAAAGGCATTTACTCTTAATTCTGAACTTTAAGCCGAAGTCGACAAGCTAAAGAAGGAGAAGAAGAAAAGAAAGAAGTTGGAGAGGGAGGTCATGCTCCTCAATAATGAACTGGAGGACTTGCATGTGGTGAAGAAAAAGTCTGACCAAGCAACTAAGTCCTCTTATAAGGATGATTTTTGCCTAGCCCATCATCAAGTTCTGTCCAAATTTCCCAACCTTGACCTTTCCTTTCTGGCGGCACTGGACATCCCCAAAGGACCATCTTGGGAGTGGTCGAGCATAGAGTTCCTCAATCTCCCAGCTAATCCACCTTCAAGCCCAACAATTGCTGCCAAAGAAAATGACACTGAAGGTGAGGTAGTTGAAGATTCCGAGGAGCCAACAGCTGTCTAGGACCCTAAATAGGCTTCCTTCTGCTTATTTCCCTTGTAATTTGCTCCCTTTATACTTTGTAACAAAATTTCAATGAAACTTCTATCTTCAAAATTTTGGCTATGTTCCTTACTGAACTATCTTTGGCGTCGAAGGGTGTCGCGACAATGTTCGGTCATCATCCTTTGGAAAAAGACCATCATCCGTGAAACTTAACACATGTACAATTAGTTAAGTCCCTTTTTTTTCCAACAACGTTTGGTTAACGTTTTTAAGAAAAAGTGACCCTTCGAACATATCCACGTTCTGACCATTTCATCCTTGAAAATTTTTCTAAGTTCTTCACTTATACACTTTAGGAAGCGGCTACTTTTGGCTTTCCTCCTTCTGGTATGACCATGTTTGGTCACGTGAAATGCTCTCCTTCAGAAACCATGTTCGGTTGAAGGACATATTCACCTTTGGATATAACGATCTTCAGATTTGCCTCTTTGGTGTTTTTGCACAACTTTCTTTTGAAAATTTTTCTAAGTGTGCAAATTTACTGAGGCACTTTTATAAAATGACCATCTTTGGTTGTCAACCATCGGAGGCGACCATGTTCGATTGCACATCTTCAGCTAAACTTAACTTTCCATTGAGTAACTAGGTGTCTTTTTCAACCATGTTTGGTTGATATTCTTCTTTAAAAAACTGTCTATTTTCACAAATACTTCTTCGGAAGTGACCATGTTCACTTTTCCCCCTCAGAAGCAAACATGTTTCATTTTCTCGTTCAAAGGCTAACATGTTCAGTCATTATGCCTTTGGAAAAAATGTATAATCTTGCATGTAGGCATTTTCAAGAAAAACCTCGTTCGGTTTTTACACCATGTTCGGTCAGTCACCCTCGGTGGGAATTGTACAATTTTTCCTTAGAAAAAATTTCTAAGTATAGAATTTTTTCAAGGAATCTAAATGCCATGTATTTTTCAATTCTTCATCTTCAGTGTCACTGAGCTTGTAGACTCCTGGCCGAACTTCATTGAGGACCAAATAAGGTCCATCCTAGTTCACTCGAAGTGCTCCATGTAATGGTCTTCGGGCTTCAAATTCAGCTTTCCAGAGGATGAGGTCCCCCTTCTTGATTCCGTTTCACTTGACGTGCAGGTTGGTAGCGATGGCTACTCTCTGCTGGAAAGCATTTCTTCTGAGCTCGGCCATTTCTCTGTGCTTGTCAATGAAGTCCAACTTGGTTCTTAAACCAAGGTTATTCCTTTCTTCGTCGAACACTTGTACCCTAACCGATGGTTGTATGACCTCGACAGGGATAATGGCCTCTACACCGAACAGAAGTGGGAAGGGCGTCTCACCCGTGGCTCTTCTAGAAGTTGTTCAATAGCTCCATCAAACACTTGAAAGCTCTCCTGGCCATCTTCCTTTTGCTTTCTTCAACCTTTTCTTCAGGCCATCCTTTATTGTTCTGCTGGACACTTCAACTTGTCCATTGCTTTGGGGGTGGGCCACTGGGGCGAAGTGCAACTTTCTTTCGAGGTTGACTATGAATTCCTGGAAACCTTTTTCAGTAAACTGGGAACTATTATCAGCTACTACCACCCTCAGTATGCCGAATCTGCATATGATGTTCTTCTAGACAAATCTCTGTATGTCATTCACCGATATTGCCGCTAAAGGCTTTACCTCGATCCACTTGGTGAAATAATTTATTGCAGAACTTCTCTCGTTCGAGAGCTGTTGGGAGAGGTCCAATAAGGTTAATACCCCAAATAGAGAAGGGACAAGGGTACTTTGCCAAAGTTATCATTTTTTAGGGTAGTCTCTGGATAGGTGCGTGTCTTTGGCATTTGTCGCATTTCTGGATGAACTGCCTCGTATCCTTGCCCAAGGTGGTCTAGAAATATCCTTGCCAAAGTAGTACTCCGACTAGGGCGTCAGTTCCTATGTGAGAATTGTAAGCCCCCTCATGGACTTCTTTCAGGACAACTTCAATGTCCGCTTCATTGACATGCCTTTGTAACGGAGTTGCATACCCTTGTCGGTACAATTCTTCCCCAATCAGGAAGTATCTTCTCAAGCATTTTTGCACTCTCATGGCTTTGAGAGGGTCTTCGGGAAGTTTTGAAGTTGTGAGGTTTTTCTTCATAGGGTCTTTCCACCCTCTTCCCGAGGTTGCTATGCACATTACCGCCACACTTGGCTGATACAGTACCTCAGTGGACTCTTTTGATTTGGCCAGAGTATCGGCTTCCATATTGTCGCACCAAGCTACATTTTCATATGTACCGTGTCAAACTCCTGGATGAGTTTTTTCTCGAGATCATGGTACTTTGCCAAGTTTAGGTCCTTTGCCCCGTAGTCCCCCGCTGTCTGTCATACAAGCAGCTGAGAATCCCTGTGGGCCTTAAGATTCCTTACACCAACTCTTTTTGGTAGCCTCAAGCCTGTTATAAGGGCTTCATATTCCGCGACATTGTTAGTGACATTGAATCCGAATTTGATGGGCTTCCTGCTTCTATACCTTCGGGATCGCGAAGGATTACTCTAGCTCCTTGGTGTTCTGAACTGGAGGCTCCATCAACAAAGAGTGTCCACTCAGGTTCATCTTTTCTGAGGTCTTCCAGGGTATCCTCAGTTTTTGGGACTTCGGCAATGTAGTCTGCCAATGCTTGGGCCTTTATTGCCCTTCTCAGCTCATAGGTAACATCGTATTCACTTAGCTCAATGCACCATTTTGACAATCCTCCCGAGTGGTCTACCCTCCTCACAACATCACAAAAAGGTAGGTTACTTCAAAGTAATAGGGTGTCCATGGAAGTAAGGTCGCAACCTTCTACTTGCCAATACTAAGGCATAGATGGCCTTCTGTAGAAGAGGGTACCTAACTTCAGCACCGTGTAGGGACTTACTCACATAGTTTACCAGCCACTGCCTTCCCCCCTCTTCCTTTATAAGTACCAAACTCACCATTTTTTTGCTGATGGCCAGGCAAAGGATGAGAGGTTCTCTTTCCCTCGGCTACCGAAGTGTCGGCAAATGCATTAGGTAGCTTTTGAGCTCATCCCAGGCCTTTTGGAAGTCTTTGTTCCATGGATGTTCCTCGGAGCCAAAGGTACTTTTACTGCTTTGGTGAGCACTTTGAAGAACGGTCGACACCGATCCCCATATCTGGATATGAATCTACTAAGGGAAGTGATTCTCCCAGTTAGCCTTTGCACGTCCGTGGTTGTTGTGGGAGTTTGGAATCCTAGCAGGGCCTTAGCTTTTTTTGGGATGGCATCAATACCTCTTTTTGATACCATGAATCCAAGGAACTTGCCTACATTCACCCCAAACACGCACTTCTCTGGGTTAAGATGGATTTCAAGATCCCGAAGTCAGTGGAATGTTTCCTTTAAGTCTAAGATATGACTACTAGACTGTTTGCTCTTCACTATCATATCATCGACATATACTTCCATATTCTTCCCGATTTGGGTGTCAAACACCCTGTTCATTAGCCTTTGGTATGTGGCCCCTGCATTCTTCAGACCGAAGGGCATTCTAACATAGTAGTAGGTCCTGACTTCGATGATGAAGGCAGTTTCTCCTTGTCTTCGAGATCCATCCGAATTTGGTGGTGTCCACTGAAGGCATCGAGGAAGCTGAGGAGACCGCATTCAGCGGTCGAGTCTACTAATTGATCTATTGGTGGCAAAGGATATGAATCCTTAGGACATGCATTGTTTACGTTTCGGAAGTCGATGCACATTTGAAGTTTATCACTCCTTTCCTTCATAGCAATGACAACGTTGCTAAGCTATTCGGAGTATTTGACCTCTCTTATTACGCCTACTTCCATTAACTTTTGGATTTCAGTTTTGATGAAGCTATTCGTATGCGCTGAAAGGCTTCCCTTTTTTTGTCGAACAGGCTTCACCTCCGGGCGCACTTTAAGGCTATGCTGGATTATGCGAGGTTCTACCCCAGGCATGTCCTTCGGAGAGTAGGCAAACAGATATTTGTTTATTAACAAAAAAGATAGAAGCTTTTCCTTGGCAACTTCTGCCAGTTTTGTCCCCACTTTGGTACTTCAGCTCGGGACAAGTTATACGTCCTTTGTTTCTATTTTTTCGAGGTGACCTACTCCTTCTCCTATTGCCTTTTCAGCGAGTATGCTTTTTTCTTCCGAAGTCTGTGCATGAACTTTCATTAGACTTTGTCTTGCCTTCATGAAGACATTTCTTACCTCAGCTTGATCAATGAATATCTCTGCGTCCCCTTCTTTCATATCAAAGGTGACTGTTAGGAATTTCACATCTGGGCGAATGTGGAGATTTCCTTGTCTCTGCCTTCCGAGGATGGCATTGTATGAAGAAGGGACATCTATGACGATGAACCTTGTCATTGTGGAGCCGAATAGCTCCTTCTTGTTTTGAACCGAAGTTCCCCTTAGCATCAAAGGCAGATCAATCCAACCGAGCACAGGGAGTTTGAAGGGACCTACACTGAACATAGGGGAAGTAACAGGCTTGAGATCACCCTTGGAGATGCCCAAGTTTGACAATAGATGGGAGAACAGAACGTCGGTATTGGAACCATCATCAATGAGCACTCTTTTGATGTCCCAACTCCCTATCCTTGCCATAATTAGGAAGGGATCATCATGAGGGAACTTCACGGTAGACCCATCTTTCCGAACAAGCTTGTTCGCTGGGTTTCCGAACTTCATCATAGAGATTTCCTGAACTTTCCTTTTCTTCTCGGCTGAGGGTATCCAGTGGTGATTATTTGGATTACTCCGGCTAAAGATGGTGGATGCTTTCTGGGACTTTGGTTCCGACGTTGGTTGGAATCATAGTCCTCATCTTCCCCTTTCCTTTCTTCTTCCATTCTTCATTTGGGGGACAGCTTTCGTAGGTATCACCGCAATTGGCCTTGATTGATCAGAGATTCTATGTACTTTTTTAGCTAGAAGCAGTCATTGGTTTCGTGCCCTTGGTCTTAGTGAAATTGGCAAATCTTCTTCATATTCTTTTTATTCTTCGAGGTCATGGCCTTCAAATGTTGGATAGGAGTCCCTTGCCTCTCCATGGCCATCAATATGTTTGTCCTCGTGGTGTTCAAGGGGGTGAACGACACCTGCCTCTCCCCTCTTTGTTTTTGATGTCTACCACCACTCTCGGTCTGATACCAAGGTTGGTGAGCTTGACCCTCGAGATGATTGTGGTCAGACTTTGGCCCTCTCATACGTAGTTATTCAGCGATCATGTGTTGTTCCGCCGTCTAGTAGAATTCCCTGAAGGTGTCTGGGGGATCTTTGGAGAATTCGTCGAAGAGGTGTGAGTCTCTATAAAGTCCTCTGATCATGGTGAGGATGCGGATTTCAGGGCAGAAGTCGGGCACACTTAGGGCTTCCCTATTGAACCTCTTGACGTAGTCGTGAATGGTCCCTCTATTCCTTTGCACTATGTCGAACATCTGGACAAGCATTTTCACCATCGATCTGCTTCCAATGAACTGTTGAGTGAATGCGGTAGAGAACTCTTGGAAACCCATTATCGTTTCGGGGGCCAGGGAGTTATACCACGCAGTCGCCAGCTCGGAGAGAGTAACTTTAAAGCACTTGCAAAGGGTGGCATCATCAGCACGATGCAACACCATGCTATGTCTATACTTCGTAAGGTAAGCTTGGGGGTCGCTACGGCCATCATATGCTTCCAAGCATGGTACTCATAAGTCTTAGCCTGGGTGCCTCTATTATTACACGGATGAAGGGTGACTCTTCTCCGGTGAAGGTCTCCAACAGCCTTGACCAGACAGGCTTTCGGGAAATCTGCCTTTCTGCTTTTTCCAGCCTCTCTAGGATCTTCTCTATTAGGGTGGTAGTACTGGTGTCTTCTCGTTGCCTAGTGGCCCCCGACAAAGAAGAGCAACATCTCCTTTTTGGGGAGTAACTTCGTCGGCAAGGGGATTGTGACTTCCCATCTGGTGATGAACTCCACCGGCAGGATGTTTTGGGCCCCTTTGATGCCGTTTCTCTAGCATGATGTCCTTTGGGGGGTACGTCCTCTATTGAGGACTCATCATGGAAGTCACCACTTCCTGAACTCCGGTGAGTAGACTTACTTCTCTCCTGGCGGGCAGCTGGTGAAGAGGCCCTTCAGCCCGAATGTGGTTAAGACCACCTTTGGTCAAGCTGTTGTGTCATCTCAGCTATAATAGAGCACTGAAAATTGCATAGGAAGCTCATCATGACTATCAGAGGACGTTTGTCCTCAGGTAAAGAAGTCCCTACGATAGGTTATTCAATCGCCGGTTGAGTTTCCGGCGCAGACGGGGACTTCGGGAGTCCCTTGTCCTTAAAACGTCAGGCCTTAATGACGGCAACCTGGGTGTGAGTTCCCACAGACAGCACCAAATGATGCCTGGTAACATCCTCATTGTATGACATACTGACCTGAAGGAAAGACTTCCGGTATGAAGGTGCCCGAAACACTCAAAAGAATCAGGGTTAGGAGCTCGCCGGAATGTGTTTTTGGGGGAGGAGCCTCCAACGCCCAAGTTAGTGTTTTTGAGAGTAGTAGTAGTAGGGAGCAGAGAGTCAGGAAAATAGCAAGAGTTCTGTGTCTTTCCTTACCAAGGTCCTTCCTAAGCATTTATAGGAGGATGGAAGGAGGAGGTTGTTTGACATAGCCTCTTTAGATCGTGACATGTGTTCGGTCAGATTTGATCCGTACCTTGAGAGATAGGTATCTCCAGCTGGCTATAGGCCATTTCAGCCAGAAGGTAGAGACATGTGTGAGGTCTCTCTGTTAAAGGCTCCTTAACCATTTTTGTCATATCTCCACAAGACCCATTCAGTGAATGAGACCCCTTCGGATTATAAGGCTCCTTCGGATTAGGAGGACCCCTTTGGCTTAACATAGCCACCGAGGGCAATTAGGAGAGGCCCTTCGATAGAGTAGGGCACCCTTGGAAGATGCTCTTCTCGACCGAGGATGGGGATATACTTTCTCGAACTAGGTGAGTTCCCTATTCCGATGCTGGTAGTTTATAGGTTTTTTGAGGTCAATTCTGTTACCAACCGAGGGTGGTTGTCATTTAACGAGGTTGGTGCTAGGTCTCTCCTGAGGGCGGTTTTTGGCTACGTGATCTAGAGATCTCACTTCTAAGGTGATGTTCTTCTCGAGGATGGCAAGGGCCCCCTTTTTCCCGGGGTTGGTTAGTTAGGTTTCCTGAGGGTGGTGCTTCTCAAGTCACTTTGGGAATTCTAGAAGGGTTAATAGCCCTTTGGCTACCAGCATTGACATGCTATAGCATTTCTGCCATACTTTTTCCTTGGGTGTCCGATTGAGGTGATTCAAGATTTCATGTGAATCTGAGAGGAAGAGCTGCAATTATATGCTATAAAAATGACCAAATCTGGCTAGGTTATTTTTGAATTTATTTCCAAAGGATTGGACTTAAGAGTGCCTAAGGGGACTTGGGGTGCAAGGCGCCTAATAGTGCCTTAATACCTTCCATGGCTACTTAAAGGACTAGGTAGTCAATGAAGTCTTTTAGGGTGTAAAGAAAGCATGGTGGAAGATAATTTGAAAAAAGTTTCAAGTGCTACAATAGGGCCAATAGGAAGTTCAAGGGGGTTTAGCACCATTAGTGGTCTTGGCAAAGGCTTAGGGCTTGGGACACTAATGAGAAACCCTGGTGTATGTGTTGAGTCCCTCTGTAGCAAGTTTTAGCAAAATATTATGAACAAAGTAATGGTGGAGAGTGGAGCAAGATGGATGAATGCTTAGTGTACCTCTTTCTTTGCCAAGTTGTGACTCGAGGCATCAGTGAATGCTTTGTGCATCCTTGGTAGGTTAAATGGTGAGGCTTAGAACCTTACTGGTCTAGGTGAGCTTATTAGCTTAAGACACCAAGTGCGAGCCTAGTGCACCTAGTTGGGTAAAGGCTTAGTAACATAGTGGCCTAGATAAGCAAACAGCTTGAAGCACTAAGCAGGAGCATAGTACACCTAATAGGTTTCATACAATGGAAGAAGGGAGCATCCAGCATGTTTAATTGCACAACAATCAAGAGAAAGTTAATCATGTCAACAAGCAAAGGCTTACTAAGAGTGAGTTAGTGGCCAGAACTTGCTACGCACGGAGTGATGCACTTCGAAGGACTAGGATGAGAAGGAGTCCTAAGGGACTCAAATATATGCACATATGTTAGCCCTCAGACTATATTGGGCCTATAGTATATTTCATTTATTGTACATATATGAGTGTCCTTAGGTTATTGTGCAGTTTTAATCTATTTTGAACCGGTGACCATAAGGGGTTGCCGAGCTAGTGTTTTCGATAGAGGTAAATGACCTAGTGAATCATTTATAGATTCTAGTTTCATTGGTTAAGTTCTTTGTGCTAACTATAGTTGTCTTCTAGCCGTATAAAGACTAGTGGCACAATGAAGGACATAGTCAACCATGGATCTTAGTACTAGTACTTAAGTATACGGGAGAAAATTTGCTAAGAGTAAAGAGTAGGAAAGAGAAGGACCTGTGTGTTATTAATTGGGAGCCTCCCAAATAATTATAGGGGCCTCAAAGGGGAAGTGAACTACCCAAGTAAGTAGATAAGGGATGTGGCCGGCAAGGATCCGGTTTGTACCTTCAAGGAGGTGTGCCTCCAGCTTTCCATGAGCAGTTATGCTCAAAGGGAGTGGCCGAGGTTTCTATCAGAGTCTCCTTAACCATTTTTGTCACTTTCTGAAAGGGCCCTTTGGTGACTGGAAGACCCTTATGGGGTTGTGATGCTTGGTGGCACCTTCATTGTATGACATGTTGGGCCTGGAAGACACTTCCAATGAGAAGGTATCTATAAGATCTTGAAGAAAGCGAGTTAAGAGCTCCCTAGAGTATGTTTCTGGGGGAGGAGCCTAAGATGCCTAAGTCAGTATATAGGAAATAAGTTGTTTAAGAGCAAAAAGTATGAAGGAGAGATTCCCGTGTCCTTTACGTTAAAGCCCCCTGAGTATTTACAAGAGGATGGGGGAAGAAAGCTGTTTTGCACAACTTATTCAGATCAAGACACATGTTTGGCTAGATCTGATCTGTACCTTTAAAGACAGGCACCTCCAGCTGGCCGTAGGTAGTTCCAGCCAGAAGGTAGGGGTGTGTGTGAGGCTTTTGTGTCAAGGATCCCTCAACTGTATTTGTCATTTTTCTGTGAGACCCCATTGGAAGAGTTAAACCCTTTCGATTAGGTATTTTCCCTAAGGGCTACTGTGGAAGGCCCTTCGAAATGGTGGACCATCTTCAAGAGACTATTTCCTCTATCAAGGATAGTGGACTTATAACCTTGAGGTTGGTAGTGTGCAAATCCGAGGGTAGCGAGGAGCATTTTTCCCGAGGTTAGCCATGTGTATTACCGAGGATGGTGGCAAGATTCCTCCTGAGGTTGGTGTTATAAAGTCCCAAGGGTGGTGTTAGATTCCTCCAAAGGAGAAGGTCTTTGTGGGGGATAGGCATTTGACTATCAGATTGTACTTCCTTCATGGGTGGTTAAAGATAGTGCTTCGGAGGTCTAAACTCCCCATTTTGAGGTTGGTCAAAAGGGGTATCAGAAGGTGACATTTTACCGCACCAAGGTTGACTGTTTGCCCTTCTAGAGATGGTACCCAGTCCCCTTTAGAGTTGGCTCAAGTCGGTCCCAAGGGTGGTGCGGGGCCTGTTTCTCTGAAGTTCTTGGGCGATTTAACCTTCAGCTATCACTTATGTAATGATGCACATGCATGGTTATTACTTGTAGTAAACGCACTTACCTTTTATGCTTTGACTTGGGTTTTAGTTGTGCTTTATAAATGCTAGCAATGTTTTGATTCATTTTCTTAAACTAAAATTCAAGTCAAAGCAAGTGCATGCACGATGCATATTAGGTTAATAACTAGATGGGTGAAACATTTTAAGATAGGACAAGTAATTAACTAGCCAACTGCAACTAGTGTAGGGCTCCGATTCTATAGTCTTCCTAAGATGTTACAAAGATGTACTAGTATCAAATAATGTAGGTACCTAATAACCATTAAATGAAATGGTACCATTCAAAGCTTTCTTAGCCAACTTGGCTTGTCCTAAATGTTCTTGCTTCAACTACGTTCTTTAGCTTCCTAGGTCTTCCTTAAGGTCACTGATAACCGAAGGGCTATCATCCACAAAAACCTTCTCCCTCAGTGAAACATAATGCCACCCTCAGAAATTCATAACACCAACCTTGGGATTAACCTCTCCACCACCCTCGGTAATACACATAGCTGACTTCGGGAAAAAGGCTCCTTGCCACCCTCGGAGGTGCACACTACTAACCTTGGGACCCTAGGATCACAATCCTTGATAATGGAAAATGTCTCCTGAAGGTGGTCCACCCTTCCGAAGGGCCTTCCTTAGTACCCCTCGGGGAAAATCCCTGCCCGAAGTGGTCTTACACTTCGAATGGGTCTTATGGAGAAGCGACAAATATAGTTCAACGATCCCAAAGAAAGAAGCCTCACACACGCCCCTACCCTCTGGTTGAAACTGCCTACCACTAGTTGAAGATACCTGTCTCTGATGGTACGAACCAGATCTAGCCGAACATGTCTCTTGATCGGCACAGGCTATGCAAAATGACCTTCTCCCCCCATCCTCCTATAAATACTTGGGAGGCTCCCAGGTAAGGACATGAGACCCTATCTGATGCGAACCCCGATGGTATAAAGACCATGAAATGCCCCCAAGATGTTATTCAAGCTCCACAAGGCTTCAAAAAGACTAGGATTGAAAACCTCCACCCCTAATCAACCTGTGATTAGAAACAAGAAGTATAGAACTCTAAGAACACAAGCACACTTGTGCACCAAGGCAGTCCGCCAAGAACCGAAGAGAAAACCTCTCCAAAGAGCAATATTATTTCGGCAATAATCTATGTGTTTACATCCAAAATATGTCCATTTATATAGGCCTAAACTAGGGTAAAAATCTGGGAAAAATTCGCAGCCCAAGTCACCTAGGAAACCTAGTTACAAAGGACTCAAGAAAACCTAGTCAAACTAGGATTCCTATAACTTTTTAACACATGTTTAAGGGGTGCAGCGAATTCCATTTATCCTAAGTGACCTGAATCACTTCCATGGCCTAAATAAAATCCTAAATAATGTAAATAAACAGGAAAATAAAATAAAATATGTTACAAAACAAGATTGGCCATAAAAACCACAAAATAGTCTTCTTAGGTGGTTCCTGCTTGTGTCTTCAACTTCAAGCTGAAATTGGAACTTGATGTAACCATAATTTCTCAAATTTCAAAGAATGAAAGTTTTATATCTCTTTCTTAGCTTTGAAATGACACCTGAACCACACAAAATGAACATCTAAAGCGAAGATATGCCCATAATGCTGCAGCTGCTTCTGAACCAGCGATAACTCAGAAATTGCGACTTTGAAGCTAAATTGGGCCCCCCTTAACGTGAAAAATGGGTTTCAAGGTCTACATATGATTTGTTGCTCCAGATTTTATCTTTCTAATGAATCAAGAATCACTCAATTCTGATATTTTTACCTCAAGATATGATTTTTCTACCAAAACATCGCCAATCTATCAACATCCAAGCTTGAAGTGCACTAGTGAGCTCCTTAGCCTTCTTCCTTGTCAATGGTCCACTAGTTATCTTCAATGGATCCTTGCCATCCTTTTTTGTTCCTTTTTTGATCATATCACTCTCTTTCTTACTCTTTGCTCCTACCAACTTCTTTCCTGTATATTGACTTGGCCATCGGAGGCTCTTCCCCTTGAAACACACTCCATTGAGCTCTTAGCCCACATTCTTCAAAGTCTTGCAGATACATTCTCACCAGAAGTCTCTCTTTTAGGCCTGGCATGTCAGACAACAGAGATTTCACTGGGCATCATATGGCACCATTTGTGGGAACTCATCCCCAAGTCGCTATTGGCCAGACTTGGCGTTCAAAGGACAAGGGACTCCAGGGGTCACAATTCATGCTGGAGACTCAAGCAACGACTCAACAACCTACAGCAAAGACTTCCCAGCTGGAGGACAAACGCCCTCTAACAGTCACAGTGAGTTTTCTATGTGACTTTCAGCACTCTGTCATGGCTGTAAGACACAATAACTCGACCAAAGCTGGTCACAAACTCCTTAAAAAATGGCACCTTTTCAAAATGCTTGTCTGGAGAAAAGTCATAAGTCACCTCACCGGAGCTCTGGTAGCAGAAGCCCTCATAATGAGTCCTCAAAGGAATATACCATTTTAGGGATGACACGCTATGGGAATAAGGTTGAAAGAGCCCAGATCCTCCCATCGGTGAAGTCTATCCTCGGATGAGAAGTCCCTGTCACCACACGAGCAAAGTTACTCACCAAGAAGATGATGTTATTCTCCCCGACCGACGATTCCTAGGCAGCAAAGAAAATATGTTACTACCATCTTGATGTAGAAAATCCTAGAGAGGTTGGAGAAGGTGGGAAAACAGGTCTCTCGAAAGCCTGTCTGGTCAAGGCTATCAGAGATCTTCACCAGAGATGAGTCCCCCTTCATCCATACAATTGTAGAGCCACTAATGCCTAGCGATTTCCAAGTACCACATTTGGAGACATATAATGGGTGCAACGACCCCTAAGCCCATCTGATGAAGTACAGAAGGAGCATGGTATTGCATGGCACTGACAATGCCACCTTCTACAAATGTTTTGAAGTCACCCTGTCAAAGCTGGCAACTATGAGGTACAACTCCTTGGCATTGGCAACCATAATGGGTATCCAGGAGTTGTCCATCACCTTCACCCAGTAGTTCATCGAGAGCAGACCAACGACGAAGATGCTGGTCCAAATGTTCGACATAGCCTGAAAGAATGGGGAGACCATTTAGGACTATCTTGAGAGGTTTAACCGAGAAGCTCTTAGTGTGCAGGACTTTTGGCCTAAAATCTAAATCCTCACTATGATTAGGGGGCTAAAGAGTGACTCATAGCTCTTCTATGAATTCTCCAAAGATCCTCGTGACACCCTTAAGGAATTCTAGCGAGGAGCTAAGGATAGGCAGCCCAAAGTTTGACCATAATCACTCCAAGGGTCAGGGTCGCTAACCTTGGTATTCTGCCAAGGGAAGGGGCAGATGTTACCACCTCACAAAAATAGAAGAGTTACAAGTGTATAATAATGGCTAAAAGCCATTATATTGTGTAATTCTCGCCATAGTGATTGAAATGTCGGGGCTAAAAGACATGATCAACACCTCCTTAAAAGTGTTCCAGGTTGATAACTTGGCCCCCAAGAAAAGCCTTAAGGATTGCTTGTTTGTCAAGCAACCTATGGACTTTTTTGTAAGGTTTTGGAAATTCAGGTACTAAATTACAAAACTTTCACAAAAGAGATTTGAAGAGTTCTGAGAATGATATGAATGGTATGAAAGTGCTATTGAAGGACCAAATTGCTTATGGAAGACAACTAAGGACAAAGAAAACACAGAAAGGCATAAAGGACCTAAGTGTTCTAATGTAGGCCTTAAGATGTGTATGTCTATGACTTAAGTCAAATGGAAGTTTTGTGGGGTTATCCCACATAAGGAGGGCTACTAAAGGAAGATAAGTATGGTAAAATGTTGACCAAGAGATTGAGACTAAGAAACCATAGTCTTGTAGCAAGGGAAATGACATAAGACAAGGTTAAGACTACTTAAGTGTGTTTAGTGTACTTTTAACTATTTAAGTTGTCAAGACCACCTTTGCTTCGCTAAATTTCAGCCTCCACCAGCAAAAAGAAAGCTAGCCCTCTCCTCCACACTTCCTCCATAGCCACCATACCTTCAAACTCAAAACTACTTGCGATTGAAGTCAAGGAAGCACAATTGGAAGCTATTTGGTGCTATTGCTTGAGTGTACCTAGGATCAAGCTCCAATTTCAGCATACCCATCAAGGTAAGGAATCTTTTGTTCTTATAGATTTCTTACTGTATTTTCAAGCATCCATGGAGATAGGGCTAAGCTTGGAAGAGAGCCATGAGCTTGATGAACTAAGCTTAGTGAGGGGAGTGCACTTATTGAAGGTTTTGTGACCTAGTGTGAAGCGCACAGTGATGGCAGTGAATTTTTGGGTTTCTAGAGCCCAAACATTAGCATTAACTACTATTAAAATTCTCCTAACACCAGGCATTAGCTTGGGGAGGGCTTCCATAGTGATTTATTTCAGTTTATTGCATGTTTTACGGACTAATTTGTGGTCATTGTTGCTACTGGATTTCATGTGTTTGTTGGTTGTGAATGGCTGTTGCATTTGGTTGCTATATCTTGTATATATCCATTGTGCTTCTTTTTTTTTGGTGTCTTTGGATGTAGGTTTTAATGATGGTTACATTGCCTATTGAATCCAAGTGCTACCCTTACTAAGTTTCTCAATTAAACTTACTCCCCTCAATTCTGTCATTTCAAGTCCTGGAAAAAGATCACCTTCAAACTAACCTTTGTGTTTTGATTTTTGCTTTGAGTTTTCAGGTTCTTAAACTTCCATATCTCTACTTGTTATCTGCAAATTTTGGTGATTTTAGAAGCACATTGGGTATTTTTGGTGATCCTACTTACTGTGTTGTGCAACAGCTGTCCAGCTTCCTGTTTCTGGAGTCCATTGCATTTCAGGCACTCTTATAACTTAGGGTGTGTTTTTAGCTGAGTTAAGAACATTTTGTAGTCCATGTATGCATGTACATGTAGTGTATGTAAAATGAGACAAGTATGTGAACATTTGAGTAATGTTTTGGCTATGTATGTGATGTGGTGCAAAGCTGCCTAAGTGTGAATGATAGGCTGCTTACTTGTAAATTCTGTTTTGGCCACATAAAGTTGCTAGATATAAGAGAATTTAATTCATATGTGTATTGGACATGTTTGCAATAGCCTTGGAGGGCTTTATCTTTGTGAATGAAGTGTTTGAATGGTTTGGAAAAATTGTATGGGCAAAATGATCCAAAGGTTGCCAGAATTTTGACCCTGTACCTAAAGTTGAATATCTCCCTATGTAGAATGAATCATGGTTTCAAGTTTTGGCTACATCTAGAGGTTTAATTGGGCTTTAGAATTTCCCAATTTAGAACCCTGCAGCCAAAGTTATGATGTTGCAAAATTGGCTAAGTTACTGTTCATTTAGTCAGAATTTTGTAACCAAATTAAAAAATCCATAACTTGGTACATAAGTGGGCTATTGATGTAAAACAAAATTTGTTGATTTTCCCTAAGTCTCTACTTGATAATGGAGCAAAGAAAATAGGGGGTTACATGGCTATAATGATACATTTTAGTGGAGGAACTTTCAGTGCACTGGCTGGAATTTTTGAACCTAGTAAGAATGCTTAATGTGTGGAAGCCAAAACAAAGACTTCTGCTAGTGTTTTTATTCTTAGCTGCCATGGTGTGAATAAATGTGAATATTGTTAGTGTTGTGCCCAAAAATCCAATCATGAGATGATTGTATATTTTGCACATCGAGTCATGATATTTTATTGAGGCATTAATCCAAAAATTATGTTTGTTGTTTTGTTTCTACGTAACGTAATAAACATAATTGTAACCCTAGAATAATGATATTCTTAAACGTCCCTAGTATAGTATTATTGTGGAGTGGGTTGCAATAATACATAATGACTAGCATATGTGGAGACTAATATGAGATATGTAGTCTACATATGGGTACAAGTTGGAGAACTTGTGTACTAGACTGACCCACCATGAGAACACTACATGGATTGTTATATGAGTGTCATAAGTGATTCTCATAGTGATCATGGTATATGTAGTCCTTCGACCTAAGATCATCAAGGTTCCCTACATGTGAGTCACATACTTTGATACTTTCCTTTGTTGCTCGTAACTGAGTGAACTTGAAGGAGGTCATTGGGTATGCCACATATCATGCGGAGGGATTTGTATGATCAAGATGGGATTTGTCCCTCCTATGTAACAGGAGTGATATCTTCGGGCCCCTTGATAGAGTGAGACTTAGAAAATGCATGGCCATGCTCGGATGAGTTGATATATGATATCAATGTCATCAGTTTATGTTGGTTTACTCGGTAATCAAGAAACCAAAGATTGGGCTATACGAGAGTTACACATTCCATGTCTCGTGCTTAGTCTTGATATCTTGGACAAAGGGACAATGGCATATATCAGTGATGATCATAAAGGTTTAGTCAAATCATCGACAATCTTGTCACTTGGGTAGCAATGATGTGTTGCTAGACACCGCTCATTGCTTATGATCATAAATGTGATTTATGATCATTGCCAACGTGGCAAGAGCCTATTGGGTCGCACACATAGAGCTATTTGGATCATTAGAGTACATGGGCTAATTATTTGGGTTATAGTTTCACTTTAATTTTGTATTAATAATGGGCCAAAGAGTTGAGCCATTATTAAGCCCGAAATTACGGCCTAATTGGATTAGGGCTTTGAAACCCATTAGGCCTGGAAGTTGAGTCTTTCTATAAATACAACTTTTAAGTGAGAAATTCGCAGGTCTGCTTGCCCTAGCCCCCAAAAGGGACAGCCGCACTCTTCTCTTGCAATTCCTTGGAGGACGCAAGCTAGCACTGCAAGCGCAGGAGAAACGCATCTGCCGGGACATGGTGGAAGCGTGGTGATCCTGAGAGGCTCGTGTGGATACCATAGAGAGCCTAAACACGTCAACTGTTCAGGTTTTGTGATTCGACTCTACAGTTGAGTGAAAGATCTCAACCAAAAATTAGGTATGAAAATTTTCGAACACCCGGTTTACCCCGTTTCACTTGGATCCTAGAGGGTTTTGGTTAAATTCCGCTATGCTGTTTGACTCCCGAAACCCATCAAATATGTGTGTTATGGTTAGACCAATATGCATGTATTTAGATAGTGCTCAAGAGGGTCACTTCAGTATGTACACTAGGGGTGTTGTTCTGATGACCTACAGGACACACCACTCCTTGGAGTTTAAATGCATGGTTTTGGGACCACAGTTAGATTACCCTGGAGTGGGTAACTGTAGACCTCGAAAATCAGGGTGAAAGAGGCCAGTATCATTGACCCCTCTAAACACTACAGGAACAAACATCTTGATGGCCCTGAAGAGGAAAGGAACCGCAATCCAGTGTCCGAAGGCCAAGACCTCGGACAACAAGAAGAACATGAAGAAATTCTGCCAATTTCATTAGGACCACAGGCACGACACTGATGATTGCTTTCAACTTAGAGAGCATGAGGACTGTGATTCTGACCGACATCAGAACCGAAGTCCCAGGAAGTACCCGCCACCTCCGACAAGGATAATCTAGACAATCACAACTAGAATACCCTCAGCTGAGAGGAAAGGGACGGCTCAGGAAATTGCAATGATGGAATTCAATAACCCAACAAACAACCTTGTTTGGAAGGATGGGTCTATGGTGAAGTTCCCCCACGACGACCCTCTCCTAATTATGGCAAAGATAGGAAGCTGGGACATCAAGTGGGTGCTCCTAGATGATGGCTCAAGTGCCGACGTCCTCTTCGCCCTTTTGTTGCCGAAACTAGGCATAATAGAGAATGATGTCAAGCTAATGACATCTCCCAAGTTAAGAGTAAGACTAGCCAAACTTCTCGTACTCAGATGGGTTGATATCTAGGTTATGCTGAAAGGCACTTCTGTTGAAATGGAAGAAAAGCTCTTCGGATCCACTATGATAAGGTTCATAGTCATAGATGTGTCATCATCATACAACGCCATCATCAGGATGCAAATGCAAGGCCATCTCTATCTCTGAACTAACGTAAAATACCTGACAGTCTCTTTCAAAGCCAAAGAAGGAGATGCAGAGATATTCATTGACCAAGCTGAGGTCAAGAGGGTGTTTGTCAAGGCAAGAAAGAGTCCCCCTAAAGTCCATGCACAGACTATCGGCGAAAAGGGTACCACTGCCGAAGAAGCCGCAGGAAGAGACAAAGATGGCGAGAAAATATAACCGAGGGTATAGAACTAGTCCCTGGCCAAAGTGCCCGAGTAGGGAAACAATTGGCCAAAGGGGAAAAGAAAAACTTGTTTCCTTTCTGATAATGAACAAAGATCTTTTTGCCTACTCGCTGAAGGATATGCCCGAAGTTAATCTGGGTATAGGCCAACACTATCTTAAGATGCGACCTGACTCAAATCCCATTCGGCAGAAAAAGTGCAACCTTTTGGCTCAAAAGAACCACTTCATCAAAGAAGAAGTTCAAAGAGTCCTAGAAGCTGAAGTGATAAGGGAAGTCAAATATCCTGAGTGGCTTAGCAATGTCGTTGTCGCCACCAAGGAAGGAAGCAGTAAGCTCTGAATGTGCATTGACTTCTAAAGTATCAATGATGCTTGTCCTAAGGACTCATATCCCTTTCCCTCAATAGATCACCTCGTTTACTTTACAGCCGAGTATGGCCCGTTAAGCTTCCTAGATGCCTTCAGTGGCTGTCACCAAATTTGGATGAGTCCCAAGGATGGGGAAAAAATAGCACTTGTTATTAAAGTCGAGACATATTGTTATGTCAAAATGCTCTTTGGCCTAAAAAATGCTAGAGCGACCTATTAAAGGCTGATGAATAAGGTGCTCGACTCCCAAATCGGGTGAAACATTGAAGTATATGTTGATGACATTATTGTTAAAACTAAAGTACCTAGCAATCATGACACCGACTTACAAAAGAGCTTTCAGCAACTTAGGAACTTTAAAATACATCTCAACCCCAGGAAATGCATATTCTACGTAACAGCGGGGAAGTTCCTCGACTTCATGGTATCCGAAAGGGGCATAAATGCTGACCCCAAAAATGTTGATGCCCTACTAGCGTTCCGAACTTTGATGATTCATATCCAGATATGGAGAACAAAAGGATACACAAACACTCACTAGGAGAATAACTTCCCTCAGCAGATTCATATCCAGATATGGAGAATGGTGCCAATCGTTCTTCAAAGTACTTATGAAAGTAGCCAAAAAATAAGGCAACCTAAGAACCAAGGAACACCCTTGGAATGATGAATGCCAGAATGCGTTGGTGGAACTCAAAAGTTACCTCACCCATTTGCCGACACTCTGGCAATCAAGGGAAGGAGAACCACTCGTCCTCTACCTTGCAATAATTGAGAAAGCCGTAAGTTCGGTTCTTGTAAGGGAGGATGGGGGGAAGCAGCAGTCAGTGGACTATGTAAGCAAATCCTTGAATGGTGCCAAAGTTATATATCCTCTCCTATAAAAGGCCATCTACGCCCTAGTACTACCAGCAAGGAGATTTTGACCTTACTTCCAAGGACATCCCATTGTAGTGCGAAGTAACTTACCTTTGTGGGATGTCATGAGGTAGGTAGACCACTTAGGATGATTATCGATGTGGTGCATTGAGCTCCATGAGTATGATATCACTTATGAACTAAGGAGGGCAATAAAAGAGCAAGTGCTGGCAGATTTCATTGTTGAAGTACCTAAAACCAAAGGTGCTCCAAAAGACCTAAAAAATAATGAACCTTAGTGTACATTATTGATGGTGCCTCAAGATTCAAAAACCAGGCAGCAAGAGTAATTCTCTATGGACCTGAAGGTATGGAAGCTTTAAAGGCAATCAGATTCAGTTTCAATCTCACCTATAATGTGGCCAAATATGAAGTCCTCATAGTAGGCTTACGATTAGAAAAGATGGTCGGTGCAAGAAATGTCACACCCTACACAGGCCCCAACCAATGCAGCTATAGTGCTAGTCAACTATGCTACCAAAGCACCAAAACTTATGTTCAATGAATACATCTACAGTGGTTTATAAATGAGCTTAGAGCTTGGCCCTGTCCTTCACACAAGCACATAAATTTCTACTAAAATGGCTAAAGACTGGGAGGTGCCCTAGGGATCTAACTAAGCAAACTTTTAATTATTACTTGCATCATATGATAAGATTTAATTGTCTTATCATTTAAGTGTTATAGGTGTGCTCATCAAGTGTAGCATTCAATGTATGTCAACCAAGAAGACCCTCTCGAAGCCGTGAAGGTGTAAAAGTGCTCGAGTAGATACTTCCTGATCGGGGAAGAATTGTACCAACAAGGGTACGCCAATCCATTGCAAAAATGTATCAGTGAAGAGGACTACGAAGCAATTGTCATAGAAGTCCATAAAGGAGCCTGTCGATCTCATATTACAATCGACACCTTTGCTTGGGTACTACTTCGGTAAGGGTATTTCTGGCCCACTTTGAGGGAGGACGCAAGGCAGTTCATAAAAAAATGAGATAAGTACCAGAGATACATGCCCATCCAAAGAGTAGCCCCAAAGGCATTAACATAAGCTAACTATCCTTGCCCCTTCGTAGTTTGGTGTATTGACCTCGTTGGTCCTCTCCAGACAGCTCATGAAGGAGTGAAGTTTTGCATAGTTGCAGTAGATTATTTCACCAAGTGGATTGAGGTAGAACCTCTGGCAATAATTTCACCAAAGCACATCCAGAAGTTTGTCTAGAAATACATCATACGTAGATTTGGTGTGCCAAGGGTAATAGTAGCAGACAATGGTTCCTAATTCGTTGATAGAGGAGTTCAGGAATTTGCCTCCAACCTCGGCATTAGATTACACTTCACCCCAATTGCCCATCTTCAAATTAATGGACAAGTTGAGGTGTCCAATAGGACAATAAAAGATGGTCTGAAGAAGAGGTTAAAAGAAGCCAAGGGAAAATGGCCTGGAAAGCTCTCGAGTGTACTATGGAGTTATCGAACAACTCCTAGAAGAACTAATAGAGAAACACCTTTCTTACTTGTATTCGGCACTAAGGCCATTATCCCTGTCGAATTATACAATCGTCTATCAGAGTACAAGTGTTTGACGAAGAAGGGAACAACCTCGATTTAAAAACCAAGTTAGATATGATTAACGAACATAAGGAGATGGCCAAACTCAGAAGAAAAGCCTTTCAGTAAAGGGTAGCTATTGCTAGGAACTTGCATGTCAAACCTAAAGGGATCAAGAAAGGAGACCATATTCTCTGAAAGGTAGCACTATAGCCTTGAAGACCATCTCATGGAGTACTTCAGACAAATTGGGAATACCATATTTGGTCCTAAAAGAAGTTCAGCTAGGAGTCTATAAACTTGGAAATACAGAAGGAGAAGAGTTAAAAAAAACACATGGCATTTGGACTCCTTGAAAAAATTCTACACTTAGAATTTGGCGATCTTTCGAAAGAAATCAACCAAATGTAGTGATTTCTTTTTTACCGAATGAGGTTGACCAAATGTGGTTGATCCCAAAAGTACTTGAGTGATGTTGTACAAAGTTTTACCAAAGGAGGTTGACCAAATTTGGTTGTCTTCAAAACAATCCAAGTGTTTTTATATAGCAAGTTCCCCAAAAAAGTCACTTGAATCCTATTACAAAACACTTTGGAAAAAACATAGCTTGCTAAAAAGAAATGGCTAACACTTTGAACCCTTGATAGTATTTTTGTCGAGGGTAGCACATGACGAAATGTGTTCAGCGTTGCTGAACTAAAGGTTATAAGTCACCCGAAGGTGGTGAATTAAAACCAAAGAAGTTTCGAAGTCAAGCAATACTCGCGGAAGATTGTACTAATTGTGGACTTAGCCAAAATTTTGAGAAATGAAGGCAATTCCATTAAAATGGTGGAAAGTACAAAACAAAAAGAAAAACAAGAACTATGGGTTATTTTTCCCTTCTTCATGTTCTTCAGCATCTGCATCTTCAGCATCCTCCTCAAAATCATTGTTAGCATCTTCAACCAAAGGAAGAAGCTCTGGGATGACATGACACCTCATGGGCCTGCCCAGGAAGCCCATGGGAACATGTCCCATGCTAGTTGCAATTGGCTAATTGAATACGTGCACACTAGTTAAAACCTTCATGCTTCTAGTTATTTAATCCTATTATGTAATCATGCATGAGTTTATGCTTTGACTTAATTAATAAAATAAAGAAATGATACTTGAAACATTGCCATGTCATATTTTGATAGAAACAAATATCAAAACTATCAAAAGCATTCCAAGGAATTAAGTGGAACTAACTACACATAATCAATTATGTGCAAGCATCCAAACAAAAGTAGACTACGCTCACACCAAAGAGCGACTCTAGAGTAAACTACTCAGCATGACCATTGGAGTCAAACTAGTTTAGTCAAACTATACACTGAATGACTATATTGAGATCTAGAACCAAGCTTCAACGTTAGAGTAAACTCCTAATGGCAAGCTTCATAAGCCCTCCCTTGTGCTTCGCAAGCCTTTGTAGGCCAAAAAGATGACTATAGTTAGTACGATAACTTAACCCAAAAATTAGGATCATAAAGATTCAAATAAACCAAATATCTGCTCATAAGGCTACCCAATAACCCTCAACGGTTGTTGGCTCAATGGAGCCCAAAACTGCACAACAAAAAGTAAAGGAGTGAGAATCAAAGATTATCAGTAAGGGGTCTTCAACCTACAAGAAAATCCATGAGGACTCCACATATACAAGGATATGAAACCCGCTATGCAGGCTTGTAGCCCGAGGGTCTAATATATGCATATACCTAGGTGCCCTGGGACCTCTGCTCATCCTATTCCTCCTCACGGAGCGTTACTCCGTGCCTAGCGAGTTCCAACCACTAATTCTCGCCTAGTAAGCCTTAGCTTATTGACTGATGCAATAATATAGCTTTCCCTTAGTTGTTGTTGTTAGTGTTGCGCCCAAAAGCCAATCACGAGATAATTGTATTTCTGCACTCTGAGTCATGATATTTTATTAAGCCAGTAATCTAGCAATTATGTTTGTTGTTTTGTTTCTGCGTAATGTAATAAACATAATTGTAACCCTAGAATAATGATATTCTCCAATGTCCTTGGCCTAGTATTATTTTGGAGTAGGTTACAATAATACATAACGACTAGCACATATGGAGACTAATATGAGATATGTCGTCTACATATGGGTACAAGTTGGAGAACTTGTGTACTAGACTGACCCACCATGAGAACACTACATGGATCGTTATATAAGTGTCATAAGTGATTCTCATAGTGATAGCCGAGGTGCCCATCAACGGCCGAGCTCCCAAACTTGGCGGAGTACTGACTTCGGCGAGGGAAACTACCAGCCGAGGTCCGAAGGATACATGATCCCTCTGGCCTAGTATAGGGATTTCGCTCCGTCAGGCAATGACAGGACCAACCTCGGTAGAAAGGTCGAACCCTCTTCGGAAATAGAAGTACCCCTCGGGGGAACCATCCTCGGGAAACATATGCCCCGAGACGTTAAAGTAACCTCGGAAGGTACAAATGAAGCATTTAAGGAGCCTCTGACACCTCCCCATAAAGTCATCTCCCAAATACATTTTGACGCGCTATCACTGGGACACGCCATCAGAGGGACGTCTCGATATGACGCCCTCGGAATGACTAGGCTGTCAGACCAGCGACTTTCTCTGAGATACACGTCCCTTCGCTCCCGGAAAAGCAGGGATCGCATCCCGCCATACACGTGTCATAATCTGGGACGGCCTCTAGAGGGAAATGGCTTCTGCACGCCTCCTGTATAAAATACCCAGAAAGCATTCTAAAAAGGGTAAGATGAAAAGTTCTCTTTGAATACACAAAAGAGCACATAATCCAGTTACTTGAAAATACTGACTTGGGCATCAGAGGTTCCTCCCCGGGAATTCACACGGGGGACCTCCTAACCTGTGTTTTTCTAAAAAGTGTTTCAGGTATCCTCCACTGGGGAATTTCCTCTCAAAGTATTCTCCTCCATCAGAAGCACTCTCTGCTCTTACAATGACACACGATGAAGCCGCCATAAGCCATCACATAGTGATCATAGTATATGTAGTCTTTGACCTAAGATCATCAAGGTTCCCTACATGTGAGTCATATACTTTGATACTTTCCTTTGTTGCTCGTAACTGAGTAAACTTGAAGGAGGTCATTTGGTATGCCACATATCATGTGAAGGGATTTGTATGATCAAGATGGGATTTGTCCCTCATATGTAACGGGAGTCTTGATAGAGTGAGACTTAGAAAATGCATGGCCATGCTCGGATGAATTGCTATACAATATCAATGTCATCAGTTTAAGTTGGTATACTCGATAATCAAGAAACCAAAGATTGGGCTATACGAAAGTGACACGTTCCATGTCTCGTGCTTATTCTTGATATCTTGGACAAAGGGACAATGGCATATATCGGTGATGATCGTAAAGATTTAGTCAAATCACTGACAATCTTGTCACTTAGGTAGCAGTGATGTGTTGCTAGACACCGCTCATTGCTTATGATCATAAATGTGATTTATGATCATTGCCAACGTGGTAAGAGACTATTGGGTCGCACACATAGAGCTATTTGGATCATTAGAGTGCATGGGCTAATTATTTGGGTTATGGTTTCACAATAATTTCATATTAATAATGGGCCCAAAAGTTGAACCATTATTAAGCCCAAAATTGAAGCCTAATTGGATTAGGGCTTTGAAACCCATTAGGCCTAGAAGTTGAGTCTCACTATAAATACAACTTTTGGTGAGATATTCGTTGCTTCTTGCCCTATCCTCCCAAAAGGACAGTTGCACTCTTCTCTTGCAATTCCTTGGAGGACGCAATCTAGCACTACGAGCGCAAGAGAAACGCATCTGCTGGGACGTGGTGGAAGCGTGGTGATCCCGAGAGGCTCATGTGGATACCATAGAGAGCTTGAATAGGTCAATTGTTCAGGTTTTGTGATTCGACTCAACAGTTCAGTGAGAGATGTCAACTAAAAATTAGGTATGAAAATTTTTGAACACCCGGTTTACCCCATTTCACTTGGATCCTAGAGGGTTTCGGTTAAATTTCGCTGCGCTGTTTGGCTCCCAAAACCTAACAGTGGTATCAAAGCTACTGGTGAAACCCTAAATCGGGATTGAATGTTGAATTGCATGATGTTATGTGTTCAGTTGCTTTTGGCCAAGATTAATTAGATTGATTCATGATGCATGAAATCGAAACTCGTAATGAACTTATGACATATATGAAGAAACGACACTAATTGGTTAATAAGATTAACCCAAAATTGATAGGTATGAGATACATATATGGATTAGGATTCTTACAATAGTTGTAAAAACCCTAGCTTGGTTCGGATTTGGCCTATTCGGGCACCGAAAGTAAGCTATTTTTGGTGGCTCGAATGGAGGAGTCTCAGGTGCCTACTTGCTTGAAATAGAAGATCTCGAGCAAAGAAATTGTAAGATAATTGGCATGCATTTTTGTTGAATCAGATTTGACATGATATGCTGATTGGTGTTTGAAGCATGGTGCATGGTTATAGCCCTTGATTGGTTGTACTTGTAAATACGGCCTGTAAGTCGTGCCTTTTCTTACCACTCTCATTGTGGATTCTCTTCTCACCTTACTCCCCTCGAATGTAACTCGAGGTTTCTATTATTGATGTAATGGTACATTATGGGATCATCCAAGATGGTATGTCCAATGATCATTCAAGGTGGTCTGTCCAAGGAGGTGACAACAAAAGGGCAACCAAGAAAGGGAGAGAAGGAGCTTGTGAAGACCCTTTTCTTTTCATAGGCTTTTATGATATTCTCATTGGCTTGAGAATATTGCATAGTTTGGGTTATAACCATGTCACATTTACTTTCTTGAACGCATGAGATGCATGTTTTATATTTGTATTTTATGCATGTATAAGACAACCGGAGATAACAAATTGGTGAAATCAAAAGAAAAACCCCTCAAACAAATATTAAGTCATTAAATGTGATGCCTTTCAAATGTTGGCACTCATCAAGACTTTGATCAACATTAGGTGGGTTTGCCAAAGCAAAGCACCTATGTTCATCTTGGTAAGGCGCGATAGGATAATAATGATATCCAAACTGCTAACTTTGGGTCTGACTTAACTAGGTCATCCTAATAGGGTTAAGGACTTAGAGGCATAGACTTTGGCTTAAGTTCATGAGATGAGCTTGGACAAGTGTTGTTCACCCAACTATCCAAGAGTTGCATAAGATGCAATTGGCAAGGAGTTGCCTACCTAAATAGCTATAACATGAGAGAAAAGCCAAAGCTGACTCAGGTTGTGGTCAAATAAGGATCTTGCCCGCTACAATACCTTAGCACCGAGGTGTTCCAAAATAATATCAAGGGTTATTATTTTGAGGAAAATAGTGGGAGTATTGTTTAATAAAAGTCCTTATTAAATGAATTAAAATACATGGCTCTTACCATTGCATATTTACTGTTGTAGATAACCATGGCACAAAACACATCGACACTTTCATTGCAATCAATCCTTGAGAAGGAAAAACTGAATGGAACCAACTTTCTCAAATGGTACCGAAACTTGAGGGTAGTCCTCAAGCAAGAGAGAATGGCTTACGTCCTAGAGCTGCCCATTCCGAATGAGCCTGCTGCCATTACTCCAAGAGGTGAAAGGGACTTTAAGCTCACAAGAGGCATTCTGATGATGCTTTGGATGTTGCATGCCTCATGCTTATTACCATGGAATCTAAGCTTCAGAAGCAACATGAGAACATGGGGGCGTTCAATATGATCGAACATCTTAAAATGCTTTTCCAAGAGCAAGCTAGGCATGAGAGGTTTGAGACCTCTAAGGCATTGTTTCAGTGCAAAATGTCTGAGGGAAGTCCCGTGGGTCCTCATGTGCTCAAGATGATTGAGTACATTGAGAATCTTGAGAGTTTGGGATTTGCTCTTCAGAAAGAGTTGGCTATTGATGTAGTCTTGCAATCATTGATTGAAACCTATAGTCAGTTCATCATGAACTATAACATGAACGACCTTGACAAGTCCCTCCCTGAATTGCTCAACATGTTGAGAACTGCTGAGCAAAACCTTAAGAAGGCTAAGCCCATTTTGATGGTTCAAAAGGGCAAAGGAAAAGGAGAAGACAACAAGAAGAAGGATAAAGCTAATGGAAAGTCCAATGCTAATTCTTTTTCAGCTGCACCGAAACCAAAGGGTGGTGTAGCAAAGGAAGAGGAGTGCTTCCATTGTAAGAAACCTGGACACTGGAAGTGCAACTACAAGCTCTATAATGAAGAACTTGCTAAGGAAAAGGGAAGTAAGACTTCCACTTCAGGTATTTTGTTATAAAGGCTAACTATTCTACTTCCTCATCTTGGGTATTGGATACTGGATGTAGATCTCACATTTGTGCAAATGTACAGGATCTAAGTAGAAGTAGAAGATTGGCTCGAGGTGAAGTGGACCTACATGTTGGAAATGGAGCAAGGGTTACTACCTTAGCCGTAGGGACTTATGTTCTCACTTTACCTAGTGGATTAGTTTTAGAATTAGACAACTACTACTTTGTGCCTACTATTAGTAGAAATTTGATTTCTGTTTCTTGTTTGGACATGAAAGGTTTTTTATTTATAATAAAGGACAAATGTTGTTCTATTTATTTGAATGAAATCTTTTATGGCAGTGCTCAACTTAGCAATGGGTTGTACGTTCTAGACCTCGAAGATCCAATCTATAATGTGAATACCAAGAAGGTCAAACTAAATGATTCGAACTTGACCTATCTCTAGCACTGTCGCTTGGGCCATATAAACGAGACTCGCATAGCCAAGCTCCATAAGGATGGACTTTTTGACTTATTTGATTTTGAATCATATGAGACATGTGAGTCATGTTTGTTGGGCAAGATGACCAAAGCCCCATTCATAGGGCAAAGTGAAAGGGCTGATGACTTACTAGGACTCATACATAGTGATGTATGTGCCCCTATGTCTACACATGCTAGAGGAGGTTTCCAATACTTCATTACCTTTACTAATGATTTCAGTAGATATGGCTATGTGTATCTCATGAGTCACATGTCAGAATCCTTTGAAAAGTTCAAAGAATTCAAGAATGAAGTACAGAATCAAATCAAGAAAAGTATCAAAGTGCCTCAATCAGATCAAGGTGGAGAGTACTTGGATCGAGAATTCCTTGACTATCTGAAGGAGTTTGGTATAGTATCACAACTCACTCCACCAGGTACACCTCAATGAAAGGAGAAATCAAACTCTATTAGACATGGTTTGCTTTATGATGAGTCAAGCTGACGTTCCAAACTCCTTTTGGTGACATGCTCTAGAGACACCCGCTTTTACACTAAACCAAGTTCCATCTAAATCGGTTCAAAAGACACCATATGAGATATGGAGTGGGAGGCATCCCAATTTGTATTTTATGAAGATTTGGGGCTGTGATGTTTATGTGAAACATCAATTCTCTGACTAACTAGGCCCCAAATCTAAAAAATGCCTTTTTGTTGGTATCCTAAAGAAACAAAGGGTTACTATTTCTATAATCCTTTTGAGCAAAAAGTGTTTATTGCTCAAACTGGTGTCTTTTTAGAGAAAGAGTTTATCTCTAAAGGAACTAGTGGGAGGAAAGTAGAACTTGAAGAAATTCAAGAACAACAAGGAGACATCAAACCTGAAATGGAACCTGAACAGACACCACAAGATGTTGTGGTTCAAGAGTTTGTTCCTGTAGCACAGAGCCCACATAGGTCTGATAGGATTCGATGTGAACCTGAGAGATATGGATTTCTCATGACTCGCACTAGTGATGTGATGCTCGTGGATCAGGATGAGCCCACAACCTACCAACAAGCTATGTCGGGGCCTGACTCTGAGAAGGGGCTAGTGGCCATGAAATCCGAGATGGCATCCAAGCATGAAAACCAAGTATGGACTTTGGTTGACCCACCTGAAGGGGTGAAACCCATAGGGTGCAAATCGGTTTTCAAGAAGAAAACTGACATGGATGGTAATGTGATTACCTTTAAGGGACAATTGGTTGCAAAAGGTTTCAAGCAAATTCATGGTATTGACTATGATGAAACTCTTTCACCAGTTGCTATGCTTAAATCCATCTAAATTTTGTTCGCTATTGCTACACACTATGATTATAAGATATGGAAAATGGATGACAAAATTGCATTCCTAAATGGAAAGCTACTTGAGGATGTGTACATGACAAAACCTGAGGGTTTTGTCACTCTTGAGAATGCCAATAAAGTGTGCAAGTTTCAAAGGTCCATTTATGGACTGAAACATGCTTCTCAAAGTTGGAATCTTCATTTTGATGAAGCAGTCAAGGAGTTTTGTTTTATCAAAAATGAAGATGAACCTTGTGTCTACAAGAAGGTTAGTGGGAGCACTATTATCTTCTTGGTGTTGTATGTAGATGACATACTACTCATCGGGAATGACATTCATGAGCTACAGTCTATGAAGACTTGGCTAGGAAAATGTTTCTCTATGAAGGACTTGGGTGAAGCAACCTATGTGTTAGGCATCAGGATCTATAGAGATAGATCTAGAAAGCTTCTTGGCTTAAGTCAAAGTACATACATTGACAAGGAGCTAAAGAGGTTTAGCATGCAAGATTCCAAGAAAGGATTCTTGCCCATGTCACATGATATAACTCTTTCTAGATCTCAGTGTCCGAGTACACCTGAGGGGAGAGAGCGCATGAGTAAGATTCCATATGCCTCAGCAATTGGATCTATCATGTATGCCATGATATGTACTCGTCTCGATGTCTCATATGCTTTGAGCATGACGAGTAGGTAGCAATCAAACGATAGTGAAAGTCACTAGACTGCTGTTAAGAACATCCTTAAGAACTTACGAATCTTGGTCTTTGGAGGTGAAGATGAGCTCATTGTAAGAGGTTACACCGATGCTAGCTTCCAATCCGATAAGGATGATTTTAGATCACCATCCGATTATGTGTTTTGTATTGGTGGTAGTGCTATGAGCTGGAAGAGTTCAAAGCAAGAGACAGTAGCTGACTCTACAACAGAATCTGAGTACATTGCCGCCTTTGATGCTGCAAAGGAGGCAGTTTGGATCAAGAAGTTCATCACTGAACTTAGAGTGGTTCCAAGCATTGCCGACCCGATAGAGGCCCATTGTGACAACAATGGAATCACACAGGCTAAGGAACCTTGATCTTTCCAATGATCTAAACATATACTCCGACGCTATCATCTCATCAGGGAGATCATCGAGAGGGATGATGTAAAGATATTTAGGACTTCGACAGACAGCAACACTGCTGATCTACTGACAAAGCCCCTTTCGCAGCAAAAGCATGATAGCCATTCTAGGTCTGTTGGTATTAGATACATGGATGATTGGCTTCAGTGCACGTGGGAGATTGTTAGTGTTGTGCCCAAAATCCAATCATGAGCTGATTGTATTTTTGCACATTGAGTCATGATTTTTTATTAAGGCATTAATCCAGCAATTGTGTTTCTTGTTTTGTTTCTACGTAACATAATAAACATAATTGTAACCCTAGAATAATGATATTCTCAAATGTCCTTGGTCTAGTATTCTTGTGGAGCAGGTTGCAATAATACATAACGACTAGCATATGTGGAGACTAATATAAGATATGTAGTCTACATATGGGTACAAGTTGGAGAACTTGTGTACTGGACCAACCCACCATGAGAACACTACATGGATCATTATATGACTGTCATAAGTGATTCTCATAGTGATCACGGTATATGTAGTCCTTCGACCTAAGATCATCAAGGTTCCCTACATGTGAATCACATACTTTGATACTTTTCTTTGTTACTTGTAACTGAGTGAACTTGAAGGAGGTTGTCGTGTATGCCACATATCATTCAGAGGGATTTGTATGATCAAGATGGGATTTGTTCCTCCTATGTAACGAGAGTGATATCTTCGGGCCCCTTGACAGAGTGAGATTTAGAAAATACATGGCCATGCTTGGAAGAGTTGATATACGATATCAATGTCATCAGTTTAAGTTGGTCTACTCGGTAATCAAGAAACCAAAGATTAGGCTATACGAAAGTGACACATTCCATGTCTCGTGCTTAGTCTTGATATCTTGGACAAAGGGACAATGGCATATATCGGTGATGATCATAAAGGTTTAGTCGAATCACCGACAATCTTGTCACTTGGGTAGCAATGATGTGTTGCTAGACACCGCTCATTGCTTATGATCATAAATGTGATTTATGATCATTGCCAGCGTGGTAAGAGCCTATTGGGTCGCACACATAGAGCTATTTGGATCATTAGAGTGCATGGGCTAATTATTTTGGTAATGGTTTCACAATAATTTCGTATTAATAATCGGCCCAAAAGTTAAGCCATTATTAAGCCCGAAATTGAAGACTAATTGGATTAGGGCTTTGAAACCCATTAGGTCTAGAAGTTGAGTCTCACTGTAAATACAACTTTTAGTGGAAAATTTGTAGCTTTGTGCCCTAGCCTCCCAAAAGGACAGTTGCAGTCTTCTCTTGCAATTCCTTGGAGCACGCAAGCTACGACTGCGAGCGCAAGAGAAATGCATCTGTCAGGATGTGGTGGAAGCATGGTGATCCCGAGAGGCTCGTGTTGATACCATAGAGTGCTTGAACACGTCAACTGTTCAGGTTTTGTGATTCGACTTTACAGTTGAGTGAGAGATCTCAATCAAAAATTAGGTATGAAAATTTTCGAACACCCGGTTTACCACATTTCACTTGGATCCTGGAGGGTTTCGGTTAAATTCTACTGTGCTGTTTGGCTCCCGAAACTCAACAGTTTTGCAGGTGAACATGGTGGATGCTCCTTGCTTATGTTGTACGAAATCCACTAGGTGTACTAGGCCTCCACATAGTGCCTCAAGTTTGTAGACTTGATTAGGTCCCTTGTGTACTAAGCCCCAACCCATTTAACCTACCAAGGATGTACTAGGCTTTCACTTGTGCCTTAAGGCATACCTTGACTAGGCAACAGGTGCACTAAGCCTTCATCCATGATGCTCCCCTATCTACCATTCCTTGGTTCACACTAATGGAGTGGTAATAATCATGGATGTACTCATTTACTAGGTTCTTTGGAACCTACCTTAGTTTGCCAAGGGTCTTACATCAGAACCTTAAATACAAAGGCTGAACTAGACTTTTGATGGCACTTAACCTTGCACCCAACTAATGGTGCTCTATTGTGGGCAAACATGCATTCAAAACATACCTTCACTTTGAATTGAAATAAATTTAAAACTAAACAATTTCAAGTGTAATGAAGACAAAGAAATCTTGGGATTTTGAATTTTTGGGTTTAGAGGCCTGTACCCAAAGATATGATGTTGTAAATTTGGATGAGTTACTGTTCATTTGGTCAGAATTTTGTTACCAACTTCAAAAATCCATAACTTGGTTCATAGGTGGGCTATTGATGTAAAAAAAAATTCTTTGGTTTGTTCTAAGTCTCTACTTGATAATGGAGCATAGAAAACATATGGGGTGTTGCTAGAATGATACAGTTCATTAGTGGAACTTACAGGTGCCTTAGCTGGTCACTAGAACTTAACAAGATTGCCTAATGTGTGGAAGCCAAAACTAAGACTTGTGCTAGTGTTTTCCTTCTTAGCTGCCTTAGTGTGCATAAATGTAAATATGTGTGTTATGGTTAGACCAATATGCATGTATTTACATAGTGCTCAAGAGGGTCACTTGAGTATGTACACTAGGAGTGTTGTTCTAATGACCTACAGGACACACCAAACCTGGGAGTTTAAATGCATAGTTTTGGCTCCATAACTAGACTACCCCGTAGTGGGTAACAACTTCACCTTGTGACTTCGTGTGAGTCACCTCTTGACTAGACATAGCGAACTTTTTCTCGCTCTCTGACGGGCGCTACTCGGACACTTCACCATAGGGTTAAGGCAAAGTATCCTTTTTCTGGCATCACTTAGGCATTTTTACTTAATAGTTTAATGTTCCACTAGCTTACTAGCGCTAACATAAACATCAACTGACCACCATAGCATCCTTGGTTCCATTTAGGACTTAGTCCCTTACTTACTCAACTAGTTCCACTAGTCGAGTCTCTCTTCTTCCATGAGTCAACTTAGTGGATCTTGACTTCATTTAACCATGGGGTGATGAGCTCAAGTCATCCGCTATCCCCTGGTCTATGGTAGTCCTTATTATTGATTGGGTCCTCTTATTGCCTTTTAGGTATTCAAGCCAAACCCTAGCAATGGTTCTACAATTACTGGCTTAACCTTAGGGTATATAGGTAATGGAAAAACAAGCCTATCCATTCATCTACCCCTGGATGAATTCCTTTCATCTTTCTTCCCCGCAAGGTCACCTCCTACATTTACTGGTTACAAACAAAATAAAAAATTATGTACTTACCTTTGCAGCATCAGACTAAACTTTTCTTTTGGTTGATGACTCTAAGGAACTCATCCGTTCAACTAGCCAGTCATTTGTTAACAACTAGGCCACCAAACAAACTTATGCAAGAAGATAGCCTATGGAACACTAGAACATTTCCAATCTGAGGCATTTTGCCATCAACTTATGTGGTTTCACACACTAGCAAGCGGGTCCTAGGGTACCAGGGATTAACCCAATACTTGCTGCACCATTAGATTCTTAATGCACTTAAGTTAGCCCATAACCTTACTTGAAACTACTACCCAACATGCAAAACAAAATTATGCTAGTAAATTAATGCCAGAACTCCAACAAAGTAACTAAACTACTAGTGAAATGTTAAAAACTTACCTTACCCTAGCTATGCAATCCCACAATGGCTACCTTTTACATCTGGCTAGTGGCTGCGAACTTTAACCACTTGACTGGCCAAGCAACTTCAAACTATTGCTCTGGTGCACTAGGTCGACTCTTTGTGGCAACAACTATTGGGGATAAACTTCCTAGGCTGGTCTTAACTTAACCAAGAACACATGCAATTCTAGTCCGATGACCACTCGGACTGCTGGCAACACTTCTTAGATGTAAGCTAAGAGTGATACACTTTTTACACTTCTAGGCCTTTTCCCCTTACCTCATAATTGACTCTTATTCCTTGTTCTTAGGTTGACTTTTGCATAATAGGTGTGTTACCCTTTCTCCTACTAGGTTGAATGTGCCAACCTCCAGCTTGTAGTTTCATGCCTTCAACTCATCTAACTCTCTTCCAAGAGCTACTACATCCTGCACCACTTACTGGTGCTCACCTCGAAGATTGACAAGCACCTTCATATACTAGCTCAAGGCCATTGGGAACCTATCCTCAAGCTGATACTTTCAATGGAAAAGTATGAAAGTGCTACCCTTTATTGCTTTGTAGCCTACATGACCAAGTGCTTACCAATTAGGTTAGTGTATCCTCAGTCTCTTCGGTGTAGCCTAACCCATTTAGGTTATGGAACCTCTGGAGTAATCCACTTGGCCTGGTTGTACTCTCCACCTTGGGAGAAACCATATCCTTCTATATACCTACCTCATGAATGAGGTCCAAAACAACTTCCTAGGATGTTGGTCAAATCCTCACTGCTTGCTCCAAAGTGTTGCCCTACCTTGGTCTAAGCCAAATCAATTATGCCAACATTGCCACATTAGATTGGTAGGATCCATTTCGGGACCTTAGCATCCAAAAGCAAACGTGACCCAATTTCACCATCACAATCCTGCATCCAAAGCTAGATGACAACTCATAGATGTTGGTTAGTACTAACTACCTTATCACAAGGACAAACCACTAGACCTCAGCAACTAGCCTCCAATGACCATGGCCAAGCTCTAATACCAAAAACTAACACGACCCTTTGTGGGCCTACCCAGGAAGCCTATGGGAACTTGTCCCATGCTAGTCATAATTGGCTAATTGATTACGTGCACACTAGTTAAAACCTTCAAGCTTCTAGTTATTTAATCCTACTATGCAATCATGCATGAGTTTATGCTTTGACTTAATTAATAAAATAAAGAAATGGTACTTAAAACATTGCCATGCCATATTTTAATAGGAACAAATATCAAAACTATCAAAGCATTCAAAGTAATTAAGTGGAATTAACTATATATAATCAATTGTGCACAAACATCCAAACAAGAATAGACTATGCTTGTACCCAAGAGTGACTGTAGAGTAAACTACTTAACATGACCATTGGAGGCAAACTGGTGCATTCGTATAAAGATTCAAATAAACCAAATACCTGCTCATAAGCCGAGCTTAACAACCCTTAACAGTTGCTGGCTTAACAGTGCCCAAACTTGCACAGTAAAAAGTAAGGGAGTGAGAATCAAAGATTCTCTGTAAGGGGACTCCAACCTGCAAGAAAAATCTAGAGGACTTCACATATACAATAATATGAAACCTGCTGTGCGTGCCTGTAGCCTAAGGGTATAATATATGCATATACCTAGGTCCCTCGGGACCTCTCCTCATCCTAGTCCTCCTCACAGGGTGTCACTTCGTGCCTAGCAAGTTCTGGCCACTAACTCATTCCTTGTAAGCCTTAGCTTACTAACTGAGGCAATAGCGTAACCTTCCTTTAGTTGTTGTGTAGGTGAATATGGTGGATACTCCTTGCTTGTATTGTAAGAAATCCACTAGGTGTACTAGGCCTCCACATAGTGCCTCAAGTCCTTAGACTTGACTAGGTCACTTGTCTACTGAGCCTCCACCCATTTAACCTACCAAGGATGCACCAGGCTTTCACTTGTGCCTCAAGGCATAGCTTGGCTAGGCAACAAGTGCACTAAGCCTTCGTCCATGGTGCTCCTCTATCCACCATTACTTGGTTCACACTAGTAGAGTGGTAATGATCATGGATTGACTCATTTACTAGGTTCTTTGGAACCTACCTTAGTGTACTAAGGTTCTTGCATCAAAACCTTAAATATGAAGGCTGAACTAGGCTTTTGATGGCACAGAACCTTGCACCGAACTAATGGTGCTCTATTATGGCCAAACATGCATTCAAAACTTTCCTTCACTTTGTGTTGAAATAACTTAAAAAATGGTCCATTTCAAGTGTAGTGAATCCATGACGATGATAGTGATACCTATTAGCTTCATGTGGAATCTTGAATCACCTTAATCGGACATCCGAGTGAAAAATTATAAAGAAAACAAAAATGGGTGTCAATGCTATCATGGCGACACATCACCATAGTTGTTAACGTGTTGCCGATTTTTGAGGTATTGCCGACATGTCATGGGAATTTGTATGGATTGGCAACACATCGCCAATCCTATGAAATGCCTAGAAAACTTTACTGCTATGGACTTCGGACATTTCCCAAACGTATCAAACATGTATGGATAGCCTTCAAACTTCACATACATATAGTACACATTGCAGAGACCACAACTAACCATTACAAGCCTTCCTATGATGCATTATAACATCATTCTAATCAAGCCAAACACACTTGTCCACCATGATCACACCAGACTACAAACTAATTCTGTTGCCAAAACTACTTGATTTCATCAAGCAAACTCTATCCAATAGCATTAATCAAACTTGAAAAAATAACTACTTTACATTTGTTTCAATCTAGAAGCAAGAATCACTCCTCTCTTCCACCAAAAACTAGATTACTCATAGTCTACCTAAGTTCTAAGCAAACAAAGCCATGGAACACCAAATTACAAACCTCTAACCAAAACCTAAGCTTCCAAATATCTAATTAACAAGAATTCACCAAGAACTCAATTGTTACGTTGCATCAAAAATGGGGGGTAGTGGAAAACTCAGTTCCAGGCTCCAAAAATGTGAAATTTCACTTGGAACAAGCTTCCTTTGGCATAAACACCCATGGTGGCTTCTAGTTCCACGAAAATCTCTTCATTTTGAGCTAGAATTGATGAAGAATTGGTAGAGAGAAGGCTGAGCTTTGGCTAAGGAAGCAAATGGCAGCCTCCCCTTCCTTTACCAACTTATAAACTCTTTTAAAACCCAAAGCCACAAAACTATTTAAAAGTTACAAATAAGTCGGCTCCTTTAGGTAACTTTAATCAAACTTGGTAAAATCTTGTTTATTTGAATTGAACTTGAGTTAAAAGTAGAAGTTACTTTAAAAAATCATTCTTAACTCTCGGGATTCAGCCCGACTCTTTAAGATGCAAAATTACGATTTTGCCCTTAAACCTCATTTGGTGCCTCAAATTTCTCAAAACTTAGTAAACTTTGCTAGCATACCTATTCCTACTATGTGAACTTGAAATAAGGTTCGATTAGGAGAGTCATAACCTGGGAGGTTTAGGAACTCCATCTTTGACCATGGCGAAAAGGGTCCTTCAGGAATGTTGAGAGCTTTGAGAAAGGAAATGTCAAGGTTCGGATATCGAAGGAGCATCTGATGGTGAGCAAGGCAGAAGCCATCTTGAAATGAGGACTTTTCCACCTCTTCTGCCCTGGCCTTCTCAGCCTTCAGATGCTCCACCTCCCTTTTTAGTGCCTCAATCTTCTTATTCTTTTTCTTCTTTTTCTTCTTCTTCTGCTTTTTAGCTGATCAACTTCGGCAAAGAGCTTAGCATTGATCTCTAATGCCTTGATGAAATAAGCTATAACATCCTCCCTTTGCTACCAAAGGACCACCCCCTTTGAGCTTAGTTACACCTCCTTCACACCGAGGTCATTTATTTTTTAGGAATACTCATTAAAGAGCCTCCTCTAACTCTCCAGCAGTTCCTACTGCAACTTGGCAAAGTCCTCCTTGGTGATCTTGTTGAGCTCATTGTATTTCATGCACGAGCTCGTGAACATCTCCTTGGCCTTGGCCAACTTCTCCTCTGAGCAACTTCGGATGGAGGACTGCTTAGATGCCTAGGCCCGAATATAGCCCCCGTAGGCCAGCAGCTGTGAGGACAAATGACTGTGAGTTACAAGCAACTTATAAAACCTAAAATTTTTCTAAGTACTAAGGAACTAATGTTTGCCTGACCTATGTGCTAAAAAATTCGAGCAGCAAGGACCTCCTTGTTCGGGCACTCCTTCGTTAGGCTCTGAAAAGTGGCTTTTTTCATCATGCCCCTCACCATTTATGGGACCATTTTCTAGCAATCTTTCATAACCAAGTCCATGACATCGATAAATGTCTAGAAGGTTTCCCTTGGCACTTTATCCTTTAGGATCTTCAAGTCATGAATAGCCCTTTTCCGAAGGTGGTCCATCATCCACTCCGGCTATGCTTGTTCCTCCGTAAAATCGTGCTGAAATTCCTTTATGACACCGTCTCTTAGCCATTCATCTATAATGTCTAAATTCCAAAAAAACTAAAATTTGTAGATGAATGACTAAAAGACAAACTTGGTAGGAGTTCGGTGTCATCTCCATAAGAGTCACAGTCGAGGACCTTGGAAGAAATCTCCTTTCCTTTCCTCCTTCGATATTCTTTTAACTCTTCAGCCGAAATCTCCCGTAAAGAGTTCCCCAGGGTCTCCATAGCATCATCTAGGCTCAGCTGGATAGATAAGACTACTATTAGGACCATCCCTTAGTACTTGGCTTAGGCGAAGAAATATAAAGAAACACCAATTTAGAACATGAGGGACTTGTTTGAAAATAAGGGTAAGGGTGTAAGTATAAACCTGAGAAAGTTTGGGTTTTAAGTGTGCATGGGAAACTTATACCATGATGCTTTTGGCATGAAATAAAGTTAGAGGACTACAATGTACCCTTGAACTAGTGGTACTAGTGAAACTACAAATTCTAAATGGGAACTTTCGTCCATGCAAAATTGTGAGAGGATTAGTGTGATACTAGACTAGTTTTGGTAAAAGTTCAATGATGACTAGTCAAATCATGTTCCCCACTAAGGTATGAAGGCATCATTTCCTTGGTTTACCTAATTAGTACTTGTCCAAGCACTTGGCCTGTTTATACATGGGTTTAATGAACATATTGGACACTTTTGATGTGTGCTTGGCAATGTGAGCCATGAAGTGACATAAGTGCCGAAAGGTGCATGTGTTTTAGTGATGAAAATGCAGCCATGTGGAAGTGAGGGCTCAAATGAGCCATGCAAGATTTGTGAGGCCTAAAGCTAGCTTATTACCACTTTAAGTACATGTGGCTATAACCGAAACCACATGACTCCACTTAAGCCATTTTGCCTTCATTTTAGGTTTACTTCTCCTTGGCCGAAACTAGTTCTTGGTTGTGTTCATGAGCTTCCACCACAAAGGGTTTCAGGTTTGAGCATAAAAGAGGCAATTGAAGCTTGAGAGGAAGGAATCAAGCTTGGGGTTCTTGTTTTTAGCACTAAGCAACTCAAGTTGATTTTTGATTTAAAGAAATCATGGAGGCCGAGGCATTTCAAGCTTGGGTTTGAGGTAAGTCTTTGGGTTTTCCTTGAATACATGGTATACATTCCATGAACAAGGAGTATTAATGCCTAATTAGTGATGTGCTAGGCCATTTGTTGAGAAACACATTTCGGGTTCAAGCTTAACCGAGAGGAACTCAAGCTTGGTTTGAGGTAGGGTTCACTAAACTACTTGATTGCTTGGTAGTATACCATGATTCAAGTGTTTAAAGTAGCTAAGTGATGGTTAAATATGCTGAATGACCTTAGTTACTCGATGGGCTATTGTCAAGATTCGGTTGTGATTGTTGATTAGCTAATTAACTATAGGAATGTGTAAGAAATCCTAGTAAATGGGGCCAATTTGCTAGGCATTTCAGAGCTCTAGTGGATGTGCACTTTATGTTGGAGTTTGATGTGCAAATGTGCACAATGACACATGTTATGGTATTTGGCCAAATGGTCATTGTGGTGTGTGTGTGTGTTCATTGTGTGCTTGAGTGATTCTTTGTGCTTGCTAACCATTTACTTGTTATTATGGCTTATACGTCTCGGACTTGCTGGTATGTATATATATATGTTGTGGTTTTCTTGTCTTTGTGTCTTATTTTTGCAGGACATTATGAGCAAATAGAGGTTAAGCCTTGAGTTATACACTTGGCTTAACTAAATAAACTCTTTAATGAGTTGGTATTAAAAGTGAACTCTAGTAAGTAATGTACTCATTGCCCATACATTTGTTTTTCAGGAAAAGATATTCGGCCTGAGTTATAGTAGCTTGAGTTTTGCTATTGTGTTGTGCTAGCTTTGCTTGTGTACTAAGGTATGTGCCAATGTGTGCTTGGCTTTGTTAATTATGTGCATTACAAGTCTTTCTTGAAGTTGGCCGAGACTTATGTCTTGAGTTGTGCAGGCTTTGTAGAGTGGGACTTGTCTAAGTGGGCAGCATGGATATCTGGACACTTGCTCTGATAATTGTTTTCACCTTTATGACCATGAACATGGCCATAGGACTTGTACTGCAGTGTGTCCTGCTTTATGGCATACTTAAGGTTCTGTTTGAGCATTAGAGGTTTCGGGTTATGACATAATTTGGTAAACCTAAACTTTGGTGAATATTAGCATGTAGCCATGTTTTGGATACTTGTAGGCTACCATTTTGTTGTGCATATGTATGTGTAGTCTCGGTTATGTTTAGGTTTATGGTACTTGGAGTACCTTGAGGTGCCAAATTATGTATGTGAACTTGGTTTTGGACATGTAAATGTTGGATGGTTATGGGCCATTAGATGGCATGTTTGTATGAATGGGAAGTATGTTTACCTTGTAAACCTCTTATGAACTATTTATAGCTGAAATGTTCATGTGCATTCAAAATGAGTTTCAAATCAAATGATACCTTGGGCTTCTTGGTTGCCATTCTAAAATAGCTCACTTGATTTGCACACATCCTAAGCACTTAATTTCATTGAGTGTTGCCTTGCTCGTAATGCAAGTTACCTATTATAGCCTTGCTTGTCTTGCAAGTTGTTATATTGGCCTCTACTTCTGCTGTAAGTAATTAGTTGGATTCTTCTCATAAGCCTCCTGGGCAACCTCCCAGGCTAAATACATTAAGAAAATAAGACTGAAGGATTAATTACATTGGTTGGCTAAATTGAAAGTTCTAAAAACACTCCAGAATAACCTTAGTTGGGTGAGTGTAGTACAGAGTGTTGGGCCAGGGCCTATGTGAGGTGTGATAGGCTTTGTTTGGTATTAGAGCTTGAGTTTTAGAATGGCAGAGCATTAGCCTAGATAGTGTCCCACATAGGGTCTAACTTGTATAAGACTTGTATTATTGGATATATGTGAATATCTGCAATTGAAAGTGCAAGATCAGAATAAGAGGCAGGGAAAGAGAATCCCTGAGGCAAGAGGAAGACATTGCAGCCCATCAGATAGAGGGTATGCAGGAAAATGTGCCTGAAACACAGGTAGAGGATATGAGGCATAATTTGGCCGAAGAGCCAACCACTAGGTTACAAGTACTTGGACCTAGCAGGGATAGACATGAAAGGATGGAGGTTATGATGGAGTCACTACATGCTACTTTGGCTCAACTGGTATTGGGAATGCAAGCCTTGGCTAGAAGCCAAGCCCAACACCAGGAGAATTCAGAGCCAGTTGAGACAGAAGGAAGAAGGAGGAGAAAAAGGCCTGGCAAAGAGCCAATGGGATATGATTAATCCAGTAAAGCTGGAGGAAACCAAGAAGAAGAGGAAGTAGATGAAGAAAAGAGACATCCCAGGGCTAGAAGACTGAGGTCAGAAGTTAGGCAGGAAACTAGGACAGAGGAGGAAGATGAGGACAGCCTAGACATAGAAGAAATAGATGCCTATATTTACTTTGGAAGGACTGAACCTTCTACTGAGGAGACTACAGCAAGGGATAGATCATCCAGGGATGGAACTAGAGGCCTGGAAGGGAGAAGAGAGAGACCAAGGAAGGGAGGACTCAAGGAGGGCCAGCTAGAAGGATTCCTGGCATTGAAACCTCTAGTCTTTAGAGGAGGATGTGACCTAGATGAAGCTGAGTTCTGGGTATACCAGGTTAAGAAAATTTTTGAAAGAATGGATGTTACATCCACTCAGAAGGTACTGCTAGGCACCTTCAGGCTAGAAGGTAATGCTGAGCTTTGGTGGAGGGCAGTACAGAGAAACTACCAATAAAGGAATCAGAGGAGGCCCCCAGCTAGGAGGAGGTCTTTGAGATGGGCAGATTTCCTTTAGGTCTTTCACCAGCAATATGTCAGTGAGGCCCAAAAAGACCAGAAATAGGTGGAGTTTGATCAACTAGAGTAGGGGGACCTCAGCGTGCTAGAGTATGAGCAAAGGTTTAATAACCTGATTAGGTATGCCCCATAGTATGAACGACAAGAAGAGTTAAGAACCAAGAGGTTTATCAAGGGATTAAGACCTGAGTTGAGGTAGATTCTTAGGGCAGTGGGAGCTAGGGACTACTACTCTGTTATGCAAAGTGCCCTAGCATTGGAGCAGGAGCTCAAGGAACAATCCAGGAGTGGGCCTGGAAGTGGAAGTGGGAGCCAGAGAGGCCAACACCAAAAGAGGCCAACACCAAAAGAGGCCGAGAGAGGAAAGAGATCTAAGTGGTGGTAGGAAAGGAAATAAGAAGGAGAGAGCATCCCAACCACAACAGTATGGCCCCCAGTGCAATACTTGTGGGAAGTTTCATGGCAACAAGCCATGCTTCAAAGCTTCCACTAGATGTCATAAGTGTGGAGCACCATATCACTGGGTCAGAGACTGCCCAAAGAGAGGTGAAGATAACAGGAAGTGGCTGGGAAATTTTAATCCTAGGGGACCTAGAGGGCAGATCCCTATGCCCTAAATGAGGACTCAGGTGCCAGCTCAGGGAGGGAGGCCAGCACCAAGAGTACCTCAGGAGCAAAAAAGACCTGGAGCACCTCCAAGCAGGGTATTTCAGCTGGAATCTTGCAGAAAGGTGTAGGAAGCACCAGAAGCTGAGGATGCAGGTAGGGAGACTAGTCAGCAAAGGACTAGCGGGAGGGCCCTAAAAGGGTATTATTTACCTTAATGGCCAGTTAGTGTCTGCCTTGTTTCATACTGGAGCTTCATTGTCTGTACTATCTAATAGCTTGGTTAAGGCCATGAATCTAGAAGTAAAATATATGACCAATATGTACTTGGTAAGAATAGCTAGCAATGAAGTTTTATTTACCTATCACATGGTTGAAAACTGTGAAATCCAGATAGACAAGCTGAAACTGAGAACAAACCTCATAGTGCTAGACACATATGACTATGATGTGATCTTATGCATGAATTGGTTAGGAAAGAATAAAATAGTTATTGATTGTCATGCTAGACAATTAATAATGCCTGGTGGTATACCATATGACCTAGATAAGTCCCTAGAGTTAGCCATGGATTACCAGTTGAAGTATTGAAACTAGTAACTCTAGGAAGTGAATATGAATGCCTGGAACTCAATGACCAGGAAGTAGCTGATGAACTTAAGCAGATACCTATAGTTCAAGATTTTCCAGGAGTTTTTCCTACAGACCTACCTGGATTACCACCCCTAAGGGAAGTGGAGCTTGAAATTAAGCTGGTACCAGGAGTAGCACCAGTATTCACTTCTCCATATATCATGGCATTACCTGAGATGGTGGAACTCAGGAAATAGTTAGATGAACTACTTGAGAAAGGGTTCATCAGACCCAGTGTGTCTCCTTGGGGAGCACCTATGTTGTTTGTTAAGAAAAAGGATGGCACCCTTAGACTTTGTATTGATTACAGAAAACTGAATGCATTAACCATAAAGAACAAATATCCTCTCCCAAGGATAGAGGACCTGTTTGATCAGTTGTAAGGAGTAAAAGTGTTCTCCAAAATAGATTTGAGATCTGGATATTTACAGTTAAGAGTAAGGGAGGAGGACATACCTAAGACTGCTTTCAGGACTAGGTATGGACACTTTGAGTATACAATAATGCCATTTGGGCTTACAAATGCACTTGCATTCTTCATGGACTTAATGCAGAGAGTGTTCAGAGCACACCTAGACCACTTTGTGGTGGTTTTTATTGATGATACCTTGGTATATTCCAAGGATGAGGCATCTCATAAAGAACACCTAAAGATAGTCCTTGGCTTGCTCCAAGAACATAAGCTTTATGGAAAGCTGAGTAAATGCAAATTCTGGATTCAAGAAATTGGGTTTTTTGGTCATATAATAAATGATCAAGGGTTGGCTGTGGATCCTGAAAAGGTAAGGTCAATCCTGGATTGGAAGCACCCCCAGAATGTAAGGGAAGTCAGAAGCTTCGTGGGGTTGGTTGGCTATTACAGGAGATTTGTACCAAAGTTTTCTATTCTAGCAGCACCTATGACTCAATTAACCAGGAAGAATCAGAACTTTATCTGGGAAACAAAGTGTGAAGAAAGCTTTCAAGAGTTAATGAGGAGATTGACTACAGCTCCTATACTAGTCCTACCAGACCCTGAAAAGGAATATGAGGTGTATATTGATGCATCTCATGTAGGACTAGGATGTTTCCTGATGCAGGAGAAACAGGCCATTGCTTTTGGGTCTAGACAACTAAGGCCACATGAAAAAAAATATCCAGTACATGACCTGGAATTAGTAGCAGTGGTTTTTGCTCTTAAGCAATGGAGACACTATGTTCTTGGTAATAGATTCCAAGTGTTTACAGACCACAAAATTCTCAAATACCCTTTCACTCAGAAAGACTTGAATATGAGAAAAAAAAGGTGGTTGGAATATTTGAAGGACTTTTACTATGTAATTGAATACACAGCTGGGAAAGCCAGTGTAGTGGTAGATGCTTTAAGCAGAAGCTACACAGGAGTGGTCAAAGGTGGTGAAACTGAGCATGAGGCCTACAGCCTGAGCCTTGCTTGCCTGGCAAGTCAATGGTTAGCAAAGGAAAGTGAGCAGCTGAATGTACTCACCATTACACCAGAATGGAAGGAGCTTGTCAAAGAAGCTCAAGCTGGTGATGAGGAAACGGAACTGAGTTCTGGTCAGAAAAAGGGAGAACTGTACCAAGGTTTTTCCTTTAAACAAGCAATGCTATACTTCCAGAACAGATTATATATGCCTGAAAAGGACACCTGAGGGTTCAAATTCTGGAAGAGGCTCACTCTAGTAAGTTGAGCATGCATCTAGGGGCCACAAAGATGTACCATGCACTTAGAGTATATTTTTTGTGGCCATATATGAAAAAGGACATCAGCACTCATGTAGCTAGTTGTGAAGTATGCCAACAAGTAAAAGTGGAACACTAGAAACCAGTAGGGAAGCGACAAAGCTTGCCCATACCTAAGAGAAAATGGGGATCCATATCAATGGATTTTGTAGTGGGAATGCCACTGACAAGAAGGAAGCATAATGCCATATGGGTCATTGTAGACAGATTGACCAAGGCAGCTCATTTCCTTCCCATGAATCTTACTGACTCTTTGGATAAACTGGCACAACTCTATATAAGAGAAATAGTAAGATTGCATGGAATACCTGATGACATAGTATCAGATAGGGATCATAGGTTTGTTTCTAGGTTTTGGAAGTCCCTACATCAAGCATTGGGCACTAAGCTCAAATTTAGTTCTGCTTACCATCCACAGACGGATGGACAGACAGAAAGAACCATATAGACTCTGGAAGACATGTTGAGATGTTGTGTAATTGACTTCCAGGGTGAATGGGGTGTACATCTGCCATTAAAAGAGTTTTCCTACAATAATGGCTATCATTCAATGATATCAATGTCTCCTTATGAAGCCTTATATGGCAGGAAATGTATAACTCCTCATTACTGGCATCAACCGAAGATAAATTGGAGTTGGGGCCAGACATTATTAAGGAAAGCACTGAGAAGATAAAATTGATCCAAGCTAGGATTAAGACTACAAATGATAGGCAACAAGCCCATGCCAACCTAAAAAGGAGAAGAGACCTGGAATTCCAGGAAGGAGACTGGGTGTGGCTCAAAGTTTCTCCCATGAAAGGAGTAATCAGATTTGGGAAAAAGGGGAAACTAGCACCCAAATATGTTGGGCCATACCAAATACTGGCCAAAGTTGGGAATGTCTCTTATTAATTGGATTTGCCACCAGAACTTGGTAACATACATAATGTATTTCATGTGAGCTTACTCAAGAAGTATGTTCCAAGCTTCAAGCAGATAGAGATACCCGCTACTGTGACTGTGGCACCAAACCTTTCTTATGAAGAGATGCCAATTCAGTTCTCGGTAAGAGATACCAGGAAGTTGAGAAGCAGATGGATTTGTATGATTAAGGTACAGTGTAGTAATCACACTCCTAAAGAGGCAACCTGGGAAGTAGAACAGGAAATTGCCAATAAGTACCCTCAATTATACTCTAGATTGGTGAAGAATTTGGAGGACCAAATTCTTTAAGGAGGGAGGAATTGTTAGGACCATCCCCTAGTACTTGGCTTAGGCCAAGAAATATAAAGAAACACCAATTTAGAACATGAAGGACTTGTTTGAAAATGAGGGTAAGGGTGTAAGTATAAACTTGAGAAAGTTTGGGTTTTAAGTGTGCATGGGAAACTTAGACCATGATGTTTTTGGCATGAAATAAAGTTAGAGGACTACAATGTACCCTTGAACTAGTGGTACTAGTGAAACTAAAAATTTTAAATGGGAACTTTCAGCCATGCAAAATTCTGAGAGGATTAGTGTGATAGTAGACTAGTTTTGGTAAAAGTTCAATGATGACTAGTCAAATCATGTTCCCCACTAAGGTATTAAGGCATCATTGCCTTGGGTTACCTAATTAGTACTTGTACAAGTAGTTGGCTGGTTTATACATAGGTTTAATGGACATATTGGACACTTGCGATGTGTGCTGGCAATTTGAGCCATGAAATGACATAAGTGCCGAAAGGTGCATGTGTTTTACTGATGAAAATGCAGCCATGAGGAAGTGAGGGCTCAAATGAGCCATGCGAGATTTGTGAGGCCTAAAGCTAGCTTATTACCGCTTTAATTACATGCGGCTATCACCGAAACCACATGACTCTACTTAAGCCATTTTGCCTTCATTTTGGGTTTACTTCTCCTTGGCCGAAACTAGTTCTTGGTTGTGTTCTTGAGCTTCCACCACAAAGGGTTTCGGGTTTGAGCATAAAGGGGCAATTGAAGCCTGAGAGGAAGGAATCAAGCTTGGGGTTCTTATTTTTGGCACTAGACAACTCAAGTTGAGCTTTTGATTTGAAGAAATCATCGAGGCCGAGGCATTTCAAACTTGGGTTTGAGGTAACTCTTTGTGTTTTCCTTGAACACATGGTATACATTCCATGAGCAAAGAGTATTAATGCCTAATTAGTGATGTGCTAGGCCATTTGTTGAGGAACACATTTCGGGTTCAAGCTTAACCGAGAGGAACTCAAGCTTGGTTTGAGGTAGGGTTCACTAAACTACTTGATTGCTTGGTAGTATACCATGATTCAAGTGTTTAAAGTAGCTAAGTGATGGTTAAATATGCTAAATGACCTTAGTTACTTGATGGGCTATTGTGAAGATTTGGTTGTATTGTTGATTAGCTAATTAACTATGGGCATGTGTTAGAAATCCTAGTAAGTGGGGCCAATTTGCTAGGCATTTTAGAGCTCTAGTGGATGTGGACTTTATGTTGGAGTTTGATGTGCAAATGTGCACAATGACACATGCTATGGTATTTGGCCGAATGGTCATTGTGGTGTGTGTGTGTGTGTTCAATGTGTGCTTGAGTGATTTTTTGTGCTTGCTAACCATTTACTTGTTATTATGGCTTATATGTCTCAGACTTGCTAGTATGTATATATATATGTTGTGGTTTTCTTGTCTTTGTGTCTTATTTTTTGTAGGACATTATGAGCAAATGGAGGTCAAGCCTTGAGTTATACACTTGGCTTAACTAAATAAACTCTTTAATGAGTTGGTATTAAAAGTGAACTCTACTGAATAATGTACTCATTGCCCTATACATTTGTTTTTCAAGAAAGGATATTCGGCCTGAGTTATAGTAGCTTGAGTTTTGCTATTGTGTTGTGCTAGCTTTGCTTGTGTACTAAGGTATATGCCAATGTGTGCTTGGCTTGGTTAATTATGTGCATTACAAGTCTTTATTGAAGTTGGCCGAGACTTATGTCTTGAGTTGTACAGGCTTTGTAGAGTAGGACTTGTCTAGGCGGGTAGCATAGATATGTGGACACTTGCTCTGATAATAGTTTTCACCTTTATGACCATGAACATGGCCATAGGACTTGTACTGCAGTGTGTCCTGCTTTATGGCATACTTAAGGTTCTGTTTGAGCATTAGAGGTTTCGGGTTGTAACATAATTTGGTAAACCTAAACTTTGGCGAATCTTGGCATGTTGCCATGTTTTGGATACTTGTAGGCTACCATTTTGTTGTGCATATGTATGTGTAGTCTCGGTTATGTTTAGGTTTATGGTACTTGGAGTACCTTGAGGTGCCAAATTATGTATGTGAACTTGGTTTTGGACATATAAATGTTGGATGGTTATGGGCCATTAGATGGCATGTTTCTATGAATGGGGAAGTATGTTTACCTTGTAAACCTCTTATGAACTATTTATGGCCGAAATGTTCATGTGCATTCAAAATGAGTTTCAAATCAAATGATACCTTGGGCTTCTTGGTTGCCATTCTAAAATAGCTCACTTGATTTGCACACATCCTAAGCACTTAATTTCATTGAGTGTTGCCTTGCTTGTAATGCAAGTTACCTATTACAGCCTTACTTGTCTTGCAAGTTGTTATATTGGGCTCTACTTCTTCTACAAGTAATTAGTTGGATTCTTCTTATAAGCCTCCTCGGCCACCTTCCAGGCTAAATACCTTAAGAAAATAAGACTTAAGGATTAATTACATTGGTTGGCCGAATTGAAAGTTCTAAAAACACTCCAGAATAACCTTAGTTGGGTGAGTGTAGTATAGAGTGTTGGGCTAGGGCCTGTGTGAGGTGTGACAATTACCGTCTCTTGAGGTCGGTCCACGCCCTTGGCAGAAGTGCCCAGATCCACCAAATGGTCTTTGGGGGATTGAGGGAGTGAGTCCTCCTACATATTTTGGTCTTCAGATTCTAACACTATCTAGTGGGCCCCTTCTTCCTTTCCAGGGCCTTCTTCTTCTACTCCCCTTTCTAGGCTTGGCCAAGGAAAAGGCTCTTGTAGAATGAGCTGCACTGATTTATCATCACCGATCTCTGCAAAAGAAAAAAATATCAGTGTAAGTACATAGAAAACCCAAATAATAATTTAGAAAGAGCCTTACTCTTTACAAGGGCTGAATAAGAAGAGTTCACCACGAAGAAGCATGACAACCACAATTTCTAGGATTTCTTCCTAGTTCACTTTGGTTGGTTTTGGCATTTTCTTATCATTGATATGCTCCTTGATGACCCTAACGGCTCGCTGGAAGTACCTTTTCGGTCATAAGGTTCCATCTGATTGGGAATCCGGGTACAGTGGACACAAGAAGCGTGGTTTCCACTCAGTCAGCTACTACCCTGGAATTATGGGTGTCGACCATTCATCTTGAACTAAGATTCAAGTTCATGGGCAAGTAGCTTTCGATGGATCTGCCTCATGGTCGAGTGTCAAGCATCCCAGAAGCGCCCACTTCACGAGCATGCCCTTCCACTTCTCATCTACTTTCATTGAAAAGGTACTTTTTTTGCCATCGCTGCGCCAACTATCTTTGGTGCCAAAAGTAAAAGTGAATTTCTTGTTTCCAGATTCCTGAGGGAGCAAGAAGTTGAACCTGCCTTTCGAGATGGGGTGAAGCTTATGTTGGGTTTCGGGAGCCAAACAGCGCAGCGGAAAATTAACTGAAAAAACCCATCCAGGATCCAAGTGAAACGGGGAGGGTAGGGGTTAAACCGCGGGTGTTCGAAAATTTTCATACAAATTTTCGGTTGAGATCTCTCACCCGGTCTCCAACTGTTAGGAGTGCGAATCACACAAAAAACTGAATGAAATAGTTGACGTGTTCACGCTCTCTATGGTATCCACACGTCGAGCCTCATGCCCGGGATCATACCACGCAGCTCTTGATACTACCATGGCTCCGGTCAGATGCATTTCATCTTACAGCCACGTGCTAGCATTGCGTCCTCCAAGGAATTGTCAGTGAGATAAGTGTGGGTTCTGTCCCTCTGTTGGAGCTGCTAGGAGCTTAGGAGACGCTGGGGGGTTCGAATTTCTCAGCTTAAAAGTTGGTATTTAATTAGTGAGTACTTCCACACCTTCCTAAAGGCCTATATGGGTCCTCAAAGCTTTAATCGTCAATTAGGATTTAATTTCAGAGCTTAATATATGGCTGCAACTCTGTTGGGGCCCATTATTAATACAAAATCTAAAGTGAAACGCATAACGCGGCAAATAATTAGGCCCATGGCAGCTCATAGAATGATCCGAAATAGGCTCTATGTGGGCAGACAATTACGGCTCAATATGGCTCTTTCAAGTTTTTGGCAATGATCATAAAATCACATTTATGATCATAAGCAAATGAGCGGTGTCTAGCAACACATCATTGCTACCCAAGTGACAAGATTGTCAGATGATTCGACTATACCTTTATGATCATAACTGATATATGCCATTGTCCCTTTATCCAAAATATCAAAACTAAGCACGAGAAATGGAATGTATCACTCTCGTATAGCACAATCTTTAGTTTCTTGATTACTGAATAGACTAACTTAAACTGATGAAATTGATATCGCATATCAACTCATCAGAGCATGGCCACGCATTTTCTAAGTCTCACTCTATCAAGGGGCCCGAAGATATCACTCCCGTTACATAGGAGGGACAAATCCCATCTTGATCATACAAATCCCTCCGTATGATATATGACATACCCAATGACCTTCTTCAAGTTCACTCAGTTACGAGCAACAAAGAAAGTATCAAAGTATGTGACTCACATGTAGGGAACCTTGATGATCTTAGGTCGAAGGACTACATATACCCTGATCACTATGAGAATCACTTATGACACTCATATAACGATCCATGTAGTGTTCTCATGGTGGGTCAGTCCAGTACACAAGTTCTCCAACTTGTACCCATATGTAGACTACATATCTCATATTAGTCTCCACATATGCTAGTCGTTATGTATTATTGCAACCCGCTCCACAATAATACTAGACCAGGGACTTTTAAGAATATCATTATTCTAGGGTTACAATTATGTTTGTTAAGTTACGCAAGAACAAAACAACAAACATAATTGCTGGATTAATGCCTTAATAAAATATCATGACTCAATGTGCAAAAATACAATCATCTCATGATTGGCTTTTGGGCACAACACTAACAGCTTATAGTATTGCGTAAAAAATATGATGTGGGGCTCTATTTTGAAGACCCCACACATGCAGAGAAAGGTGTTGAAGTAGGAGTAAGAGTTCAGGGGAAGCTGGTTAATGGCTATGCCATGAAATTGGCAAAAATTGCAAACCATCTTTGATGATGAATACCAAAGACCCGCCTTCAGTTGTGCCCTATAGATAGTGAGCTCATTCTTCTGAGGAAGGTAGCTTGGCATAGTAGGGCCAGGGAGCATAGTGATGGTGTAACAAGGAAGAAAAAATTTCGCTGACCACTTCTTTATTTTTTTCGAAGTGGCACAGCTCAGATGAGAGTTAAGAGGAAACCAACCTTTGTGAATCGAATAAACCTTGGCTTGAGAAGAAGACGTGTTCATAACAGTAGTATACTAACTTTGAGAATACTATCAAGAGGAAAAAAATGACTTTGGAATGCACTAACCTAGGGAGAAAAGGGAAACCACCATGAACGGTTGCCAAAAATCACTCCACCGCTCGGAGACTACCACAAGAAAAAGAAAATTGAGAGAGTAAGAGAGAGTTGAAGGCAAATGAGTGAAGAAGCCTTAAAGGGAGAAGGCTTTATATAGCCTGAAGAAGATAGGTGAAACGGTGCCATTATGACCTTATGCAAGCGAAGAGACACAACCAATGTAAGGGACGTGAAGGATTGCGAATTGCGTAGCAACATATGTCAGATGATGTGAGAAACAATGGCACGCCTTCTGACCTACTTGGCCTATGAAACCTAACCTGAGGTGACGTGACTGCTTGGTCAGAAAATAAGACAATTCATTCACAGGAGGCAGGAATAAAAACCCTAAGGCAAAAGTGACTCCCTCCTAACCGAAGATGTAACCTTCCTAGAGTTAAGAATTCAGCTTAAGTGTAAAAAACAACTCTTTACGTTCCAAAGGTGTTGTGGGGTTTCGGAGCCCAATAGCAAAGCGAAATTAAACCGATACGCGTCATCTCGATGATTCCAAGTGAAACTGGTAAACTAGTTGTTGCAAACAAAAAATTTTCATTCCTAATTTTTAATTGAGATCTCTCACTCAATTGTATAGTCAAAAAACAAAACTTAAACAGTTGATGTGTTCAAAGTCTCTATGGTATCAACTATGCGAGCTCTCGGGATCTACCAACACTTCCATCAAGTCTGGGTCGCTCCCGTGGCAGCAGATGCTTTCTCATTCGGCGCTTGTTAGTGCTAGCTTGTGTGCTCCTAAGGATGGCAAGTAGAAAAGTGCGGCTGTCGCTCTCTTGGTAGGGAGCTGGGGGCATAGGAGAGCCTGCGATTTCTTACTAAATGTTGTATTTATAGTGAGTCTCAACTTCCAGGCCTAATGGGTTTCAAATCCCTAATCCAATTAGGCTTTAATTTAGGGCTTTATTATGATGGCTTAAACTATGGGAGCTGGCCCAATATAGAATACGAAATTATTGTGAAACCTAAACCCAAATTATTAGCCCATGCAATCCAATGATCCAAATAGCTCTATGCGTACAACCCAATAGGCTACTATCACATTGGCAATTATCATAAATAACATTTATGATCATAAAAAATGAGCAGTGTCTAGCAACACATAATTACTACGCCGGCTGCCTAGTGCTTAGATTGTTGTATGATTCGACTATACGGCTTGTGATCATCAGCGCGATATAGCCCTGCTATTGTCCCTTTTCTCACCCTATGCAAGACTTAAGCATTGAGACATGGACTGTGTCACTTTCAATATAGGGCCTGCCATCTTTGGGGTTACGTGAATTACCGAGTAGTACCAAACTTAAACTGATGACATTGATATCGTATATCAACTCATCCAAACATGGACATGCATTTTTGTAAGTCTCACTTTATCAAGGGGCGCGAAGATATCACTCCCGTTACATAGGAGGGAAAAATCCCATCTTGATCATACAAAATCATCCACATTATATGTGGCATACTCAATGACCTCCTTTAAGTTCGCTCAGTTATGAGCAACAAAGGAAAGTATCAAAGTATGTGACTCACATGTAGGTAACCTTGATGATCTTAGGTCGAAGGAGTACATATATCATGATCACTATGAGAATCACTTATGACACTCATAAAATGATCCATGTAGTGTTCTCATGGT
>SMDT01001192.1:0-107631 GCA_005392925.1 Aquilaria sinensis
AATGTTTCCATTTCATTCCACACTAGTTGTGAATGTTTCCATTTCATTCCAAACTAGTTGTGAATGTTTCCATTTCATTCCAAACTAGTTGTGAATGTTTCCATTTCATTCCAAACTAGTTGTGAATGTTTCCGTTTCATTCCAAACTAGTTGTGAATGTTTCCATTTCATTCCAAACAAGTTGTGAATGTTTCCATTTCATTCCAAACTAGTTGTGAATGTTTCCATTTCATTCCAAACTAGTTGTGAATGTTTCCATTTCATTCCAAACTAGTTGTGAATGTTTCCATTTCATTCCAAACTAGTTGTGAATGTTTCATTTCATTCCAAACAAGTTGTGAATGTTTCCATTTCATTCCAAACTAGTTGTGAATGTTTCCATTTCATTCCAAACTAGTTGTGAATGTTTCCATTTCATTCCAAACTAGTTGTGAATGTTTCCATTTCATTCCAAACTAGTTGTGAATGTTTCCATTTCATTCCAAACTAGTTGTGAATGTTTCCATTTCATTCCAAACTAGTTGTGAATGTTTCCATTTCATTCCAAACTAGTTGTGAATGTTTCCATTTCATTCCAAACTAGTTGTGAATGTTTCCATTTCATTCCAAACAAGTTGTGAATGTTTCCATTTCATTCCAAACTAGTTGTGAATGTTTCCATTTCATTCAAAACTAGTTGTGAATGTTTCCATTTCATTCCAAACTAGTTGTGAATGTTTCCATTTCATTCCAAACTAGTTGTGAATGTTTCCATTTCATTCCAAACTAGTTGTGAATGTTTCCATTTCATTCCAAACTAGTTGTGAATGTTTCCATTTCATTCCAAACAAGTTGTGAATGTTTCCATTTCATTTCATTCCAAACTAGTTGTGAATGTTTCCATTTCATTCCAAACAAGTTGTGAATGTTTCCATTTCATTCCAAACTAGTTGTGAATGTTTCCATTTCATTCCAAACAAGTTGTGAATGTTTCCATTTCATTCCAAACTAGTTGTGAATGTTTCCATTTCATTCCAAACAAGTTGTGAATGTTTCCATTTCATTCCAAACTAGTTGTGAATGTTTCCATTTCATTCCAAAACTAGTTGTGAATGTTTCCATTTCATTCCAAACAAGTTGTGAATGTTTCCATTTCATTCCAAACAAGTTGTGAATGTTTCCATTTCATTCCAAACTAGTTGTGAATGTTTCCATTTCATTCCAAACAAGTTGTGAATGTTTCCATTTCATTCCAAACTAGTTGTGAATGTTTCCATTTCATTCCAAACAAGTTGTGAATGTTTCCATTTCATTCCAAACAAGTTGTGAATGTTTCCATTTCATTCCAAACAAGTTGTGAATGTTTCCATTTCATTCCAAACAAGTTGTGAATGTTTCCATTTCATTCCAAACAAGTTGTGAATGTTTCCATTTCATTCCAAACTAGTTGTGAATGTTTCCATTTCATTCCAAACAAGTTGTGAATGTTTCCATTTCATTCCAAACAAGTTTGTGAATGTTTCCATTTCATTCCAAACAAGTTGTGAATGTTTCCATTTCATTCCAAACTAGTTGTGAATGTTTCCATTTCATTCCAAACTAGTTGTGAATGTTGTGATTTGTTTCCATTTCATTCCAAACTAGTTGTGAATGTTTCCATTTCATTCCAAACTAGTTGTGAATGTTTTCCAGTTGTGAATGTTTTTCATTCCAAACTAGTTGTGAATGTTTCCATTTCATTCCAAACTAGTTGTGAATGTTTCCATTTCATTCCAAATTCCAAACCAAAGTTGTGAATGTTTCCATTTCATTCCAAACTAGTTGTGAATGTTTCCATTTCATTCCAAACTAGTTGTGAATGTTTCCATTTCATTCCAAACTAGTTGTGAATGTTTCCATTTCATTCCAAACAAGTTGTGAATGTTTCCATTTCATTCCAAACTAGTTGTGAATGTTTCCATTTCATTCCAAACAAGTTGTGAATGTTTCCATTTTTCATTCCAAACAAGTTGTGAATGTTTCCATTTCATTCCAAACAAGTTGTGAATGTTTCCATTTCATTCCAAACTAGTTGTGAATGTTTCCATTTCATTTCCAAACTAGTTGTGAATGTTTCCATTTCATTCCAAACTAGTTGTGAATGTTTCCATTTCATTCCAAACTAGTTGTGAATGTTTCCATTTCATTCCAAACTTGTTGTGAATGTTTTTGTTTCATTCCAAACTAGTTGTGAATGTTTCCATTTCATTCCAAACTAGTTGTGAATGTTTCCATTTCATTCCAAACAAGTTGTGAATGTTTCCATTTCATTCCAAACAAGTTGTGAATGTTTCCATTTCATTCCAAACAAGTTGTGAATGTTTCCATTTCATTCCAAACTAGTTGTGAATGTTTCCATTTCATTCCAAACAAGTTGTGAATGTTTCCATTTCATTCCAAACTAGTTGTGAATGTTTCCATTTCATTCCATTCAAGTTGTGAATGTTTCCATTTCATTCCAAACTAGTTGTGAATGTTTCCATTTCATTCCAAACTTGTTGTGAATGTTTCCATTTCATTCCAAACTAGTTGTGAATGTTTCCATTTCATTCCAAACTAGTTGTGAATGTTTCCATTTCATTCCAAAACTAGTTGTGAATGTTTCCATTTCATTCCAAACTAGTTGTGAATGTTTCCATTTCATTCCAAACAAGTTGTGAATGTTTCCATTTCATTCCAAACTAGTTTGTGATGTTTCCATTTCATTCCAAACAAGTTGTGAATGTTTCCATTTCATTCCAAACTAGTTGTGAATGTTTTTCCATTTCATTCCAAACTAGTTGTGAATGTTTCCATTTCATTCCAAACTAGTTGTGAATGTTTCCATTTCATTCCAAACTAGTTGTGAATGTTTCCATTTCATTCCAAACAAGTTGTGAATGTTTCCATTTCATTCCAAACTAGTTGTGAATGTTTCCATTTCATTCCAAACAAGTTGTGAATGTTTCCATTTCATTCCAAACAAGTTGTGAATGTTTCCATTTCATTCCAAACAAGTTGTGAATGTTTCCATTTCATTCCAAACAAGTTGTGAATGTTTCCATTTCATTCCAAACTAGTTGTGAATGTTTCCATTTCATTCCAAACAAGTTGTGAATGTTTCCATTTCATTCCAAACTAGTTGTGAATGTTTCCATTTCATTCCAAACAAGTTGTGAATGTTTCCATTTCAGTTGTGAATGTTTCCATTTCAAACTAGTTGTGAATGTTTCCATTTCATTCCAAACAAAGTTGTGAATGTTTCCATTTCATTCCAAACAAGTTGTGTTGTGAATGTTTCCATTTCATTCCAAACTAGTTGTGAATGTTTCCATTTCATTCCAAACTAGTTGTGAATGTTTCCATTTCATTCCAAACTAGTTGTGAATGTTTCCATTTCATTCCAAACAAGTTGTGAATGTTTCCATTTCATTCCAAACTAGTTGTGAATGTTTCCATTTCATTCCAAACTAGTTGTGAATGTTTCCATTTCATTCCAAACTAGTTGTGAATGTTTCCATTTCATTTCCAAACAAGTTGTGAATGTTTCCATTTCATTCCAAACTAGTTGTGAATGTTTCCATTTCATTCCAAACTAGTTGTGAATGTTTCCATTTCATTCCAAACTAGTTGTGAATGTTTCCATTTCATTCCAAACTAGTTGTGAATGTTTCCATTTCATTTCCAAGTTGTGAAGTTTCCATTTCATTGAATGTTTCCATGTTCATTTCAAACAAGTTGTGTGAATGTTTCCATTTCATTCCAAACTAGTTGTGAATGTTTCCATTTCATTCCAAACAAGTTGTGAATGTTTCCATTTCCAAATAGTTGTGAATGTTTCCATTTCATTCCAAACAAGTTGTGAATGTTTCCATTTCATTCCAAACTAGTTGTGAATGTTTCCATTTCATTCCAAACTAGTTGTGAATGTTTCCATTTCATTCCAAAACAAGTTGTGAATGTTTCCATTTCATTCCAAACTAAGTTGTGAATGTTTCCATTTCATTCCAAACTAGTTGTGAATGTTTCCATTTCATTCCAAACTAGTTGTGAATGTTTCCATTTCATTCCAAACTAGTTGTGAATGTTTCCATTTCATTCCAAACTAGTTGTGAATGTTTCCATTTCATTCCAAACTAGTTGTGAATGTTTCCATTTCATTCCAAATAGTTGTGAATGTTTTCCAAACAAGTTGTTGTGAATGTTTCCATTTCATTCCAAACTAGTTGTGAATGTTTCCATTTCATTCCAAACTAGTTGTGAATGTTTCCATTTCATTCCATTCAAGTTGTGAATGTTTCCATTTCATTCCAAACAAGTTGTGAATGTTTCCATTTCATTCCAAACTAGTTGTGAATGTTTCCATTTCATTCCAAACTAGTTGTGAATGTTTCCATTTCATTCCAAACTAGTTGTGAATGTTTCCATTTCATTCCAAACTAGTTGTGAATGTTTCCATTTCATTCCAAAACAAGTTGTGAATGTTTTCATTTCATTCCAGTTGTGAATGTTTCCATTTCATTCCAAACTAGTTGTGAATGTTTCCATTTCATTCCAAACAAGTTGTGAATGTTTCCATTTCATTCCAAACTAGTTGTGAATGTTTCCATTTCATTCCAAACAAGTTGTGAATGTTTCCATTTCATTCCAAACTAGTTGTGAATGTTTCCATTTCATTCCAAACTAGTTGTGAATGTTTCCATTTCATTCCAAACTAGTTGTGAATGTTTCCATTTCATTCCAAACTAGTTGTGAATGTTTCCATTTCATTCCAAACTAGTTGTGAATGTTTCCATTTCATTCCAAACTAGTTGTGGATGTTTCCATTCATTCCAAACTTGTTGTGAATGTTTCCATCCATTTCATTCCAAACTAGTTGTGAATGTTTCCATTTCATTCCAAACAAGTTGTGAATGTTTCCATTTCATTCAAAAACAAGTTGTGAATGTTTCCATTTCATTCCAAACAAGTTGTGAATGTTTCCATTTCATTCCAAACAAGTTGTGAATGTTTCCATTTCATTCCAAACAAGTTGTGAATGTTTCCATTTCATTCCAAACAAGTTGTGAATGTTTCCATTTCATTCCAAACTAGTTGTGAATGTTTCCATTTCATTCCAAAACTAGTTGTGAATGTTTCCATTTCATTCCAAACAAGTTGTGAATGTTTCCATTTCATTCCAAACAAGTTGTGAATGTTTCCATTTCATTCCAAACTAGTTGTGAATGTTTCCATTTCATTCCAAACAAGTTGTGAATGTTTCCATTTCATTCCAAACAAGTTGTGAATGTTTCCATTTCATTCCAAACAAGTTGTGAATGTTTCCATTTCATTCCAAACTAGTTGTGAATGTTTCCATTTCATTCCAAACTAGTTGTGAATGTTTCCATTTCATTCCAAACTAGTTGTGAATGTTTCCATTTCATTCCAAACAAGTTGTGAATGTTTCCATTTCATTCCAAACAAGTTGTGAATGTTTCCATTTCATTCCAAACTAGTTGTGAATGTTTCCATTTCATTCCAAACTAGTTGTGAATGTTTCCATTTCATTCCAAACTAGTTGTGAATGTTTCCATTTCATTCCAAACAAGTTGTGAATGTTTCCATTTCATTCCAAACTAGTTGTGAATGTTGTGAATGTTTTTCATTCCAAACTAGTTGTGAATGTTTCCATTTCATTCTAGTTGTGAATGTTGTGAATTTGTTCCAAACAGTTGTGAATTGAAGATTTCAGGATCTCATGATAACATACTTTTATGTTATCTACTCATGTATATGCCACATGCATATTTGTTCATTTGAGTTCAACATGAATATAAGCATGCATAATTCTAATTTGTTTAACATATTTTATGCATTTGATATACATGTTGTATAGCATGTCAATTTTACATACATATTGTGTCAAATAAATCCTAGCATGCTACTAAGAACATACATGTAAATAAAATGAAACCTAGCATGCTACTAAACCAAGAAAGAATGTGCACCTTTCTTCTTGGTTATCTTTGGTGAAAACTTGAGGAAGAACTTGATCTTAGAGGAGCACCTTGAAGCTTGAATAGAGATGAACAATCTCTATGTAAATCCACCCACAATGCTCTCAAAAAGTGTTTAATATTTCGGCCTCTAAAGGAAATAGGAGGAGAATAATTTTCTCTCAAGAAAATGGAGCAAATGGAGTGCCAAATTCGTGCTTAAAATGGCCAGCCACTAAAGGCTATTTATAGATGACCAAAAGGCACACCTTTACACCAAGAAAGGTGTCCTTTAAGCCAAAGAACACTTCCTTTGGCCAAGGGTCATCTATGGTGGCGAAAATACATGTCTCTTTGGCCAAGGAACACTTCCTTTGGCCTATAAGAGACATGTACCTTTGGCCAAGAGACATCTCTTGGCCAAGGAACACTTCCTTAACCTATGCCTATACATGTCCTTGGCCAAGGAACATTCTTGGTGCTATCAACCCCATGGCCGAATATACATGTCTCTTGATGTCAAAGGACATCATTCTTGGTGCAATAACCACCCCAACCACCCCATGGCCGAATATACATGTCTCTTGATGTCAAAGGACATCATTCTTGGTGCAATAACCACCCCAACCACCCCATGGCCGAATATACATGTCTATTCACTCAAGGAACACTTCCTTTGGATGAAAGGACATGTTCTTTTAGCCAATAGTCATCTCTTTTGATGAAGAGACATACCTTTACACAAAAGATGTGTCTCTTGGTGGTTTTGAGCTAAAAGCAAGGTGAGCTGGCACAAAGCTAGCTCACTATGCTACTTATGCACCATTGAGCTCCTTTGAGCTCCAACCAAGCACCATGAACTGAGGTCCAGCTCCTAGAGCTGACCTTGAGCTGGAGTTAGCTGCTCTCAGCTGAAGTGAACTGAAGTCCAGCTACATTCAGCTACCAAAAGCTGAAGTGAGCTGACTTGAGCTGACTTGAGCTAACTTGAGCTGAAGTCCAGCTACTTTGAGCTACTTATAGCTGAAGTGAGCTGACTTGAGCTGAAGTCCAGCTACTTTGAGCTACCTGAAGAAGCTGAAGTGAGCTGACTTGAGCTGAGACTTGAGCTGACTTGAGCTACTTATAGCTGAAGTGAGCTGACTTGAGCTGAAGTTGAGCAGCTACTTTGAGCTACTTTGAGCTATAGCTGAAGCTACTTTGAGCTACTTATAGCTGAAGTGAGCTGACTTGAGCTAAAGGGAGCTACTTCTAGCTGCCTTAGATAGCTGTTCAAGCTAGAGTTAGCTCAATGAGCTCAAATCCTATCTTAAAAGGATCTTGGTGCGCCAAGAATTCCAACAAACTCCCACTCGCACTAAGATGCTTTTAAACTTCCAGCTCCCACTCAAAACAAACTCCTTAATCCTTATAGCCGAAATAATCCAGACACTTCTACATATATAGAGTTGTGGGTGCGACCTCAGGCACACACACTAAGTCTCTTCTATTGAGGTTGTTAGACTCTCAATAGAAGATTGTCCTCTCCTCATAGTTTGAACTTCTTCAAACTTTCTTTGAACACATCAAATTCAAGTGTGTTGCTTAAACACATCAAGCTTGCTTGAACACATCAAGTTATGCCTTTCAGACCCCAGACATATGATACACTTCTTAATCACAATCAGTCTCTTTCTTAGAATTTCAACTCCTTGAAATCCATGATTGTATTAAGCATTGAGTACTCATTTCAATCACTTGTCATTCAATCTAGCATACTACTCACAGTAATATGTGGGCCCAAGATTGAATTTAGTGAACGTGTATCATCTTAATGTCTTTCCTTTTAGCTTCAACTACTTAGGTCAATGAGTTAACATGATTACCCAAAAGGAGGATACTCCAGTCTCATTTCTCTAAGACCTTCGACAACCAATCAAAGTAATCATAATTAACTCAACTTCCTAATAGCAAGCCATAGTCACTAAGAGTCTGATTCGAAGAATCTCACACTAAGCAAGAATAGAGACAACTTGCTTAAATTCTTCTCTGGTCGTATTTCATGGTCATGGAACACTTGGAAACACATCCATTAAAGTTCCATAATACACTTCTAAGGTGTTTTACTCATGTCACTCCCACTTGGAGTGATCTCCATTCCAATTGAGGAGTGTGTCATTTCTCCCTCTTAAAACACCATGAAGTGTACTCCTCTTAACATATAAAAGGAGGACATGTCAATAACCATGAAATTTCTCCATGTAAGCCTTAGCTTACATCTAACATAGGCTAGGATGTATGAATGGTCATACAAACTGAATGCACCAAAGCATTGAATCTTGATTACTCATAATCAAGGCGACCATAAAAGCTAAAGTGTCATGTGTTGGAGCATGACTCCCACTTAAATGTATCATTCACTTAAGTTTCATTTAAGTCTTTAGCCAGTCTCATCCTTAATCTTACACAAAGATCAAGGGCGAATGACTTGTGTGAGAAAGTCATCCTCTGCCTATGTTTGACATGTTCATTTGTTCGTTGTGATTCATAAAATTGAACTGAGTATTTCATAAAATAATCTGTATTATTTCAAAGAAATACATAACATGTGTGACACCAAAGAGGTGAAGTACATCCAACATTTACATTCTTCTAAGACCCATTGCTCTAACATGTCGAGCAAATACAAGTGGTGGCAATGGCTTAGTGAGAGGATCTGCCACCATCAGGTCTGTAGAAATGTACTCAATCCTAACTTCACCCTCTTCAATTGCATCCCGCACAAAGTTATATTTCATGCTAATGTGCTTGGTTTTTCCATGGTATTTGGGGTCCTTGGTATAAGCCATGGCTGCCATACTATCACTGTAGATAGTAATAGGTTTCTCAATAGAAACCCTGGACTCCAAATTCTTAAGGAAATAACCTAGCCAAAGGGCTTCTTGTACAGCTGAGGCACATGAAACAAATTCAGCCTCCATTGTGGACAATGCTGTACAAGTTTGCTTCTTACTACACCAAGTAGTAGCCCCACCATTTAGCATGAAAAGATAACCAGATGTAGACTTGCTGGAGTCTCTATCTCCTCCCCAATCAGCATCAGAATAGCCACGTAAACCAAGGTCTTTACCTTGGTAACAAAGCCAATAATCCTTAGTACCCTTGAGGTACCTTAGGATCCTCTTGACACTCTTCCAATGCTCCAGACCAGGGTTGGAAGAATATCGTGCTAAAAGACCAACCGCTTGGCTGATGTCTGGCCTTGTACATAACATGGCGTACATCAAGCTACCAATGGCACTTAGGTAGGGAATCTGAGCCATCTCTTCCTTCTCCTTTGGAGTCTTAGGACATAAGTCCTCTCCAATCTTGCAACCATATGCAAGAGGTGTACTCATGGGCTTTGCATTTGTTAAGTTGAACCTTGCAAGAATCTTATCAATATAAGGCTCTTGAGAAAGGGCCAATAGCCTTGCCTTTCTATCCCTCAGGATCTTAACCCCTAGAATAAAGGCAGCCTCTCCCATGTCCTTCATGTCAAAGGTGGAAGACAACCATCCCTTGATGGTACTTAACAATGCAAGCCCATTACTTGCAATCAGTATATCATCTACATATAGAGTCAATACTGCAAAACTAGACCCAGAAGAGTACAAGTATACACAATGGTCTTCATGCATCATCACAAAGCCATAGCTTGTGATTGCATGGTGAAACTTCAAGTACCACTGTCTTGAAGCTTGCTTAAGACCATAGATAGACTTCTTTAGTCTACATACCTTGTCCTCTTGACCCTTTTGGACAAACCCCTCAGGTTGTCTCATATATATCTCCTCACTCAAATCACCATCACCATTGAGAAAGGCGGTCTTTACATCCATCTGATGTAACTCTAGGTCTAGATTTGCCACGATGGCAAGTAATATCCTGATGGAAGTGAATTTTACAACAGGAGAGAAGGTGTCTTTGAAATCAACACCCTCCTTCTGTGTAAAACCCTTGGCCACCAAACGGGCCTTGTATCTTTCGATACTTCCATCAGAGTTCACCTTGATCTTGAGAACCCACTTGTTCCCAATTGCCTTACGGCCTGGAGGAAGATCACTTAGCTCCCAAACCCCATTGAGATGCATTGAATGCAACTCATCCTTCATTGCATTTAGCCACTCTTCCCTCTGTGCACCCTCAAGAGCCTCCTTAATGTTACTTGGCTCATCTATCTCAGATGCAACCAAATTTGCCTCACTATCCAAGATCCACCATTCTTTAGGTGGTCCAAATTTCCTCATTGATCTTCTCAATGTAGGCTGAGATGGAGGCAACTCATGCTCCATCTCTTGAGGCTCAACATTTTGCTCTTGAGTATCCTCAACTCCCTCTTGAACAAAACCTTCCTCTTGGAGGTCTTGCTCATGTTGGTCCACAACAACAGGCATTTCTGGAGCCATTGCTCCATGTGGTTGAGGTACTCCCTCTAGAGTAGGTGCATGTGTCCCAGGTGTCCTTATGACACTTGGTTGATCCTCATCTAGGATCTGGCTTAATGAGGTTAAGTCACCACGCTCACCAACTTTGGGGAACTCATCCTCCACAAAGTTAGCATTCCTTGCATCAAAGATGTTCCCAGTTTTGTGACTTATATCCAAGAACACATAACCCCTAGATTGTTCAGCATAACCAAGGAAGGCACACCTCCTCCCTCTTGGACCCAACTTTCCCAAAGGGTGGTCCGTTATGTGAACATAAGCTAAACAACCCCAAGGGCGTAAATAGCTTAGGTTAGGAGTTTTCTTCTTCCATAACTCATATGGAGAAGAGTTCACATTCTTGGTGGGTACTCTATTAAGGACATGAACTGCACACAGCAGTGCATCACTCCAATAAGTGATGTCTAAATTGGCCTTTGCCATCATGGAACGTACCATGTCCATAAGAGTTCTATTCTTCCTCTCAGACACTCCATTCTGTTGGGGTGTCCAAGGAAGAGTGAACTCCCTCTCAATACCCTTCAAGTCACAAAATGCCTTGAATGCATTTGATGTATACTCTCCACCCCTATCTGTCCTCAAGGACTTAACCTTCTTACCTACTTGGTTCTCAACCAAGTGCACATACTTCTCAAAGCATGCCAAGGCCTCTGCCTTGTTTCTCAGTAAGTAGATGTGGGTGAATCGAGTATAATCATCTGTGAATGTGATGAAGTACTTGAATCCATTTCTGGATTCAACCCTCATTGGCCCACACAGGTCAGAGTGAACTAAACTTAGTGCCTCACTTCTCCTAGTTGCTTTGCCAAAAGGCTTTCTTGTGGCTTTGCCCTCTAGGCATGATTGGCAACTTGGAAGGACAACCTTGGTCAAGGAACCTAGCAAGCCACTCTTGGCTAGCTTGTCCATTCTATCTTGACCAATATGACCCAACCTCTCATGCCATCTCATTTCATTTGTGACCTCTGTCACATAGCAACTAGGACTTGCAACAGAATGGTCAGTTGGCTTCAACTCATAAAGCCCATTATTAACTGAGCAAGTGCATACTATCTTATTATCTTTAATAATAGACACATTATTATTAAAGAAATTAAAGCAATAATTGTACTTCAACATACAACTTATAGAAATCAAATTTCTACAAATGTTTGGTACATACAATACATCTATTAGATACAAATATCCAATATCTATAGGAATTCTACATGTTCCTATGCCTTCCACTTCCAGCCTGGCATCATTTCCCACTGAAACGTGCTTAGCTCCTTTTGAGAGCTTCCTGTAGGCCACGAACCAGGACTTGTCCCGGGCTATGTGGTCTGTTGCTCCCGAGTCTACAATCCACAAAGAATTGCACTCAGTTAGTAATGTACATGACACAACATGTACAATGGAAGTAGAAGGGTATGTATGTACCTTGGGTGGACCCTTGCAATCTTTTGCAAAGTGTCCTTTATACCCACAGTTGAAGCACTTCAGCTTGCTTATGTCCCGCTTCTTCTTGAACTTTTTCTTGGAAGCAGGACCTTTTCCCTTGCCCTTCCCTGGCCCTCCTTTGCCACCATTCTTCTTCCATCCCTTCTGGATAGAAGATGAGGCAACATATGCCCTAGAATGGTCCTTGAGGGCCATCACCTCAGCCTCAAGGAGGAGGTGACGAGCAATGTCATCAAATGACATTATTTGAGGGTTATGGCGTAAGTTGACCTTCATCAACTGCCATTCCTCATCGGGCAAGGAACGGATTATTGCTTGCACTTGTTGCTCATCAGTGAGCACATGCCCTGCTGTCTTGAGTTGGTGGATCATGCGTGACATCTCACGCAAGTGAGCACTCATAGAGTGATCAGCACGCTTCACATAATTCTCAAACCTGAGAATCATTGAGCGTTGTTTCTCTACAGAAACATCTCCATACTTGGCCTTGACTGAGTCCCATATGGCCTTGGCCCCCTCAAGCATGGAGAATTCCACCATAATCTCATCCACCATAGTGGAGAGGAGAGTGACTCTACACATAGAGTTCTTCTTTAGGAATGCCTCATAGGCAGTCCTATCCTATCCCTCAGCAGGAGGCATGATCTCTTGAGTGAGCACATCAAGAGTATCTTGCTCAGTTAAAATGAATTTGACCTTCTGTTGCCAAATTGAATAGTTTTCACCATCCAATTTGAGGTCACGGTTTAATTCTGCAACTATATTCTTACAAGCCATCTACATTGATGCAATTCACATGTTTTAGTTCAATTTACACAACAAGACTCAACAAAGCAACATGTGTATGAAACAACTTCTAACATGCTCATATATGGCAAAAGAGATGCATATAGCATTCAATCAGAAATACACAAACATGCCTTCATTGCTTCATACACATATCCTTCATTAGCCTTTATCAAAATCATACACATATGTATGATCCTAAATCATGCTTACTACATGCAACATATACATATTCATGACCTAGGCTCTGATACCAATTGAAGATTTCAGGATCTCATGATAACATATCTTTATGTTATCTACTCATGTATATGCCACATGCATATTTGTTCATTTGAGTTCAACATGGATATAGGCATGCATAATTCTAATTCTTTAACATATTATTCATGCATTTGATATAACATGCCATATAACATATCAATTTTACATACATGTTGTGTCAAATAAATCCTAGCATGCTACTAAGAACATACATGTAAATAATAAATGAAACCTAGCATGCTACTAAACCAAGAAAGAATGTGCACCTTTCTTCTTGGTTATCTTTGGCGAAAACTTGAGGAAGAACTTGATCTTAGAGGAGCACCTTGAAGCTTGAATTGAGATGAACAATCTCAATGTAAATCCACCCACAATGCTCTCAAAAAGTGTTTAATATTTCGGCCTCTAAAGGAAATAGGAGGAGAAAAATTTTCTCTCAAGAAAATGGAGCAAATGGAGTGCCAAATTCGTGCTTAAAATGGCCAGCCACTAAAGGCTATTTATAGATGACCAAAAGGCACACCTTTACACCAAGAAAGGTGTCTTTTAAGCCAAAGAACACTTCCTTTGGCTAAGGGTCATGTATGGTGGCGAAAATACATGTCTTTTAGCCAAGGAACACTTCCTTTGGCCTATAACCACCCCATAACTACCTTATGGGCGAAAATACATGTCTTTTAGCCAAGGAACACTTCCTTTGGCTAATAACCAACCATAACTACCTTATGGCCGAATATACATGTCTCTTGATGTCAAAGGACATCATTCTTGGTGCAATAACCACCCCAACCACCTCATGGCCGAATATACATGTCTCTTGATGTCAAAGGACATCATTCTTGGTGCAATAACCACCCCAACCACCCCATGGCCGAATATACATGTCTATTCACTCAAGGAACACTTCCTTTGGATGAAAGGACATGTTCTTTTAGCCAATAGTCATCTCTTTTGATGAAGAGACATACCTTTACACAAAAGATGTGTCTCTTGGTGGTTTTGAGCTAAAAGCAAGGTGAGCTGGCACAAAGCTAGCTCACTATGCTACTTATGCACCATTGAGCTCCTTTGAGCTCCAACCAAGCACCATGAACTGAGGTCCAGCTCCTAGAGCTGACCTTGAGCTGGAGTTAGCTGCTCTCAGCTGAAGTGAACTGAAGTCCAGCTACATTCAGCTACCAAAAGCTGAAGTGAGCTGACTTGAGCTGACTTGAGCTGACTTGAGCTACTTGAGCTGAAGTGAGCTACTTTGAGCTGCTACTTGAGCTGAATTGAGCTGACTTGAGCTAACTTGAGCTGAAGTCCTAGCTACTTTGAGCTACTTATAGCTGAAGTGAGCTGACTTGAGCTGAAGTCCAGCTACATTCAGCTACCAGAAGCTGAAGTGAGCTGACTTGAGCTGACTTGAGCTTGAGCTAACTTGAGCTGAAGTCCAGCTACTTTGAGCTACTTATAGCTGAAGTGAGCTGACTTGAGCTAAAGGGAGCTACTTCTAGCTGCCTTAGATAGCTGTTCAAGCTAGAGTTAGCTCAATGAGCTCAAATCCTATCTTAAAAGGATCTTGGTGCGCCAAGAATTCCAACATCCATTTCATTCCAAACTAGTTGTGAATGTTTCCATTTCATTCCAAACAAGTTGTGAATGTTTCCATTTCATTCCAAACTAGTTGTGAATGTTTCCATTTCATTCCAAACTAGTTGTGAATGTTTCCATTTCATTCCAAACTAGTTGTGAATGTTTCCATTTCATTCCAAACAAGTTGTGAATGTTTCCATTTCATTCCAAACAAGTTGTGAATGTTTCCATTTCATTCCAAACTAGTTGTGAATGTTTCCATTTCATTCCAAACTTGTTGTGAATGTTTCCATTTCATTCCAAACTAGTTGTGAATGTTTCCATTTCATTCCAAACAAGTTGTGAATGTTTCCATTTCATTCCAAACAAGTTGTGAATGTTTCCATTTCATTCCAAACAAGTTGTGAATGTTTCCATTTCATTCCAAACTAGTTGTGAATGTTTCCATTTCATTCCAAACTAGTTGTGAATGTTTCCATTTCATTCCAAACTAGTTGTGAATGTTTCCATTTCATTCCAAACTAGTTGTGAATGTTTCCATTTCATTCCAAACAAGTTGTGAATGTTTCCATTTCATTCCAAACTAGTTGTGAATGTTTCCATTTCATTCCAAACAAGTTGTGAATGTTTCCATTTCATTCCAAACTAGTTGTGAATGTTTCCATTTCATTCCAAACAAGTTGTGAATGTTTTCCATTTCATTCCAAACTAGTTGTGAATGTTTCCATTTCATTCCAAACAAGTTGTGAATGTTTCCATTTCATTCCAAACTAGTTGTGAATGTTTCCATTTCATTCCAAACTAGTTGTGAATGTTTCCATTTCATTCCAAACTAGTTGTGAATGTTTCCATTTCATTCCAAACTAGTTGTGAATGTTTCCATTTCATTCCAAACAAGTTGTGAATGTTTCCATTTCATTCCAAACTAGTTGTGAATGTTTCCATTTCATTCCAAACAAGTTGTGAATGTTTCCATTTCATTCCAAACAAGTTGTGAATGTTTCCATTTCATTCCAAACTAGTTGTGAATGTTTCCATTTCATTCCAAACTAGTTGTGAATGTTTCCATTTCATTCCAAACTAGTTGTGAATGTTTCCATTTCATTCCAAAGTTATTGTGAATGTTTCCATTTCATTCCAAACTAGTTGTGAATGTTTCCATTTCATTCCAAACTAGTTGTGAATGTTTCCATTTCATTCCAAACTAGTTGTGAATGTTTCCATTTCATTCCAAACTAGTTGTGAATGTTTCCATTTCATTCCAAACTAGTTGTGAATGTTTCCATTTCATTCCAAACTAGTTGTGAATGTTTCCATTTCATTCCAAACTAGTTGTGAATGTTTCCATTTCATTCCAAACTAGTTGTGAATGTTTCCATTTCATTCCAAACAAGTTGTGAATGTTTCCATTTCATTCCAAACTAGTTGTGAATGTTTCCATTTCATTCCAAACTAGTTGTGAATGTTTCCATTTCATTCCAAACTAGTTGTGAATGTTTCCATTTCATTCCAAACTAGTTGTGAATGTTTCCATTTCATTCCAAACTAGTTGTGAATGTTTCCATTTCATTCCAAACTAGTTGTGAATGTTTCCATTTCATTCCAAACAAGTTGTGAATGTTTCCATTTCATTCCAAAACTAGTTGTGAATGTTTCCATTTCATTCCAAACTAGTTGTGAATGTTTCCATTTCATTCCAAACTAGTTGTGAATGTTTCCATTTCATTCCAAACTAGTTGTGAATGTTTCCATTTCATTCCAAACTAGTTGTGAATGTTTCCATTTCATTCCAAACTAGTTGTGAATGTTTCCATTTCATTCCAAACTAGTTGTGAATGTTTCCATTTCATTCCAAACTAGTTGTGAATGTTTCCATTTCATTCCAAACTAGTTGTGAATGTTTCCATTTCATTCCAAACTAGTTGTGAATGTTTCCATTTCATTCCAAACTAGTTGTGAATGTTTCCATTTCATTCCAAACTAGTTGTGAATGTTTCCATTTCATTCCAAACTAGTTGTGAATGTTTCCATTTCATTCCAAACAAGTTGTGAATGTTTCCATTTCATTCCAAACAAGTTGTGAATGTTTCCATTTCATTCCAAACTAGTTGTGAATGTTTCCATTTCATTCCAAACTAGTTGTGAATGTTTTCCATTTCATTCCAAACTAGTTGTGAATGTTTCCATTTCATTCCAAACTAGTTGTGAATGTTTCCATTTCATTCCAAACTAGTTGTGAATGTTTCCATTTCATTCCAAACTAGTTGTGAATGTTTCCATTTCATTCCAAACTAGTTGTGAATGTTTCCATTTCATTCCAAACTAGTTGTGAATGTTTCCATTTCATTCCAAACAAGTTGTGAATGTTTCCATTTCATTCCAAACTAGTTGTGAATGTTTCCATTTCATTCCAAACTAGTTGTGAATGTTTCCATTTCATTCCAAACTAGTTGTGAATGTTTCCATTTCATTCCAAACTAGTTGTGAATGTTTCCATTTCATTCCAAACTAGTTGTGAATGTTTCCATTTCATTTCCAAACTAGTTGTGAATGTTTCCATTTCATTCCAAACTAGTTGTGAATGTTTCCATTTCATTCCAAACTAGTTGTGAATGTTTCCATTTCATTCCAAACTAGTTGTGAATGTTTCCATTTCATTCCAAACTAGTTGTGAATGTTTCCATTTCATTCCAAACTAGTTGTGAATGTTTCCATTTCATTCCAAACTAGTTGTGAATGTTTCCATTTCATTCCAAACTAGTTGTGAATGTTTCCATTTCATTCCAAACTTGTTGTGAATGTTTCCATTTCATTCCAAACTAGTTGTGAATGTTTCCATTTCATTCCAAACTAGTTGTGAATGTTTCCATTTCATTCCAAACAAGTTGTGAATGTTTCCATTTCATTCCAAACTAGTTGTGAATGTTTCCATTTCATTCCAAACTAGTTGTGAATGTTTCCATTTCATTCCAAACGAAGTTGTGAATGTTTCCATTTCATTCCAAACAAGTTGTGAATGTTTCCATTTCATTCCAAACTAGTTGTGAATGTTTCCATTTCATTCCAAACTAGTTGTGAATGTTTCCATTTCATTCCAAACTAGTTGTGAATATTTTCCATTTCATTCCAAAATAAGTTGTGAATGTTTCCATTTCATTCCAAACTAGTTGTGAATGTTTCCATTTCATTCCAAACAAGTTGTGAATGTTTCCATTTCATTCCAAACAAGTTGTGAATGTTTAATTTTTCCAAAGTTGTTTGTTTCCATTTCATTCCAAACTGTTGTGAATGTTTCTGTTTCATTCCAAACTAGTTGTGAATGTTTCCATTTCATTCCAAACATTGTGAATGTTTCCATTTCATTCCAAACTAGTTGTGAATGTTTCCATTTCATTCCAAACTAGTTGTGAATGTTTCCATTTCATTCCAAACTAGTTGTGAACCTTGTTTCCATCTTGTGAGTTCCAAACAAGTTGTGAAGGTTTCCATTTCATTCACAACGTTTGGGTTGTGAATGTTGGAAAATCATTCCAAACAAGTTGTGAATGTTTCCATTTCATTCCAATTCAGTTACAAAGTCTAAAATTCCAAATAAAATGCAAAATTCTAAAGACAAAGTTGTGACAAGTTTGGTTTCTTCTCCAAACGTGTGAATCATTGACGTTGAGTACTTGGGTTGTGAATGTTTCCATTTCATTTCACCTCTCCTTGTGAATGTTTCCATTTCATTCCAAACTAGGTCCCTAAGGTTTTAATAGCTGCATTGGGACATAAAAGGGTTGAGAAGATGGCCACCTCTGACGAGGGGTCAGCACCCATGGATGTATGGTCCAATGCCTCAGCCTGATCTTCGATGGGAGTGGTAGGGAGTCCTCCTTAGTTTTCTTCAACTTCAATGACGAAGACGGACCAGCTAGCCCCTTATTTCTCTTTGGAGCCTTCTTCTTTTGCTCCTCTTTCTTGGCTTGGCCGAGGAACAAACTCTTGTAGAGGGCTACAGACTTATTGACCATCTATACAATGGAGAAAATATCAGTGTAAGTTTAAAAAATTCTAACACTATGGTTGAAGGATCAACTTACTTTCTACAAGGCCAAAGTAAAAGAGTTCACCTCGAACGAGTAGAACAAGGCATGACTTCTTTCCATCCATCGAGGGCTTTGGTATATCTTTGTCAGTAAGATGTTCGGTGATAACCCAAGCTCCTAAAGAACCTCCTTGGTCATAAAGCTCCATCTAATGAAGAATAGGTAGAGAGAGCGCGAAGGTGCCTGGGCATCCTAGTCCGTGACAGCTTGAATACGGCTATCAAACTCCTCAAAATAAGACTCCAGTTATAGAGTTAACAACTTCCTTTAGTCCACTACATCGACGGCCAAGGTACTCGAAGCCCGTTGAGCTGGAAGATCTTTCGACTTTTCATCAATCTCCATGAAAAAATACTTCTTCAGCTAGCCTCTCCAACTATCTTTGGTGCTGGAGGTGAAAGTAAATTTCTTGCTTCTGGATCCCCGAGGGAACAAGAAGTAAAATCCCCCAATCGGGATAAGATGACATTTGTAGTATTAGAGAAAGAAGATGAAATGTAGGACAATTTTGAAAAAACCACACATACACAGGAAGGCATTAAAGTAGGCGTATGAGTTCTGATTGACGACTATGCCATGGAAATAGTAGAAGTTGGAGACCACCCTCAGTGGAGGATAACAGAGAGCCACCTTCAGTTGCACTCTAGAGATGGTAACTTCATTCTACCAAGGAAGGTAGCTTAGTTCGCTATGATCGGGCAGCCTAATTTTTACATAAGAAGGAAGAAAGAATTTTTGATACGATCAAAGAAGGAACAACCAAGGATAGCAAGGATCCATTGAAGATGACTAGTGGACAATTGATAAGGAAGAAGGCTAAGGAGCTGCTGAAACATGCAAGGAATCATATGGAGATGATGCCCAAGCTCGGATGTTGACAGATTAGCGATGTTCTGGTAGAAAAATCATATCTTGATCTAAACAGATCGGAATTGAGTAATTCTTGATTCATTAGAAAGCTAACATCTGGAGCTACAAATCATATGAAGACCATGAAACCCAGTTTTCACGTTAAGGAGGTCCAATTTAGCTTCAAAGTCGCGATTTACGAGTTATCGCTGGTTCAGAAGCAGTTGCAGTATTTTGGGCATATCTTTGGCTTTAGATGTCCGTTTTGTGTGGTTCAGGTGTCATTTCAAAGCTAAGAAAGAGATCTACAACTTTCATGCTTTGTATTTTGAGAAATCATGGCTGCATCAAGTTCGAATTTCAGCTTGAAGTTGAAGACACAAGCAGGAACCACCTGAGAAGACTATTTTGGGGTTTTTATGGCCAATCTTGTTTTGTAACGTATTTTATTTTATTTTCCTATTTATTTACATTATTTAGGATGTTATTTAGGCCATGGAAGTGATTCAGGTCACTTAGGATAAATGGAATTCGCTGCACACCTTAAACATGTGTTAAAAGGGTGTAGGAATCCTAGTTTGACTAGGTTTTCTTGAGTCCTTTGTAACTAGGTTTCCTAGGTGACTTGGGCTGCGAATTTTGCCCAGATTTTTACCCTAGTTTAGGCCTATATAAAGGCACATATTCTGGATGTAAACACACAGATTAATGCCGAAATAATATTGCTCTTTGGAGAGGTTTTCTCTTTGGTTCTTTGTGGACTACCTTGGTGCACAAGTGTGCTTGTGTTCTTGGAGTTCTATACTTCTCGTTTCTAATCACAGGTTGATTAGGGGTGGGGGTTTCAAACCTAGTCTCTTTGATGTCTTGTGGAGCTTGAAAAACATCTTGGGCATGTTTCATGGTCTTTATACCATCGGGGTTCGCATCAGTTGGTATCAGAGCCACAAGTTCCATTGAAGGACATATCTTGTGTTCTTGTTTATCTTCGGTTTTCTTTCAATTTTTTTCCAGTAATTTCATGTCTTAATCCTCTGTTTTAATCCTTTTTCTTCTTGTTTCAGGTCTGTCCTTTTTATTCCATCCTTGTTCAAGTCCGAAAATCACAAAAACAACAAAAAGAAGTCAATCCGTGTTGTCTAGTTTTCTCGGTTTCAAATTGTTTGTTCCTGATTATTTCTTATCTTTCTGTTTTGTGTCCAGCCCTATTAATCTTTCTTGTTTTCATTGTTTCCAGCATCCTAGAGTCAAGAAAACACCAAAAAAAGAAGGATCCAAGTTCAGGAAGTTTCGGTACATCAAAAGTTGTTTCAAATTGTGCAAGTTTCAATAGTTTCTTGTTTTGGCCAAATAGAAAACTGACTTTTTGTCTTTGGCAGCAAGGAATTTCAAGGAGAACGTTTGTTTAGCATCAAAACAGCAAGCAAAAAAAAGAGAAAAAAAAAAAGAGAAAAAAAAAAAAAAAGAAAAGAAAAGAAAAGAACAAAGAAAAGAAAGCTTGCAAAAAGAGAAGTTTTTACAAAGTGTTGGAAGTTTTGTGCCCCAAAACCTATCCCATTGTTTTTAAGCCAAAAAGCTTTCTTTGTGGTTCTTGTGATCATCAATTGCAAGGGCTTCCTAGAGTCTTTTAAAGCTTGTTTAGCCCACCTCTTTTGGAGTCAAAATAGTTCTTCAAAAATTCAAGTTTTCTTGTGTGCTTTGAGGATAGTTTTCTTAGAACTTTTGAGAACTCTTTGAATAGCAATATCTCACTAACAAATTGAGTGTTTTGAGTGTTCATCTTTTGAGTGAAACACGTGAGGTGAGTGTTTGTGAGGATCTTTGTTTTCAGGAGTATGGAGGGCCAGGAGGATAGGAGAATGGAAGTGAGACACAATGAGGAGCCTACCATGAGAGAGCTTCAAGAAACTCTCAATAGACTTGTGGGGAGGATTGAGGACATTGATTTGAGGTTGCCAAGGAGACCAAATCCCATCTTGCAACCAAGGAGAGGTCCAAGGAGAGAAGAACCCGAGGAGGAAGAAAGAGTTTGGCATGACCATGGGTTTCCAAGGAGGTGTGAGCCAAGGGAGGACAACAATCTCAACTCCATCAAGCTTACCATTCCATCTTTCCAAGGGAGGAGTGATCCCGATGCATATTGGGAGTGGGAGCAAAAGATTGAGATGGTGTTTGATTGCCATCATTACTCCGAGGAAAAGAAGGTTAAATTGGCTACCATAAAGTTCACTAATTATGCTCTTGTATGGTGGAATCAGGATGTTATTTCTAGGAGAAGGAATGAGGAGGAGCCCATACACACATGGAGAGCCCTTAAAGCCTTAATGAGGAGGAGATTTGTGCCCAGCTCCTACTATAGAGATCAACGCCTAAAGCTTCAAAAGCTAGTGCAAGGCCAAAGGAGTGTGGAGGACTACCATAAAGACTTGGAGATAACCTTGACTCGAGCCAACATCATTGAGGATGAGGAGACCACCATTGCTAGATTCATTAATGGTCTCAATCCTGAGATTGCCAACAAAGTGGAAATGGTGCCTTATTTCAACATGGAGGATTTGCTTCATTATGCCACCAAGGCCGAGAGGATCATCAAAAGGTCCAAGGCATCCAAGATGTTTCAAGGAGGAATTTCCACATGGAGAGGAGCATGGAGCAAAGGATGTAAGAGAAGTACCCAAGCCAAAAGTGGAGGCCACAAAAGGAGACTTGTCTCGGCCTCAACAAGAAAAGTCAATCATGCTTGTACCACTTTCACCACAACAAGTCTTGGAGGATCAAAGAAAATTTCAAAGTGAGGTTGAGAGAAAAGAAAAAGAGGGGAAAGTTGAGGGCAAGAGTGATGAGGGGAAAGCCGAGAGAACAACCGAGAGATTAAGTGAGAAGAGTGAACATGAGGGGAAGAAGAGTGGAGAGTTCCCGAGAGAAGAAATTGAGTGCGAAGTTGAGAGAAGACAAGAGTGCAATGAACCCAAGCTGAGTGAAGAGAGAAAGACCTACAGAGAAGCCATACTTTCATCTAACATAACAAAGTCTTTTTCTAGTGTTGTGTTGTCTTCTTTTCAGGACTTAAGTGGAGATGAAGCTACAAGAATCAAGTGAGTTGCTGCCCATCGAAGAAGTTGGTGTTCCCAATATTCCAAGTCATGTCCCATGCATCAAACCAATGAAGGAGGTTGAAAAGGAACAATTTGAGGTAAGTCCAAGTGATTTCATATGCAAAAGTTTGCCTAACATTGTTTCTTATCCTATGGTTCAAGGGGATGAAATTGTTGCAACTCCACCCGAAGCCATTGAGTGCAAAGGTGAAAATTTTGTGGTTCCTACACCAAAGGAAGATACTTGGAGACTAAGTCCAACCACTGTAATGTATTTCTTCCTAACACCTAGATTTGATGTAGTTTTGCATGAAAATCTCAAACAATGTGTGTTTGCTTGCAATGTTATTTTGACAAATGGTTTTCATGAAACTAGATTAAGAGAAGGAAGTAAGCATGAAAATTTGACAAAATATGGTTTTAAAGCTTCTAATTCTTTGGTTTTGTCAAATCCTCTTTGGAATTGCTTGAGTTTCTCTAAAGAAAAATCTGTTTTGGTGTCTTTTGTTTTTGAATTTGTTTGTTTTGCATCCATTTCACATTGTTTTGTTTTGCCTCAAGTTAAATCTACTTCTTTGGAATTTTTCATGCATAAATTGGTTGTTACACATGCATTACATACTTCTTTGATTCCCATTCATGTTCAGCCCATTTTTGTGTGTCAATCTTTAATTTCCAGCAAGCATTTTTTTGTCATGACACATGCATTACACAAACTTTTGAGCATTGATCTTTTTGCTTTATGTCCAAACCTGAAAGTTTTTATTTTGAGTGAAAATTCTGGTTTTAAATTCAGCCTTTTAAGGAGGTATGTTGAGTCCTTTGTTTTGTGTCACATCCCATTCACAAATTTCATGCATTGTTGTGCATATACATGCAAAAATAAGTTTGTTTCACTTAATCCTATCTACTCCAATCTTGTTTCATTTAAAATGCTTAGGATTTTTGTGAAATTCATGCATCCTTGTTTTGTTATTAGTTTAGGCCACATTGTGTTCAATTCTTGTTTATTTGAATGGCCTATGCAAACTATTGTCTTGACATGCATAACTTGTGTTTTTCATAACCATAACACTTGTGTGAGTTTAGGTCCATTTGTTTTGAGTGCATACAGCATCCCTAAGGTAAATTATTCCTACACTTTTACTAGTTGTGAGAGTAATGTTTTTGAGATGGCAAAGGCAATGAAAGTGATGCCTAGAGTTAAGATGAAAATTGTGCAAAGTTTCAGATTTTTTGTGCTAATTGTTTCTAACTTTGTTTTTGACCCTGGAGGTATCAAAATTATCATTGCATTTGGATATTGGTTCAGGTTTTTCACAAGATTAAAGCTCCATACACAAGCATTCCATGCTATTGGTGCTTATGTGAAAGGTAAGTGCTTATGTGTTGATTATTTCATTGTTATTGATTCAATTCCCTTTTCTAATGTAGGTTTTGATTCGAGGACGAATCCTTCTAAGGAGGGGGGAGCTGATACGATCAAAGAAGGCACAACCAAGGATGGCAAGGATCCATTGAAGATAACTAGTGGACCATTGACAAGGAAGAAGGCTAAGGAGCTGCTGGAACATGCAAGGAATCATATGGAGATGATGGCCAAGCTTGGATGTTGACAGATTGGCGATGTTCTGGTAGAAAAATCATATCTTGAGCTAAACAGATCAGAATTGAGTGATTCTTGATTCATTGGAAATCTAACATCTGGAGCTACAAATCATATGAAGACCATGAAACCCAGTTTGCACGTTAAGGAGGTCCAATTTAGCTTCAAAGTCGCGATTTGCGAGTTATCGCTGGTTCAGAAGCAGTTGCAGTATTTTGGGCATATCTTTGGCTTTAGATGTCCGTTTTGTGTGGTTCAGGTGTCATTTCAAAGCTAAGAAAGAGATCTACAACTTTCATGCTTTGTATTTTGAGAAATCATGGCTGCATCAAGTTCGAATTTCAGCTTGAAGTTGAAGATACAAGCAGGAACCACCTGAGAAGACTATTTTGGGGTTTTTATGGCCAATCTTGTTTTGTAACGTATTTTATTTTAGTTTCCTATTTATTTACATTATTTAGGATGTTATTTAGGCCATGGAAGTGATTTAGGTCACTTAGGATAAATGGAATTCGCTGCACACCTTAAACATGTGTTAAAAGGGTGTAGGAATCCTAGTTTGACTAGGTTTTCTTGAGTCCTTTGTAACTAGGTTTCCTAGGTGACTTGGGCTGCGAATTTTGCCCAGATTTTTACCCTAGTTTAGGCCTATATAAAGGCACATATTCTGGATGTAAACACATAGATTAATGCCGAAATAATATTGCTCTTTGGAGAGGTTTTCTCTTTGGTTCTTTGTGGACTGCCTTGGTGCACAAGTGTGCTTGTGTTCTTGGAGTTCTATACTTCTTGTTTCTAATCACAGGTTGATTAGGGGTGGGGGTTTCAAACCTAGTCTTTTTGATGTCTTGTGGAGCTTGAATCACATCTTGGGCGCGTTTCATGGTCTTTATACCATCGGGGTTCGCATCAATTTTAGCCTCCACTTCACCAACTTTTCTGAAGTCTCACAGCTCATATGAGAGTTGAAAGGGATCCAACTATTGGGAAAAGTGGCAACCTTGGCTTGTTCGGCCGACATCTGTGGTGAGTAAAACCCGAACCTTGGATAGATGAAAGAAAAACAAAAGAAAAAGGAAGAAGAATAACAACTTCGAAAGGAAAGCCACCTACTCAAAAAATAGGAGGAACTTTAGAAATCATCATGAAACTTGCTAGAAATCGCTCTTTCGTTAACACTGTGTACAAAAGAGCTGGAATGTGGGAGGAAGTCTTAGAGTAAAAGGAATGAAAGTAGAATAGTGAGGAAAATTTGACGGGAAAAACCTTTATATAGACCGAGGGAGGCAGGCGAAGTGTAGCCATAATGACCACTCGCAAGCAAAGAACGTAACCAACGTAATAGATTGGACTAATCGCCATATTGTCACACTATATGAGAAAAAAAGGCACGCCTTCTAACATTAGCAGGCCTATATTACCTAACTCGAAGTGACATGACTGCCCGGTCATAAGATAGGACGGTTCACTGGTAGAAGGCAGGAATAAAAAACCCTGAGGGGAAAATAGGTCCTCGGCTCTGAAGATAAAACCTTAGTTAAATTGAGAATTTGACTTCAGGACATAAAACAACTCCTTATATTCTAAAGGTGCAACCTCGCCAAATATAAGAAACTGGTTCGCAGTAAGATCCTCACCAACGACTCAAAACCAGTGAATAGAACACAAATAAGGAGCCCTAGAGATTGCCAAAAATACAACGTCACCAAAAGAAAGGGTCTTAGGCTCAAAAGCTAGTAGAAGCGAGTTCTTTTCACCAAAAACAGCTTCAGCTAGCTAAAGAGCAAGATTTTCATGACATGCTCCTCAATGATTAATGCCGAAGATACAACTTTGGCTTCTCCCAGGGGGGCATGTGATAGTCGAAGGGCTATCACCCACAAATACCTCTTAAAATGGCTAGTTGAACACCACCCTCGAAGAATTCATAACACCAACTTTCGAAGGATTCTTTGCTCCACCCTCAGAAAATATATGCGAGCAGCTTCAGGAAAAGGGTGTCATTTCCAGTATAGTTTTGAGAGCCAAACAAGCGTAGTGGAATTTAACCAAAACCCTCCAGGATCCAAGTGAAACGGGGTAAACCAGGTGTTCAAAAAATTTCAGACCTAATTTGGTTGAGATATTGTGCCCAACTGTGGAGTCAAATCACAAAAACCTGAACAGTAAACGCGTTCAAGCTCTCTATTGTATCCAACCGAGCTTATCAGGATCACCATGCTTCCACTACATCACAGCAGATGCGTTTCTCTGGTGCTCACAATGCTAGCTTGTGTCCTCCAAGAAATTGCAAAGAAGGGTGCGGCTGTCTCTTTGGGAGGCTAGGGCCAAAAACTAGTGAATTTATCACTAAAAGTTGTATTTATAGTGAGACTCAACTTCTAGGCCTAATGGGTTTCAAAGCCCTAATCTAGTTAGGCTTTAATTTCGGGCTTAATAATGGCTCAACTTTTGGGCCCATTATTAACACAAAATTATTATGAAACCATAACCCAAATATTTAGCCCATGCACTCTAATATTCCAAATAGCTCTATGTGTGTGACCCAATAGGCTTTTACCACGTTGGCATACAAATCCCCCCACATGATATGTGACATACCCAATGACCTCCTTCAAGTTCACTTAATTATGAGCAACAAAGGGAACTATCAAAATATGTGACTCATATGTAGGGAACCTTGATGACCATAGGTCAATGGACTACATAAACCATGATCACTATGAGAATCACTTATGACACTCGTATAACAATCCATGTAGTGTTCTCATGGTGGGTCGGTCCAGTACACAAGTTCTCCAACTTGTACCCATATGCAAACTACATATCTCATATTAGTCTCCACATTTGCTAGTCGTTATGTATTATTGCAACCCGCTCCACAATAATACTAGACTAGGGACATTTGAGAATATCATTATTCTAGGGTTACAATTATGTTTATTATGTTACGCAGAAACAAAACAACAAACATAATTACTGGATTAATGCCTTAATAAAATATCGTGACTCAATGTGCAAAAATACAATCATCTCATGATTGGCTTTTGGGCACAACACTAACATGTTCACCCTTTCAAGGGCATACTTCCAACCTCAGAATCATAGGTCTGCCACCCTTGATAGAGGAAAATGCCTCCCAAAGATGGTTTTCCCAACTATAGAGCCTTCTTTGTTAGCCCTTGAGGAAAATCCCTGCCCGAAGAGGTCTCATATCCCTAACGGGATGGAGAAATGACAAATATAGTTGACGAACCTCTAACAAAGAAGCCTCGCACATGCCCCTCCCTCTGGCCAGAACTGCCTATAACTAGCTGAAGATACTTGCCTCGAAAGGTGCGAACCAGATCTAGCCAAACATGTGTCATGATCCTCATAGGCTATGAAAAATGACCTCCTCCCTACACGCTCCTATAAATACTTGGGAGGCTCCTTGGTAAGGACACGGGACTCTCTCCTTCATAGTCTCTGCATTTAAACAACTTCTCTCCTATATACTGACTTGGGTGTCTGAGGCTCATCGCCCGTAAACACACTTCAGGGAGCTCCTAACCTACTTTCTTCAAGATCCTGCAGATACCTTCTCACCAAAAGCTTCTCTCAAGCCCAGCATGTCATACAACAAAGATACCATCAGGCATCAACCGTATCCTTAGTTATCTAGTAGCATTCATATCCAGCAACTTTAGAAATCTTCAGCGTTAAAGCCATTAAACAGGAATAGACTTATAAGGTGTAAGTTTTGTTCCTTACCTAGCCTGTTGCCTGAGCCTTCTTTTGTTGGACAACCCAAGCTTGTTGTCTTGATGCTTAAAAATTAGCCTCAACTACAAACTATAACAGTACTTGAACCACCAAGAACTAGCATTTGTACCTGTATTCACTACTGAACATGCCATGACGTTCTTGGATAATCAGGAACTACATTCTGGGACTAGTTTATGTGAACTTAAGCAGCAAGAAAATCATCTTACTCACAGTCCAAAGCTTCTCCCTTTGAGGCCAAGTGTAGCTATTATTAATTCTTTAATTTATTTTATGCTTAGCTGTTTTGCAGCTTTGTTGAATGTTCCTTGAGACATACAACTTCAATCTTAGCCAAAATCACCAATAGAGATCCCAATCCAGCCTTTTCTTTTGGTTTCTGTTAGAAATAGGTGTGCTACGAAATTCTAGAGCAATTTCATCAAGTGCCCAAAATGGAAATCTAATGTATGCTAAAGTGGGGTTCCTAAGACAAGCTGATCCTTCATGTTCTTCATTTTATCCAACTTAAACCTTAACCCTTGCTCCTAGTCATTTAACTCCTTTAACTCACATTGCAAAATTTTCCACACAGATGCTTAATTCAGCCCTCTAATTAAACCTCCTTAGCGAATACAGCATTAAGCCATGATTTTTGTCTATGAATTTCTGTTTTCATACACATGTAGCCTCAACTTCTCAATTTGTTGCAATTCAGCCCACAGGCCTAAATTTGTGACCATCAAGTTTTTTTCTTTTAAATTCTGTCCAAAATTTTTTTCTATTTCCTAGCACTTCAATCCTTAAGACCTACTTAATAATAGCCACCCATAGGCCTATGTAAGGATGGGATATGAAAAGAATCAAATGCTTCAATAGGTGGGAAAAAACCCTAAGGGAGATTTGTGTTTAGTAAAGGATAAGCCTAGTTGAGCCACTGGCATAAGTCCACCCCTATTTATAGGGTAGGCATGTGATAGCTAAAGGGCTATCACTTAGTGGAACCTTGGACCAAAGAGGATTTAACACTACCCTCGGATAGTAACCTAGCCAACCTAAAAAATCCCACTCATGACCCTTGGCTACAAGCATAACTCTTGAAGAAGCTCACAGCTGGAAAGAATGCTAGAAGGAACTTAGAGGGAAAGAACAAACACTTAGCCTTTGGGTACGACCGGTGAAAACCACACCTATGCACCCTGATCTAGTGATAGAGCGTAACCACCTACGTAACCTGAAGATGTTCCTTTCATGGTATTGATTGAAGGTCCCCCAAATCTACCTGCCTACTTGTATGGATCTCTCTTACTCGAGCAGAATGGCCTTCTCTGCAAGCCCCCTCTATATACTTGAGAGGCTCCTAGGTAAGTGATGGGTTTCGGGAGCCAAACAGCGCAGCAGAATTTAACCGAAACCCTCCAGGATCCAAGTGAAACGGGGTAAATCAGGTGCTCAAAAATTTTCATACCTAATTTTCGGTTGAGATCTCTCACTCAACTATAGAGTCGAATCACAAAATCTGAACAGTTGACGTGTTCAGGCTCTCTAAGGTGTCCCACGAACCTCTCGGGATCACCACTCTTCCACCGTGTCCCGGTAGATGCGTTTTTCTTGCGCTTGCAGTGCTAGCTTGGTCCTCCAAGGAATTGCAAGAGGAGAGTGTGGCTGTCCCTTTTGGAGGCTAGGGGAAGGAGACCTACGAATTTTTCACTTAAAAGTTGTATTTATAGTGAGACTGAACTTCTAGGCTTAATGGGTTTCAAAGCCCTAATCCAATTAGGATTTAATTTCGGGCTAAATAATGGCTCAACTCTTTGGCCCATTATTAATACGAAATTAAAGTGAAACCATAACCCAAATAATTAGCCCATGCACTCTAATGATCCAAATAGCTCTATGCGTGTGACCGAAAAGGCACTTGCCAAGTTGGCAATTATCATAAATCACATTTATGATCATAAGCAATAAGCGGTGTCTAGCAACACATCATTGTTACCTAAGTGACAAGATTCTCGATGATTCGACTAAACCTTTATGATCATCATGATATATGCCATTGTCCCTTTGTCCAAGATATCAAGACTAAGCACGAGACATGGAATGTGTCACTCTCGTATAGCCCAATCTTTGGTTTCTTGATTACCGAGTAGACTAACTTAAGCTAATGACATTGATATCGTATATCAACTCATCCGAGCATGGCCATGCATTTTCTAAGTCTCACTCTATCAAGGGGCCCAAAGATATAACTCCCGTTACATAGGAGGGACAAATCCCATCTTGATCATACAAATCCCTCCGCATGATATGTGACATACCCAATGACCTCCTTCAAGTTCACTCAGTTACGAGCAACAAAGGAAAGTATCAAAGTATGTGACTCACATGTAGGGAACCTTGATGATCTTAGGTCGAAGGACTACATATACCATGATCACTATGAGAATCACTTATGACACTCATATAACAATCCATGTAGTGTTCTCATGGTGGGTCGGTCCAGTACACAAGTTCTCCAACTTGTACCCATATGTAGACTACATATCTCATATTAGTCTCCACATATGCTAGTCGTTATGTATTATTGCAACCCGCTCCACAATAATACTAGACTAGGGACGTTTAAGAATATCATTATTCTAGGGTTACAATTATGTTTGTTAAGTTACGCAGAAACAAAACAACAAACATAATTGCTGGATTAATGCCTTAATAAAATATCATGACTCAATGTGCAAAAAATACAATCATCTCATGATTGGCTTTTGGGCACAACACTAACAATCTCCCACTTGCACTAAAAGCCAATCATCCATGTATCTAATACCGATGGACCTAGAATGGCTATCATGCTTTTGCTGCGTAAGGGGCTTTGTCAGCGGATCAGCAATGTTGCTATCTGTCGAAGTCCTGCATATCCTTACATCACCCCTCTCGATGATCTCCCTGATGAGATGATAGCGTCGGAGTATGTGTTTGGATCGCTGGTGAGATCGAGGTTCCTTAGCCTGTGCGATTGCTCCATTGTTGTCACAATAGAGCTCTATCGGGTCGGTAATGCTTGGAACCACTCCAAGTTCAGTGATGAACTTCTTGATCCAAACTGCCTCCTTCGTAGCATCAGAGGCGGCAATGTACTCAGATTCTGTTGTAGAGTCAGCTACTGTCTCTTGCTTTGAACTCTTCCAGCTGACAGCACCACCACCAATACAAAACACATAACCAGATTGCGATCTAAAATCATCCTTATCGGATTGGAAGCTTGCATCGGTGTAACCCCTTACAATGAGCTCATCTTCACCTCCAAAGACCAAGAATGCATCCTTAGTCCTTCGTAAGTACTTAAGGATGTTCTTAACAGCTGTCCAGTGACTCTCACCGGGGTTCGATTGGTACCTACTCGTCATGCTCAAAGCATATGAGACATCGGGACGAGTACATATCATGGCATACATGATAGATCCAATTGCTGAGGCATATGGAATCTTACTCATGCGCTCTCTCTCCTCAGGTGTACTCGGACACTGAGATCTAGAAAGAGTGATACCATGTGACATGGGCAAGAATCCTTTCTTGGAATCTTGCATGCTAAACCTCTTTAGCACCTTGTCAATATATGTACTTTGACTTAGGCCAAGAAGCTTTCTAGATCTATCTCTATAGATCCTGATGCCTAACACATAGGCTGCTTCACCCAAGTCCTTCATAGAGAAACATTTCCCTAGCCAAGTCTTCACAGACTGTAGCTCAGGAATGTCATTCCCGATGAGTAGTATGTCATCTACATACAACACCAAGAAGACAATAGCGCTCCCACTAACCTTCTTGTAGACACAAGGTTCATCTTCATTTTTGATAAAACCAAACTCTTTGATTGCATCATCAAAATGAAGATTCCAACTTCGAGAAGCTTGCTTCAGTCCATAAATGGACCTTTGCAACTTGCACACTTTATTGGCATTCTCAGGAGTGACAAAACCCTCAGGTTGTGTCATGTACACATCCTCAAGTAGCTTTCCATTTAGGAATGCAGTTTTGACATCCATTTGCCATATCTCATAATCATAGTGTGCAGCAATAGCAAACAAAATTTGGATGGATTTAAGCATAGCAACTGGTGAAAAAGTTTCATCATAGTCAATACCATGAATTTGCTTGAAACCTTTTGCAACCAATCGTCCCTTAAAGGTAATCACATTACCATCCATGTCAGTTTTCTTCTTGAAAACCCATTTGCACCCTATGGGTTTTACCCCTTCAGGTGGGTCAACCAAAGTCCATACTTGGTTTTCATACATGGATTCCATCTCGGATTTCATGGCCACTAGCCACTTCTCAGAGTCAGGCCCCGACATAGCTTGTTGGTAGGTTGTGGGCTCATCCTGATCCATGAGCATCACATCACCAGTGTGAGTCATGAGAAATCCATATCTCTCAGGCTCACGCCGAATCCTACCAGACCTACGTGGGCTCTGTGCTACAGGAACAGACTCTTGAACCACAACATCTTGTGGTGTCTGTTCAGGTTCCATTTCAGGTTCGATGTCTCCTTGTTGTTCTTGAATTTCTTCAAGTTCTACTTTCCTCCCACTAGTTCCTTTAGAGATAAACTCTTTCTCTAAAAAGACACCAGTTCGAGCAACAAACACTTTTTGCTCAGAAGGATTGTAGAAATAGTAACCCTTTGTTTCTTTGGGATACCCAACAAAAAGGCATTTTTGAGATTTGGGCCCTAGTTTGTCAGAGGATTGACGTTTCACATAAGCGTCACAGCCCCAAATCTTCATAAAAGACAAATTGGGACGCCTCCCACTCCATATCTCATATGGTGTCTTTTGAACCGATTTAGATGGAACTCGGTTTAGTGTAAAAGCGGCTGTCTCTAGAGCATGTCCCCAAAAGGAGTTTGGAAGGTCAGCTTGACTCATCATAGAGCGAACCATGTCTAACAGAGTTCGATTTCTCCTTTCAGATACACCATTCCATTGAGGTGTACCTGGTGGAGTGAGTTGTGATACTATACCACACTCCTTCAGATAGTCAAGGAATTCTCGATCCAAGTACTCTCCACCTCGATCTGATTGAAGCACTTTGATACTCTTCCCGAGTTGATTCTCTACTTCATTCTTGAATTCTTTGAACTTTTCAAAGGATTCTGACTTGTGTCTCATAAGATACACATAGCCATATCTGCTAAAGTCATCAGTGAAAGTAATGAAGTATTGGAAACCTCCTCTAGCTTGTGTAGACATAGGGCCACATACATCACTATGTATGAGTCCTAGTAAGTCATTAGCCCTTTCACTTTGCCCTGTGAATGGGGCTTTGGTCATCTTGCCCAACAAACATGACTCACATGTCTCATATGATTCAAAATCAAATGAGTCCAAGAGTCCATCCTTATGGAGCTTGGATATGCGGGTCTCATTTATATGGCCCAAGCGACAGTGCCAGAGATAGGTCGGGTTTGAATCATTTAATCTGACCTTCTTGGTATTCACATTATAGATTGGATCTTTGAGGTCTAGAACATACAACCCATTGCTAAGTTGAGCACTACCATAAAAGATTTCATTCAAATAAATAGAACAACATTTGTCCTTTATTATAAATGAAAAACCTTTCTTGTCCAAACAAGAAACAGAAATCAAATTTCTACTAATAGTAGGCACAAAGTAGCAGTTGTCTAATTCTAAAACTAATCCACTAAGTAAAGTGAGAACATAAGTCCCTACGGCTAAGGCAGCAACCCTTGCTCCATTTCCAACACGTAGGTCCACTTCACCTCGGGCCAATCTTCTACTTCTACTTAGATCCTGCACATTTGCACAAATGTGAGATCCACATCCAGTATCCAATACCCAAGATGAGGAAGTAGAAAAGTTAGCCTCTATAACAAAAATACCTGAAGTGGAAGTCTTACTTCCCTTTTCCTTAGCAAGTTCTTCAAGATAGAGCTTGCAGTTGCGCTTCCAGTGTCCAGGTTGCTTACAATGGAAGCACTCCCCTTCCTTTGCCACACCACCCTTTGGTTTCAGTGCAGCTGAAGAAGAATTAGCATTGGACTTTCCATTAGCTTTATCCTTCTTCTTGTTGGCTTTTCCCTTTCCCTTGCCCTTTTGAACCATCAAAATGGGCTTAGCCTTCTTAAGGTTTTGCTCAGCAGTTCTCAACATGTTGAGTAATTCAGGAAGGGACTTGTCAAGGTCGTTCATGTTATAGTTCATGACGAACTGACTGTAGCTTTCAGGCAACGATTGCAAGACTACATCAATAGCCAACTCTTTCTGAAGAGCAAATCCCAAATTCTCAAGATTCTCAATGTACCCAATCATCTTGAGCACATGAGGACCCACGGGACTTCCCTCAGACATCTTGCACTGAAACAATGCCTTAGAGGTCTCAAACCTCTCATGCCTAGCTTGCTCTTGGAAAAGCATTTTGAGATGTTCGATCATATCGAACGCCCCCATGTTCTCATGTTGCTTCTGAAGCTCAGATTCCATGGTAATAAGCATGAGGCATGCAACATCCAAAGCATCATCAGAATGCCTCTTGTGAGCATCCCTTTCAGCTCTTGGAGCAGTGGCAGCAGGCTCATTCGGAATGGGCTGCTCTAGGACATAAGCCTTTCTCTCTTGTTTGAGGACTATCCTCAAGTTTCGGTACCATTTGAGAAAGTTGGTCCCATTCAGTTTTTCCTTCTCAAGGATCAATCGCAACGAAAGTGTCGATGTGTTTTGTGCCATGGTTATCTACAACAGTAAATATGCAGTGTAAGAGTCATGTATTTTAATTCATTTAATAAGGACTTTTATTAAACGATACTCCCACTATTTTCCTCAAAATAATAACCCTCGATATTATTTTGGAACACCTCGGCGCTAAGGTATTCTAGTGGGCCAAGATCCATATTTGACCACAACCTGAGTCAGCTTTGGCTTTTCTCTCAAGTTACAGCTATTTAGGTAGGCAACTCCTTGCCAATTGCATCTTATGCAACTCTTGGATAGTTGGGTGAACAACACTTGTCCAAGCTCATCTCATGAGCTTAAGCCCAACTCTATGCCTCTAAGTCCCTAATCCTATTAGGATGACTTAGTTAAGTCAGACCCAAAGTTAGCAATTTGGATATCACTATTATCCCATCGCGCCTTACCAAGATGAACATAGGTGCTTTGCTTTGGCAAACCCACCTAATGTTGATCAAAGTCTTGACGAGTGCCAACATTTGGAAGGCATCACATTTATGACTTAATATTTGTTTGAGGGATTTTTTTCATTTTGATCTCACCAATTTGTTATCTCCGGTTGTCTTATACATGCATCACATACAAATATAAAACATGCATCTCATGCGTACAAGAAAGTAAACGTGACATGGTTATAGCCCAAACTATGCGATATTCTCAAGCCAATGAGAATATCATAAAAGCCTAAGAAAAGAAAAGAGTCTTCACAAGCTCCTTCTCTTCCTTTCTTGGCTGCCCTTTTGTTGTCATCTCCTTGGACATGCCTCCTTGGATGATCCTTAGACATACAACCTTGGATGATCCCATAATGCACTATTACATCAATAATAGAAACCTCGAGTTACATTCGAGGGGAGTAAGGTGAGAAGAGAATGTACAATGAGAGTGATAAGAAAAGGCACGACTCGCAGGCCGTATTTACAAGTACAACCAATCAAGGGCTATAACCATGCACCATGCTTCAAACACCAATCAGCATATCATGTCAAATCTCATTCAACAAAGATGCATGCCAATTTTCGTGTGTTGATTAACCAGTTTTTATTTATGTGGCGCTTCGCATACGGCGGTCCCGCTGGCCGGTCAGCGGGCGGTGGTTCCGCTGATCGGTCAGCAGTTAAGGGGACGGGGTCAAGGGGAGCCGCCCTTGCAGGGGGTTGCGAGGGGGCAGCGCCCCCCGGCGCAAAAAATTGTCTTACAATTGCTTAGCCCGAAATCTTCTATTTCGAGCAAGTAGGCACCCGAGACTCCTCCATTCGAGCCACCAAAAATACCTTACTTTCGGTGCCCGAATAGGCCGAATCCGAACAAAGCTAGGGTTTTTGCAACTATTGCAAGAATCCTAATCCATATAGGTATCTCATACCTATCAATTTTGGGTTAATCTCATTAACCAATTTGTGTCGTTTCTTCATATATCTCATATGTTCATTACGAATTCCAGTTTCATGCATCATGAATCAATCTAATTAATCATGGCCGAAAAGCAACCGAACACATAGCATCATGCGATTCAACACTCAATCCCGATTTAGGGTTTCACCAGTAGCTCTGATACCACTGTTGGGTTTCGGGAGCCAAACAGCGCAGCAGAATTTAACCGAAACCCTCCAGGATCCAAGTGAAACGGGGTAAACCGGGTGTTCGAAAATTTTCATACCTAATTTTCGGTTGAGATCTCTCACTCAACTATAGAGTCGAATCACAAAACCTGAACAGTTGACGTGTTCAGGCTCTCTATGGTATCCACACGAGCCTCTCGGGATCACCACGCTTCCACCACATCCCGGTAGATGCGTTTCTCTTGCGCTCGCAGAGCTAGCTTGCATCCTCCAAGGAATTGCAAGAGAAGAGTGTGGCTGTCCCTTTTGGAGGCTAGGGCAAGGAGAACTGCGAATTTTTCACTTAAAAGTTGTATTTATAGTGAGACTCAACTTCTAGGCCTAATGGGTTTCAAAGCCCTAATCCAATTAGGATTTAATTTTGGGCTTAATAATGGCTCAACTCTTTGGCCCATTATTAATACGAAATTAAAGTGAAACCATAACCCAAATAATTACCCCATGCACTCTTATGATCCAAATGGCTTTATGTGTGCGACCCAATAGGCTCTTGCCATGTTGGCAATGATCATAAATCACATTTATGATCATAAGCAATGAGCGGTGTCTAGCAACACATCATTGCTACCCAAGTGACAAGATTGTTGATGATTCTACTAAACCTTTATGATCATCATTGATATATGCCATTGTCCCTTTATCCAAGATATCAAGACTAAGCACGAGACATGGAATGTGTCACTCTCGTATAGCCCAATCTTTGGTTTCTTTATTACCGAGTAGACTAACTTAAGCTGATGACATTGATATCATATTTCAACTCATCTGAGCATGGCCATGCATTTTCTAAGTCTCACTCTATCAAGGGGCCCGAAGATATCACTCCCGTTACATAGGAGGGACAAATCCCATCTTGATTATACAAATCCCCCGCATGATATGTGACATACCCAATGACCTCCTTCACGTTCACTCAGTTACGAGCAACAAAGGAAAGTATCAAAGTATGTGACTCACATGTAGGGAACCTTGATGATCTTAGGTCGAAGGACTACATATACCATGATCACTATGAGAATCACTTATGACACTCATATAACGATCCATGTATTGTTCTGATGGTGGGTCGGTCCAGTGCACAAGTTCTCCAACTTGTACCCATATGTAGACTACATATCTCATATTAGTCTCCACATATGCTAGTCGTTATGTATTATTGCAACCCGCTCCATAATAATACTAGACCAAGGACGTTTAAGAATATCATTATTCTAGGGTTATGATTATGTTTGTTAAGTTACACAAAAAAAAAATCAACAAACATAATTGTTGGATTAATGCCTTAATAAAATATCATGACTCAATGTGAAAAAATAGAATCATCTCATGATTGGCTTTTTGGCACAACACTAACAGTAAGATCATCTAGTCACTTGTATACCTTATTATTTGTTGCTCTTACATACTTATTCGGCAGATTCTAACTTCGGCATTGGAGGTTCGCCCCCTCCCCTAGTAATACTCTGGGGAACCACTTGACCCTTGTTCTTTATTACTGCGAATATCACTCAAATGAAGTAACTTCATATCTTGTAGCTCTTGAAACTTCTAGCCATAAGAGCAATAAACAAAATTAGACTTACAAGTTATAGTTGGTATGCTACTAACTAGAAGACTAGGTCATAGTGGATAGGTTAACTAAGGTAGCCCACTTCTTGCCTATAAACCTGACAGACTCATTGAATAAGTTGGCTCAGCTTTACATTAGAGAGATTGTGCGGTTTCATGGTATACTATATGATATTTTCTCAGAAAGAGACCCTATGTTTGTATTTAGGTTCTGCAGGTCCTTACACCATGCATTAGGCACAAGTTGAAGTTTAGCTTAGCCTACCATCCTCAAACAGATGGACAAATTGAATGAATTATACAAGTATTGGAGAATATGCTGAGATATTATGTCATAGACTTCCAAGGAGATTAGGAGCAACATCTGCCCTTAGTGTAGTTTTCTTACAACAATAGCCATCATTTAGTGATTGGCATCGCACCATATAAGGCTTTGTACAGCAGGATGTGCATAACTCCACATTGTTGGCATGAACCTAGAGATAAGTTGAAGATAGACCTAGAATTCATAAGAGAAACTACTAAGAATATCAAGCTAATGCTAGAAAAGATTAGAGCTGCCAACAATAAGTAAGAGTCCAATGCGAATCAGAAGAAGAGAAGTGATGCCTGGCGGCATCTTCATTGTTTGACATGTTGGCCTGAAATAGAGATTTTCGATGAAAAGATATATGCAAGACTTTGATGAACATGGGTTAGGGGCTCCCCAATGTGTGTTTATGGGGGAAGAGCCTTCGATGCCCAAGTTAGTATACGGGAGAAGAGTTGTTAAGAGTAGAGAGTAGGGAAAAAGAGAGTTCCATCATTCTTACCAAGGATCCTCCTATGTATTTATAGGAGGGTGGAAGGAGGTTGCAGTTTTACATAGGATATCCAGATCATGACACGTGTACGGCTAGATCTGGTCTGTACCTTTGGAGGCAGGTATCTCTAGCTGCCCGTAGGCAGTTCTGGCCAGGGGGTAGGGATGTGTACGAGGCTTCTTTGTTGGAGGTTCCTCAACCATATTTGTCATTTTATCAACAACACCCCTTTAGGGGTGTGAGACCCATTCGGGCATGGATTTTCCTGAGGGCTACTTAATAGTCAAAGGGCTATTACCCCTGGAGAACTCCCAAATTGGTCTGATGAGCACCGCCCTCGATCAACACAAGCGACCAACCTTGGGAAAAGGGGGCCCTCACCATTCTTGGAGAATTCTTAGCACTGACCTCGGGGGACACTCACACCACCCTCGAGAAGGTGACATGACCAACTTCGGGGAACGGTGTCTTTCACCCCCTCAGATTTTATGAACCTGGCAACCTCAAAAAAGTGGATCACCCATCCTCGGTAGAGGAAAACATCTTCCAAAGGTGATCCTCTCCGTCGAAGGGCCTTTCTTGATAGCCTTCAGTGATAATCTAAATTTGAAGGGGTCTCCTATTCCGAATGGGTCTCATTCCCCAAAGGGGTCTTACGGAGATATGACAAAAATGGTTAAAGAGCCTCTAACAGAGAGACCTCGCACACGCCGGTGCCCTCTGGCTGGAACGGCCTATGGCTAGCTAGAGATACCTATCTCCGAGGGTATGGATCAAATCTGACCAAACACGTGTCACGATCTGAACAGGCTTTGTCAAATGGCCTCCTCCCTCCACCCTCCTATAAATACTTAGGAAGGAACTTGGTTAGAACAGGACACAGAACTCTTACTATTCCTCACTCTCTGTTCCTTACTACTCTTACTCTCACAAATATTGACTTGGGCGTTGGAGGCTCCTCCCCCGGAAACACACTCCGGAGAGCTCCTAACCCTTGTTTTTCCTAGCATTTCAGATACCCCCCAGCGAAAGTCCTCTCTACAGGCCAATATGTCATATGACAAGGATGCCACCGAGTATCACTACTGAAGAAGCCCTTTCAAAAGGGTGAACCAACCTTGAGACACTTTTTACTCTATCGGGGGTGATGGACCTATTTTTTCAAGGTTGGTAGCTCATAAATACAAGGGTGGTGAAGAGCCCTTTTCCTGAACTTGGCCATATAACCTTCTGAGGGTGGTGAGAAGAACCCACCAAGGTTGGTGCTATGACTACCTGAGGGTGGTGTCAAGTTAGCCACTTAGGAGGTCTCATGAGCAATAGCCTTTAAGCCATCACATGCCCCACTCGAAGAAGCCGAAGTTTCACCTTTAGCACTAATCACTTAGGAGCACTTCATGGAAATCCTGGCCTATTGGGTAGCTAATGTTATCCTTGGAGAAAGAACTTGCTTCCGCCAACTCATCGAGCTAAGACACTTTCTTTTGCTAAAGTTGTATTTTTTGCATTCCCTAGGGTTCCTCATTTGTGTTCCATCCTCTGGGTTTAGGCACTTGATCAGGATGTTGCTCCAAATTAACTTCCCTCATTCTTTCAGCGAAGTCACACCTTCAGATTGGTAAGGATTTGGCTTATATCCTTTAGTTGAACAGTTGGTTATGGTGAGGTTATACCTTCAGAGGATAGGGGACATCTTTCTTTAAGGTTTTTTTATTTAATGCTGGCCATCTACCAGTGAACCATCCTATCTCATGGCCAAACAGTCATGTCACTTCGGTTTAGGTAGCATACGCCTGCTAGTGTTAGAACGCATGCCCTTGGTTTTCATGTTGTGCAACACGTGTCTTTAGTTTGTTGGTGATTTTTACATCTGTTACATCGATTACATCCCTTCACTTGTGAAGGGTCATTAGGGTGACACTTTGCCTGCCTCCTTTGGTCTATATAAAGCTTTTTCCATTTAGAGTTTGCTCACTCTTGTGCTTCCATCCCTCTTGCTTTCTCTCTTCCTCTCACTCTTCATGCTTTCCTTATGGCGGTGTCTACGGTGGAGCAATTTTTTGCAAGTTTTGAGGTGGTTACCGAAGTTCCACCTCTTTGCTGAATAGGTGGGTGATGCGAACCCCGATGGTATAAAGACCATGAAACGCGCCCAAGATGAGATTCAAGCTCCACAAGACATCAAAAAGACTGGGTTTAAAACCCCCACCCCTAATCAACCTGTGATTAGAAACGAGAAGTATAGAACTCCAAGAACACAAGCACACTTGTGCACCAAGGTAGTCCACAAAGAACCAAAGAGAAAACCTCTCCAAAGAGCAATATTATTTCGGCATTAATCTGTGTGTTTACATCCAGAATATGTGCCTTTATATAGGTCTAAACTAGGGTAAAAATCTGGGAAAAATTCGCAGCCCAAGTCACCTAGGAAACCTAGTTACAAAGGACTCAAGAAAACCTAGTCAAACTAGGATTCCTACACCCTTTTAACACATGTTTAAGGTGTGCAGCGAATTCCATTTATCCTAAGTGACCTGAATCACTTCCATGGCCTAAATAACATCCTAAATAATTAAAATAAATAGGAAACTAAAATAAAATACGTTACAAAACAAGATTGGCCATAAGAACCCCAAAATAGTCTTCTCATGTGGTTCCTGCTTGTGTCTTCAACTTCAAGCTGAAATTCGAACTTGATACATCCATGATTTCTCAAAATACAAAGCATGAAAGTTGTAGATATCTTTCTTATCTTTGAAATGACACCTGAACCACACAAAACGGACATCTAAAGCCAATGATATGCCCAAAATACTGCAACTGCTTCTGAACCAGCGATGACTCGTAAATCACAATTTTGAAGCTAAATTGGACCTCCTTAACGTGCAAACTGGACTTCATCATCTTCATACGATTTGTAGCTCCAGATGTTAGCTTTCCAATGAATCAAGAATTACTCAATTCTGATCTGTTTAACTCAAGATATGATTTTTCTACCAGAACATCACCAATCTGTCAACATCCAAGCTTGGCCATCATCTCCATATGATTCCTTGCATGTTCCAGCAGCTCCTTGTGAAATTCCATGTCCATTATCCATGAAGAAGCTTGAAACAAAAGCTTGAAGTGCACTAGTGAGCTCCTTAGCTTCCTTTCTTGTCAATGGTCCACTAGTTATCTTCAATGGATCCTTGCCATCCTTGGTTGTGCCTTCTTTGATCGTATCAGCTCCCCCCTCCTTAGAAGGATTCGTCCTCGAATCAAAACCTACATTAGAAAAGGGAATTGAATCAATAACAATGAAATAATCAACACATAAGCACTTACCTTTCACATAAGCACCAATAGCATGGAATGCTTGTGTATGGAGCTTTAATCTTGTGAAAAACCTGAACCAATATCCAAATGCAATGATAATTTTGATACCTCCAGGGTCAAAAACAAAGTTAGAAGCAATTAGCACAAAAAATCTGAATGTTTGCACAATTTTCATCTTAACTCTAGGCATCACTTTCATTGCCTTTGCCATCTCAAAAACATTACTCTCACAACAAGTAAAAGTGTAGGAATAATTTACCTTAGGGATGCTGTATGCACTCAAAACAAATGGACCTAAACTCACACAAAGTGTAAATGGTTATTATGAAAAGCACAAGTTATGCATGTCAAGACAATAGTTTGCATAGGCCATTCAAACAAACAAGAATTGAACACAATGTGGCCTAAACTAATAACAAAACAAGGATGCACGAATTTCACAAAAATCCTAAGCATTTTAAATGAAACAAGATTGGAGTAGATAGGATTAAGTGAAACCAATTCAGTAGCAAACTTATTTTTGCATGTATATGCACAACAATGCATGAAATTTGTGAATGGGATGTGACACAAAACAAAGGACTCAACATACCTCCTTAAAAGGCTGAATTTAAAACCAGAATTTTCACTCAAAATAAAAACTTTCAGGTTTGGACATAAAGCAAAAAGATCAATGCTCAAAAGTTTGTGTAATGCATGTGTCATGACAAAAAAATGCTTGCTGGAAATTAAAGATTGACACACAAAAATGGGCTGAACATGAATGGCAATCAAAGAAGTATGTAATGCATGTGTAAGAACAAATTTATGCATGAAAAATTCCAAAGAAGTAGATTTAACTTGAGACAGAACAAAACAATGTGAAATGGATGCAAAACAAACAAATTCAAAAACAAAAGACTCCAAAACAGATTTTTCTTTAGAGAAACTCAAGCAATTCCAAAGAGGATTTGACAAAACCAAAGAATTAGAAGCTTTAAAACCATATTTTGTCAAAGTTTCATGCTTACTTCCTTCTCTTAATCTAGTTTCATGAAAACCATTTGTCAAAATAACATTGCAAGCAAACACACATTGTTTGAGATTTTCATGCAAAACTACATCAAATCTAGGTGTTAGGAAGAAATACATTACAGTGGTTGGACTTAGTCTCCAAGTATCTTCCTTCAGTGTAGGAACCACAAAATTTTCACCTTTGCACTTAATGACTTCGGTTGGTGTTGCATTAATTTCATCTCCTTGAAACATAGGATAAGAAACAATGTTAGGCAAACTTTTGCATATGAAATCACTTGGACTTACCTCAAATTGTTCCTTCTCAACCTCCTTTGTTGGTTTGATGCATGGGACATGACTTGGAATATTGGGAACACCAACTTCTTTAATGGGCAGCAACTCACTTGATTCTTGTAGCTCATCTCCACTTAAGTCCTGAAAAGAAGACAACACAACACTAGAAAAAGACTTTGTTATGTTAGATGAAAGTATGGCTTCTCTGTAGGTCTTTCTCTCTTCACTCGGCTTGGGTTCATTGCACTCTTGTCTTCTCTCAACTTCGCACTCAATTTCTTCTCTCGGGAACTCTCCACTCTTCTTCCCCTCATGTTCACTCTTCTCACTTAATCTCTCGGTTGTTCTCTCGGCTTTCCCCTCATCACTCTTGCCCTCAACTTTCCCCTCTTTTTCTTTTCTCTCAACCTCACTTTGAATTTTTCTTTGATCCTCCAAGACTTGTTGTGGTGAAAGTGGTACAAGCATGATTGACTTTTCTTGTTGAGGCCGAGACAAGTCTCCTTTTATGGCCTCCACTTTTGGCTTGGGTACTTCTCTCACATCCTTGCTCCATGCTCCTCTCCATGTGGAAATTCCTCCTTGAGACATCTTGGATGCCTTTGCTCTTTTGATGATCCTCTCAGCCTCGGTGGCATAATGAAGCAAATCCTCCATGTTGAAATAAGGCACCATTTCCACTTTGTTGGCAATCTCAGGATTGAGACCATTAATGAATCTAGCAATGGTGGTCTCCTCATCCTCCATGATGTTGGCTCGGGTCAAGGTCATCTCCAAGTCTTTATGGTAGTCCTCCACACTCCTTTGGCCTTGCACTAGCTTTTGAAGCTTGAGGCATTGATCTTTAGTGTAGTAGCTAGGCACAAATCTCCTCCTCATCAAGGCTTTAAGGGCTCTCCATGTGTGTATGGGCTCCTCCTCATTCCTTCTCCTAGAAGTAACATCCTGATTCCACCATACAAGAGCATAATTAGTGAACTTTATGGTAGCCAATTTAACCTTCTTTTCCTCGGAGTAATGATGGCAATCAAACACCATCTCAATCTTTTGCTCCCACTCCCAATATGCATCGGGATCACTCCTCCCTTGGAAAGGTGGAATGGTAAGTTTGATGGAGCTTAGATTGTTGTCCTCCCTTGGCTCCCCCCTCATTGGAAGCCCATGGTCATGCCAATGCCCTTCTTCCTCCTCGGGTTCTTCTCTCCTTGGACCTCTCCTTGGTTGCAAGATGGGATTTGGTCTCCTTGGCAACCTCAAGTCAATGTCCTCAATCCTCCCCACAAGTCTATTGAGAGTTTCTTGAAGCTCTCTCATGGTTGGCTCATCATTGTTTCTCACTTCCATCCTCCTATCCTCCTGGCCCTCCATACTCCCGAAAATAACAAAGATCCTCACAAACACTCACCTCATGTGTTTCACTCAAAATATGAACACTCAAACACTCAATTTGTTAGTGAGATATTGCTATTCAAAGAGTTCTCAAAAGTTTTAAGAAAACTATCCTCAAAGCATATAAGAAAACTTGAATTTTTGAAGAACTATTTTGACTCCAAAAGAGGTGGGCTAAACAAGCTTTAAAAGACTCTAAGAAGCCCTTGCAATTGATGATCACAAGAACCACAAAGAAAGCTTTTCTAGCTCAAATCAATGGGATAGGTTTGTGGGCACAAAAACTTTCAACACTTTTGAGAAAAACTTCTTTTCCTTTCGCAAGCTCTTTTCTTTGTTCTTTTCTTTTCTTTTCTATGTTCTTTTCTCTTTTCTCTCTCTTTTTTTTTCTCTTTTTTTTTTTGCTTGCTGTTTTGATGCTAAACAAATGTTCTCCTTGAAATTCCTTGCTGCCAAAGACAAAAAGTCAGTTTTCTATTCGGCCAAAACAAGAAACTATTGAAATTTGCACAATTTGAAACAACTTTTGTTGTACCGAAACTTCCTCAATTTGGATCCTTCTTTTTCCTTGGTGTTTTCTTGACTCTAGGATACTGGAAACAATGAAAACAAGGAGATTAATAGGGCTGGACATGAAACAGAAAGATAAGAAATAAACAAGAACAAACAATTTGAAACCGAGAACACAAGACAACACGGATTGACTTCTTTTTGTTGTTTTTGTGATTTTTGGACTTGAACAAGGATGGAATAAAAAGGACAGACCTGAAACAAGAAGAAAAAGGATTAAAACAGAGAATTAAGACATGAATTTACTGAAAAAAAATTGAAAGAAAAATGAAGAGAAACAAGAACACAAAGATATGTCCTTCAATGGAACTTGTGGCTCTGATACCAACTGATGCGAACCCCGATGGTATAAAGACCATGAAATGTGCCCAAGATGTTTTTCAAGCTCCACAAGACATCAAAGAGACTGGATTTGAAGACCCCCACCCCTAATCAACCTGTGACTAGAAACGAGAAGTATAAGAACACCAAGAACACAAGCACACTTGTGCACCAAGGTAGTCCACAAAGAACCAAAGAGAAATTCTCTCCAAAGTAGCAATATTATTTCATGTCAAGGCTGTTTTTTTACAACCAGAATATGTGCCTATTTATAGGCCTAAACTAGGGTAAAAATCTGGGCAAAATTCGCAGCCCAAGTCACCTAGGAAACCTAGTTACAAAGGACTCAAGAAAACCTAGTCAAACTAGGATTCCTACACCCTTTTAACACATGTTTAAGGTGTGCAGCGAATTCCATTTATCCTAAGTGACCTGAATCACTTCCATGGCCTAAATAACATCCTAAATAATGTAAATAAATAGGAAACTAAAATAAAATACGTTACAAAACAAGATTGGCCATAAAAACCCCAAAATAGTCTTCTCAGGTGGTTCCTGCTTGTGTCTTCAACTTCAAGCTGAAATTCGAACTTGATGCAGCCATGATTTCTCAAAATTCAAAGCATGAAAGTTGTAGATCTCTTTCTTATCTTTGAAATGACACCTGAACCACACAAAATGGACATCTAAAGCCAAAGATATGCCCAAAATACTGCAACTGCTTCTGAACCAGCGATGACTCACAAATCGTGACTTTGAAGCTAAATTGGACCTCCTTATCGTGAAAACTGGATTTCATATTCTGCATATAATTTGTAGCTTCAGATGTTAGCTTTCCAATGAATCAAGAATCTCTCAATTCTGATCGGTTTATTTGAAGATATGATTTTTCCACCAGAACATCACCAATCTGTCAACATCCGAGCTTGAAGTGCACTAGTGAGCTCCTTAGCCTCCTTCCTTGTCAATGGTCCACTAGTTTTCTTCAATGGATCCTTCCCATCCTTGGTTGTGCCTTCTTTGATCATATCAGTGGGTTTATTTTCAAAGTTGCTCTTCGTATTCGCATTTTCTTTTTTTTCCTATATCTATTCGAAGTTAGTGTCATAGTCACCAAAGATGTCATCCAAACAAGCCACGATTAAAGCTTTTCCTTAGTGCTGGCTTCCTCTCGACTCTCATTTGTGCTACGCGACTTTGGAGAAGTTGGCAAATGGAGGCTGAAATTTTTCTTCCTTCTTACTCAAAAGTTAGGCTACTTGGTCATAATGAACCAAGCTACCTTCCTCGTCCAAAGAAGATTACCGTCTTCAAAGCGCAATTGAAGCCGGGTCTTTGCTATCCACCACCAAAGGTGGTTTCAAACTTTTTCCACTTTCACAGCATAGCCATCAATCAGATGCCCCTAAACTCCTATGCCTACTTCAATGCCTTCCTATGCATGTGTGGAGTTTTCAAAATTGTCCCCCACTTTATCTTCTTTCTCCAATACAATAAGCTTTATCCTACCCTGAAGGAAGTATTTTACATTATACTTCTTCGGGGATTTGGGAGCAAAAAATTTACTTTCACTTTTGGCACAAAAGATACTTACTGAGGGTGCCAGAAGAAGTACTTCTTCATCGAGATTGATGATAAGTGCAAATACCTCCCAGCTTAGTGGGCTTTGGGTACATTGGCAACCGATGTAGTGGATCCTAGGAAGCTGTTAACTCTTGAACTATAGTCTCAGTTTGAAGAGTTTGATAGCCATATCTAGGCTATCAAGGACTTGGAAGTGCAGGCACCTTAGCGATCTGTCTACCCCTTTCCCATTAGATGGAGCTTTATGACCGAGAAGGATCTTCAGGAGCTTGTAGTTATTACATGTCACAGACCAAGATATGTCGAAGCCCTTGGTGGATGGGAAGAAGGTATGGCTTGTTCAGCTCCTTCAGGGTGAACTCTCCTATCCTAGCCTTATAGAAAGTAAGCTATTCCTTAAACCATAGTCTTAGAATTTTGATACTTACACTACTATCTTCTCTTTTGCAGATATGGGCGACAAGTCTGTAGCTTTTTACAAGAGCTTGTTCTTCAGCCAAGCTGAGAAAAGGGAACAGTAGAAGAAGAAGGTGCCTAAGCGAAAAAAAGTGCCAGCTAGACCATCTTGGGCCCTGAAGTCAAAGAAAACAAAGGAGGGCTCCTTTCCCCTTCCCCCCAAAGACCAATTTGAGGTGCTTGACCCAACGCTTGTGCGTGCTGACCCATCCTCAGAGCTAGCCATCTACTCAACCCCTCTGAGTCCCAATGCCACTGTCAAAATATTAGGGACTTTGTTGGGGGAGATTTTGGTCGAAGCGGCCCAAGAGAGATGAAGAAGGAAGGGCAAGGATATTCCTGCTGAAGTACTAGATGTTAGCGAGTCTGACAAAGAATGCTCCGAGCTTCCACCAGGTTTGTTTCTTAGCCATTCATTTATGAACTTTAGCTTTTCTTTCATTTTAGACCTTGTAGATGAGCTGCTAAGAGATAATGTACTAAAGGAACTTTGACATGACTTTGCAGATGAGCGAGCTTAAGCAGACTGGATGATGGAACATGTTTGGAAGGGGGCCATTTGGGACTCAAAAATCCCGAAGGACAAGGATGGAGATGGGCATTATGACCAGTGCCACCTACCATACTTTGTCCGAGGAATGCCTGAATGATAAGGTCCTTTCAGCTTGGATGACCAAGCATGCTGCCTAGCTAACCTTTAGTACTTCGAGAAATTTTGATTTTTCAAATTCTTCAACTTGCTGTAGCTGACATCAAGTGTTTTCTGCTTGCAGCTACTGGCATATGAAGGCTACTTTTGGGCTTGGGCAACGAAACAGTCTTTCATCCAAGGTCAGTTGGGGGAGAACTTAGCCAAGGCCAAGGAATTATTTGTGAGCTCAGTCATGAAATATGGCAAGCTCAATAAGATCGCAGGGGAGGATTTGGCCAAGCTTCGCCAGGAAGTGCTGAAGGGCTAGAAGAGGTTCCTTAATGAGTGCTCCTAAAAAATATCTGACCTCGAAATGAAGGTGGTCAAGATGACCTTAGAGGGGGAGGCCCTTTGGATGGAAAAAGAAGATGCTGTAACAGAACTCAACATGTCACTGGAGAACAATGCCAAATTCCTCATCGAGATTGAGTGACTAAAGAAGGAAAAGAAGAAGAAGGAGAAGAAGAAGAAGAAGAAGAAGGCAGATAAGGAAGTTGAGGCCTTGAAGGAGCTGGAGAACTTTAAGGCTGAGAAAGCTAAGATGGATAAGGTGACCACGTCCTCATTTCAAGATGGCTTTTGCTTCACCAGTCATCAAGTCCTCTCCCATTATCCTGACCTCTAGCTATCCTTCTTGAAAGCACTTGATATCCCCGAGGGAGCATCCTCCGCATGGTCAAAGGTTGAGTTTCAACCTTCCTGCCCTTCCACCCTCAGCTCTGGATGTTCGTAATGAAGATGCGGATGAAGCTGAGGATGAAGATTCTAAGGGTGAAAATGCCGAGGTCCCTGAAGATGTTGAAAACAACTAGTAGAGTTGTTGTTTTTTTAAGCTGTATTCTGCAATTCTTTCTTCTTCAATGAAACTTTTCTTATGAAATTTTGGATAAGTTCATGATGGGTATGGATTTGGCATTATTCCAACCTTTTGTGTTCAACCATCTTTGGCTAATTCACCATATTCGGTAGAATAAGGCTTAGCACCTTTGGTCGTGTAATATCCTTAACCAATTCTACCAGGGATTCTCAACCTTAGCCCTTTTTGAAGGTAACATCTGATTATCTTCGGTGGGCTATGGATATAATTCTTAGTGTTTTAAGAACAAATTAGACCGTATTTGCTTAAGCATTTTTTGAATGAACCACATTCGGTTAACCATTTTAAAAAAATTTATTTCATTCAAAAATAGTTAGATACTTTCAGGATTAACCATATTTGGTCTACCACATTCTGCAAAACTTGTACAATGTAAATCCTGTACTTTTGGAGGCAGCCGCATTTGGTTATCCTCCTTTGGAACATTCTAAGTGTAGAATTTTTTCAGAGAGTCAGAATGCCATGTGTTCTTCAACTCTTCTCCTTCAGTATTTCCGAGCTTATAGACTCCTGGCTGAACTTCCTTAAGGACCAAATAAGGTCCTTCCTAATTTCACAAAGTACGCCATGAGATGGTTTTTGAGGTTCTAGTTTAGCCTTTCAGAGAACAACGTCCCCTTTCTTGATCCCTTCAGGTTTGACTTGAGAGTTTGCGTCAATGTCTACCCTTTGCTGAAAGGCCTTTCTTCTAAGTTCGGCCATCTCTCTATGTTCGTCAATTATGTCTAAGTTAGCTCTTAGACAGAAGTTGTTCCCTTTTTCATCAAACACCTGTATTTTAAGATATGGTTGTATGACTTCAACAGGGATGATGGCCTCAGTGCCGAGGACAAGTGAGAATGGTATTTCTCCAGTAGCTTTTCTTGGGGTTGTTCTTTAAATCCATAGCACACTCGGTAGTTCCTCTTGCCATTTTCCCTTTGCCTTTTTCAACCTTTTTTTCAACCATCTTTTATTGCCCTGGAGATGGGCAACTGGAGCAAAGTGCAATTTTGCCCTAAGGTTGGTTTTGAATTCCTGAAACCCTTTATCAGTGAATTAGGAACCGTTATCATCTACTATCACCCTCGACACACTGAATCTGAAAATGTTGTTCTTCCAAACAAATCTCTGTATGTCCTTTGCCAAAATTGCTGCCAAAGGCTCTACCTCAATCCACATAGTGAAATAATCCAATACGACTATGCAGAACATCACTCCTCCTAGAGCCGTTGGGAGAGTTCCAATCAGGTCAATACCTCAAACAGTGAACAGGCAAGGGTAGTTCACCAAAGTTATCACCTCTGATGGTATTCTTTGGATGGGTGCGTGTCTCTGGCACTTGTCGCATTTCTTGACGAACTGCCTTGAATCTTTCCTTAAAGTGGGCCAGAAATATCCTTGCCAAAGTAGTACCATAGCAAGGTCATCAATCTTGATGTGAGACCCACAAGCCCCCTTGTTGACTGCTTTAAGGACTATCTCGATGCCCTTTTCACTAATGCACCTCTGTAGTGGGCTTGCGTACCCTTGTCGGTACAATTCTTCTTCGATTAGGAAGTATCTACCTGGGCGCTTTCACACCTTCACTGCCTCTAGAGGTTCTTTGGGCAATTTTGAAGCCATGAGATATTCTTTCATTGGATCCTTCCACCCATTCTTCAAAGTTGTGATGACTAATACTACTATGCTTGGGCAATCTAGTATCTTGGTGGACTACTTAGATTTTTCCAAAGTATTTGCTTCCACATTATCTTGTCAGGGTACATTTTCTACCTGTACCCTGTTAAACTCTTGACTAAGCCCCTTCATAAGATTATGGTATTTCACCAAGTTTGCGTCTTTTACCCCATAGTCCCCTGTCATCTGTCGGACCACCAATTGAGAGTCACTATGGGCCTTCAGATTTCTCACACTGACTCTTTTTGCTGATCATAAGCCTAATATAAGGGCTTCGTATTTGGCAACATTATGGTGACATTAAAATCAAATTTGATGGACTTTGAGGCTTCCACTCCTTCGGGTCCATGGAGAACTACTCTAGCTCCCTGGTGTTTGGATCCAAAAGCTCCGTCTTTGAATAATGTCCACTCAGGTTCATCATTTTTGAAGTCACCTAGGGTGCTTTTGGTTTTTGGTACCTCAACAATAAAAGCTGCCAGTGCTTGGGCTTTTATTGCCCTCCTTAGCTCATAAGTGATGTCATACTTACCACGCTCGATGCACCACTTCGGTAATTGGCCCAAGTTGTCTACCTTCCACATGATGTCCCTAAGAGGCATGTTACTTCAAACAGTGATGGGATGTACTTACAAATAAGGCCGTAGCATCTTGCTTGCCAACACTAGGACATATATGGCCTTTTGCAGAAAAGGGTACCTAACTTTGGCACCAAGCAAGGACTTGCTCACATAGTATACTGGCCGCTACGTCCCTACTTCCTCCCTAACCATAACCAAAGTTACGGCTTTCTTAGTTACTATGAGGTAAAGGATGAACGGTTCTCCTTCCGTTGGTTGCTGAAGTGTCGACAAGCGGGCTAAGTAATTTTTGAGCTCCTCCCATGCCTTTTGACATTCCTAGTTCCAAGGGTGTTCCTTGGTTCCGAGGTTGCCTTCATGTTTTGCCACTTTCATAAGTACTTTAAAGAACAACTGACACCGGTCTCCATATCTAGGTATGAATCTGCTCAAGGAAGTTATTCTTCTAGTGAAGCTTTGTATATCCTTCATCGTTGTTGGAGTTTGGAATGCTAGTAGAGTGTCAACCTTTTTGGGGTTGGCATTTATTCCCCCTTCGGATACTATGAATCTGAGGAATTTCCCTATTGTTACCCCGAATACACACTTTTCAGGGTTAAGACAGATTCCAAACTTTCAAACTTAGTGGAATGTTTCCACCAAATCTATGACATGATTGCCAGGTATTTTACTCTTAACTATCATATCGTCTATGCATACTTCCATATTTCTCCTAATTTATGAGTCAAACACCCTGTTCATCAACCTTTGGTATGTGGCTTCTGCATTTTTAAGGCCAAAGGGAATTTTGATGTAACGGTAGGTCCCGCTTTTTGTAATGAAGGTAGTCTTTTCCTCATCTTTAAGATCCATCCAAATTTGGTGGTATCCACTAAAAGTGACAAGGAAGCTAAGTAGACCATATTCAGCAGTGAAGTCTACTAATTAGTCTATTGATGGTAGTCTTTTGGACAGGCATCATTAACATTTCGGAAGTCGATGCACATTTGGAGTTTATCACTCTCTTCTTTTGTGGCTACAGCAACGTTCCTGAGCCATTCAGGGTAGTTGACCTCCCTTGTTATGCCCGCCTCCATTATTCATTGAACATCAATTTTTATGAAATTGTTCTTATGTGTGGAGAGGCCTTTTTTTTTTCTGTTGAACGGGCCTTGCGTCAGGCCTTACTTTGAAGCTATGCTTAATTATACCCAGGTCTACCCTAGGCATATCCTTTGGAGAGTAAGCAAATATATCTTTGTTCATTAATAGAAGAGATACAAGCTTTTCCTTGTCACCTTTGGCCTGCTTTTTCCCCACTCGGGTGCTTCGTTCTAAGACAAGTTCTACATCCTCTATTTCTATTTTTTCATGATTACTCTCTTCTCTTTCTATCGCCTTATCACCAATCTTGTCCTTTTTTTTTGAAGTCTGAACATGAACCTTCATTAGAGTCTATCTACCTCAGCTGAACACCTTCTTTACCTTAGCTTGATCAATTACTATCTCCGTATCATCCTCCTTTGCATCGAATGTGACTGTTAGGTATTTCACATCTGGTTGAATGTGAAGATTCCCCTGGGTCTATCTTCCAAGGATGGCATTATATGAAGATGGGACATCTATGACAATGAACTTTTCCATACTGGAAGTAAAGAGTTCTCTTTTGGTTTGGACTGAGTTACCCCTTAACATCAGGGTTAGATCAATCCACCTGAGCATCGGGAGTTCTAAAGGACCAATGCCAAAGGTAGGTAAGGTCACGGGTTTAAGATCACCTTTGGAGATGCCCAAGTTTGGCAACAAATGGGAGAACAAAACGTTAGCGTTCGACCCATCATCAATGAGCACCCTCTTTCCATCCCAGCTTCCTATCCTTGCCATGATCAGGGGAGGATCATTGTGCAGAAATTTCACTGTAGACCTGTCTTTTCAAATCAGTTTATTCATTGCGTTGTCAAATTCCATCATCGAGATTTCCCAAACTTTTCTTTTCCTTTCAGCCAAGAGTATTCCGGTTGTGATTGTCTGGACTATTCCTGCCAGAGGTGGTGGGTGCTTTCTGGGACTTTTATTCCAATGTTGGTCAGAATCATAGTCCTCATCATCTATTTTCCTCTCTTATTCTTTTCTTTCTCGGGCCTTGGGCGGTGACACTTGTAAGTAATGTCAAAGTTGCCCTTGCTTCATCAAAGATTCAATATGCTTTTTCAGCTGGAAGCAATCCTCAGTATCGTGCCCATGGTCTTGATGAAATTGACAGAATTTCTTCATGTTCTTCTTGTTGTCCGAGGTCATGGCCTTTGGACGTTGCATTATGGTTCCGTGCCTTTCCATGGTGTTTAGGATGTTTGTTCTTATGGCGTTTAAAGGGGTGAATGATACTAGCCTTTTCCACTTTGCTTTCCGAGTTCTGCCTTCTCCCTCAGCTAAATACCAAGGTTGGTGACTCTGACCCTCGAAAAGATTGTGATCAAACTTAGGCCACCATCTGTAACTCCTCGGCTATCATGTGTTGCTCTGCCCTTCGGTAGAATTCTCTGAGAATGTCAGTTGGGTTTTTGGAGAACTCATAGAAGAGTTGTGACTCCCTCCCAAGTCCCCTGATCATAGAGAGGATGCAAATTTTTAGGTGAAAGTTAGGCATACTGGGGGCTTCTTGCTTGAACCCCTCAACATAGTTACGAATGGTCTCCGTATTGTTTTGGTCTATGTTGAACATTTTGAAGGGCATCTTTTCCATCGGCTTGCTTTTGATGAACGACTACGTGAAGGCGGTGGACAACTCTTGGAAACCCATTATGGCTATAGGGGCCAGGGAGTTGCACAATGCAGTTGCTGGCCCTAACAAGGTGACTTCGAAACATTTGCAGAGTGTGTCATCATCAGCACCATGCAACAACTTACTGTGCCTATATTTCGCAAAGTGGGCTTAGGGGTCACTATGATGAGTTTCGGGAGCCAAACAGCGCAGCGAAATTTAACCGAAACCCTCCAGGATCCAAGTGAAATGGGGTAAACCTGGTGTTCGAAAATTTTCATACCTAATTTTCGGCTGAGATCTCTCACTGAACTGTTGAGTCGAATCACAAAACCTGAATAGTTGACGTGTTTAGGCTCTCTAGGGTATCTACACGAGCCTCTCAGGATCACCACGCTTCCACCGCGTCCCAGCAGATGTATTTTTCTTGCGCTCGCAGTGCTAGCTTGTGTCCTCCAAGGAATTGCAAGAGAAGAGTATGGCTGTCCTTTTGGGAGGCTAGGGCAAGGAGACCTGTGAATTTCTCACTAGAAGTTGTATTTATAGTGAGACTCAACTTCCAGGCCTAATGGGTTTCAAAGCCCTAATCCAATTAGGATTTAATTTCGGGCTTAATAATGGCTTAACTCTTTGGCCCATTATTAATACAAAATTAAAGTGAAACCATAACCCAAATAATTAGCCCATGCACTCTAATGATCCAAATAGCTCTATGTGTGCGACCCAATAGGCTCTTACCACGTTGGCAATGATCATAAATCACATTTATGATCATAAGCAATGAGCGGTGTCTAGCAACACATCATTGCTACCCAAGTGACAAGATTGTCGATGATTCGACTAAACCTTTATGATCATCACCGATATATGCCATTGTCCCTTTGTCCAAGATATCAAGACTAAGCATGAGACATGGAATGTGTCACTCTCGTATAGCCCAATCTTTGGTTTCTTGATTACCGAGTAGACCAACTTAAACTGATGACATTGATATCGTATATCAACTCATCCGAGCATGGCCATGCATTTTCTAAGTCTCACTCTATCAAGGGGCCCGAAGATATCACTCTCGTTACATAGGAGGGACAAATCCCATCTTGATCATACAAATCCCTCCGCATGATATGTGACATACCCAATGACCTCCTTCAAGTTCACTCAGTTACGAGCAACAAAGGAAAGTATCAAAGTATGTGACTCACATGTAGGGAACCTTGATGATCTTAGGTCGAAGGACTACATATACCATGATCACTATGAGAATCACTTATGACACTCATATAACGATCCATGTAGTGTTCTCATGGTGGGTCGGTCCAGTACACAAGTTCTCCAACTTGTACCCATATGTAGACTACATATCTCATATTAGTCTCCACATATGCTAGTCGTTATGTATTATTGCAACCCGCTCCACAATAATACTAGACCAGGGACGTTTAAGAATATCATTATTCTAGGGTTACAATTATGTTTGTTAAGTTACGCAGAAACAAAACAACAAACATAATTGCTGGATTAATGCCTTAATAAAATATCATGACTCAATGTGCAAAAATACAATCATCTCATGATTGGCTTTTTGGGCACAACACTAACAATCTCCCACTTGCACTAAAGCCAATCATCCATGTATCTAATACCAATGGACCTAGAATGGCTATCATGCTTCTGCTGCGTAAGGGGCTTTGTCAGTGGATCAGCAATGTTGCTGTCTATCGAAGTCCTGCATATCCTTACATCACCCCTCTCGATGATCTCCCTGATGAGATGATAGCGTCGGAGTATGTGTTTGGATCGCTGGTGAGATCGAGGTTCCTTAGCCTGTGCGATTGCTCCATTGTTGTCACAATAGAGCTCTATCGGGTCAGTAATGCTTGGAACCACTCCAAGTTCAGTGATGAACTTCTTGATCCAAACTGTCTCCTTCGAAGCATCAGAGGCGGCAATGTACTCAGATTCTGTTGTAAAGTCAGCTACTGTCTCTTGGTTTGAACTCTTCCAGCTCACAGCACCACCACCAATACAAAACACATAACCAGATTGTGATCTAAAATCATCCTTATCGGATTGGAAGCTTGCATCGGTGTAACCCCTTACAACGAGCTCATCTTCACCTCCAAAGACCAAGAATGCATCCTTAGTCCTTCGTAAGTACTTAAGGATGTTCTTAACAGCTGTCCAGTGACTCTCACCAGGGTTTGATTGGTACCTACTCGTCATGCTCAAAGCATATGAGACATCGGGACGAGTACATATCATGGCATACATGATAGATCCAATTGCTGAGGCATATGGAATCTTACTCATGCGCTCTCTCTCCTCGGTTGTACTCGGACACTGAGATCTAGAAAGAGTGATACCATGTGACATGGGCAAGAATCCTTTCTTGGAATCTTGCATGCTAAACCTCTTTAGCACCTTGTCAATATATGTACTTTGACTTAGGCCAAGAAGCTTTCTAGATCTATCTCTATAGATCCTGATGCCTAACACATAGGCTGCTTCACCCAAGTCCTTCATAGAGAAACATTTCCCTAGCCAAGTCTTCACAGACTGTAGCTCAGGAATGTCATTCCCGATGAGTAGTATGTCATCTACATACAACACCAAGAAGACAATAGCGCTCCCACTAACCTTCTTGTAGACACAAGGTTCATCTTCATTTTTGATAAAACCAAACTCTTTGATTGCATCATCAAAACGAAGATTCCAACTTCGAGAAGCTTGCTTCAGTCCATAAATGGACCTTTGCAACTTGCACACTTTATTGGCATTCTCAGGAGTGACAAAACCCTCAGGTTGTGTCATGTACACATCCTCAAGTAGCTTTCCATTTAGGAATGCAGTTTTGACATCCATTTGCCATATCTCATAATCATAGTGTGCAGCAATAGCAAACAAAATTCGGATGGATTTAAGCATAGCAACTGGTGAAAAAGTTTCATCATAGTCAATACCATGAATTTGCTTGAAACCTTTTGCAACCAATCGTCCCTTAAAGGTAATCACATTACCATCCATGTCAGTTTTCTTCTTGAAAACCCATTTGCACCTTATGGGTTTTACCCCTTCAGGTGGGTCAACCAAAGTCCATACTTGGTTTTCATACATGGATTCCATCTCGGATTTCATGGCCACTAGCCACTTCTCAGAGTCAGGCCCCGACATAGCTTGTTGGTAGGTTGTGGGCTCATCCTGATCCATGAGCATCACATCACTAGTATGAGTCATGAGAAATCCATATCTCTCAGGCTCACGCCGAATCTTACCAGACCTACGTGGGCTCTGTTCTACAGGAACAGACTCTTGAACAACATCTTGCGGTGTCTGTTCAGGTTTCATTTCAGGTTCGATGTCTCCTTGTTGTTCTTAAATTTCTTCAAGTTCTACTTTCCTCCCACTAGTTCCTTTAGAGATAAACTCTTTCTCCAAAAAGACACCAGTTCGAGCAACAAACACTTTTTGCTCAGAAGGATTGTAGAAATAGTAACCCTTTGTTTCTTTGGGATACCCAACAAAAAGGCATTTTTGAGATTTGGGCCCTAGTTTGTCAGAGGATTGACGTTTCACATAACTGTCACAGCCCCAAATCTTCATAAAAGACAAATTGGGATGCCTCCCACTCCATATCTCATATGGTGTCTTTTGAACCGATTTAGATGGACCTCAGTTTAGTGTAAAAGCGGTTGTCTCTAGAGCATGTCCCCAAAAGGAGTTTGGAAGGTCAGCTTGACTCATCATAGAGCGAACCATGTCTAACAGAGTTTGATTTCTCCTTTCAGATACACCATTCCATTGAGGTGTACCTGATGAAGTGAGTTGTGATACTATACCACACTTCTTCAGATAGTCAAGGATTTCTTGATCCAAGTACTCTCCACCTCGATTTGATCGAAGCACTTTGATACTCTTCTCAAGTTTATTCTCTACTTCATTCTTGAATTCTTTGAACTTTTCAAAGGATTCTGACTTGTGTCTCATAAGATACACATAGCTATATCTGCTGAAGTCATTAGTGAAAGTAATGAAGTATTGGAAACCTCCTCTAGCTTGTGTAGACATAGGGCCACATACATCACTATGTATGAGTCCTAGTAAGTCATTAGCCCTTTCACTTTGCCCTGTGAATGGGGCTTTGGTCATCTTGCCCAACAAACATGACTCACATGTCTCATATGATTCAAAATCAAATGAGTCCAAGAGTCCATCCTTATGGAGCTTGGATATGCGGGTCTCATTTATATGGCCCAAGCGACAGTGCCAGAGATAGGTTGGGTTTGAATCATTTAATCTGACCTTCTTGGTATTCACATTATAGATTGGATCTTCGAGGTCTAGAACATACAACCCATTGCTAAGTTGAGCACTACCATAAAAGATTTCATTCAAATAAATAGAACAACATTTGTCCTTTATTATAAATGAAAAACCTTTCTTGTCCAAACAAGAAACAGAAATCAAATTTCTACTAATAGTAGGCACAAAGTAGCAGTTGTCTAATTCTAAAACTAATCCACTAGGTAAAGTGAGAACATAAGTCCCTACGGCTAAGGCAGCAACCCTTGCTCCATTTCCAACACGTAGGTCCACTTCACCTCGGGCCAATCTTCTACTTCTACTTAGATCCTGCACATTTGCACAAATGTGAGATCCACATCCAGTATCCAATACCCAAGATGAGGAAGTAGAAAAGTTAGCCTCTATAACAAAAATACCTGAAGTGGAAGTCTTACTTCCCTTTTCCTTAGCAAGTTCTTCAAGATAGAGCTTGCAGTTGCGCTTCCAGTGTCCAGGTTGCTTACAATGGAAGCACTCCCCTTCCTTTGCCACACCACCCTTTGGTTTCAGTGCAGCTGAAGAAGAATTAGCATTGGACTTTCCATTAGCTTTATCCTTCTTCTTGTTGGCTTTTCCCTTTCCCTTGCCCTTTTGAACCATTAAAATAGGCTTAGCCTTCTTAAGGTTTTGCTCAACAGTTCTCAACATGTTGAGCAATTAAGGGAGGGACTTGTCAAGGTCGTTCATGTTATAGTTCATGACAAACTGACTGTAGCTTTCAGGCAACGATTGCAAGATTACATCAACAGCCAACTCTTTCTGAAGAGCAAATCCCAAATTCTCAAGATTCTCAATGTACCCAATCATCTTGAGCACATGAGGACCCACGAGACTTCCCTCAGACATCTTGCACTGAAACAATGCCTTAGAGGTCTCAAACCTCTCATGCCTAGCTTGCTCTTGGAAAAGCATTTTGAGATGTTCGATCATATCGAACGCCCCCATGTTCTCATGTTGCTTCTGAAGCTCAGATTCCATGGTAATAAGCATGAGGCATGCAACATCCAAAGCATCATCAGAATGCCTCTTGTGAGCATCCCTTTCAGCTCTTGGAGCAGTGGCAGCAGGCTCATTCGGAATGGGCTGCTCTAGGACATAAGCCTTTCTCTCTTGTTTGAGGACTATCCTCAAGTTTCGGTACCATTTGAGAAAGTTGGTCCCATTCAGTTTTTCCTTCTCAAGGATCGATCGCAACGAAAGTGTCGATGTGTTTTGTGCCATGGTTATCTACAACAGTAAATATGCAGTGTAAGAGTCATGTATTTTAATTCATTTAATAAGGACTTTTATTAAACGATACTCCCACTATTTTCCTCAAAATAATAACCCTCGATATTATTTCGGAACACCTCGGCGCTAAGGTATTCTAGTGGGCCAAGATCCATATTTGACCACAACCTGAGTCAGCTTTGGCTTTTCTCTCAAGTTACAGCTATTTAGGTAGGCAACTCCTTGCCAATTGCATCTTATGCAACTCTTGGATAGTTGGGTGAACAACACTTGTCCAAGCTCATCTCATGAGCTTAAGCCCAACTCTATGCCTCTAAGTCCCTAATCCTATTAGGATGACTTAGTTAAGTCGGACCCAAAGTTAGCAATTTGGATATCACTATTATCCCATCGCGCCTTACCAAGATGAACATAGGTGCTTTGCTTTGGCAAACCCACCTAATGTTGATCAAAGTCTTGACGAGTGCCAACATTTGGAAGGCATCACATTTAATGACTTAATATTTGTTTGAGGGTTTTTTTTCCTTTTGATCTCACCAATTTGTTATCTCCGGTTGTCTTATACATGCATCACATACAAATATAAAACATGCATCTCATGCTTACAAGAAAGTAAATGTGACATGGTTATAGCCCAAACTATGCGATATTCTCAAGCCAATGAGAATATCATAAAAGCCTAAGAAAAGAAAAGAGTCTTCACAAGCTTCTTCTCTTCCTTTCTTGGTTGCCCTTTTGTTGTCACCTCCTTGGACATACCACCTTGGATGATCCTTGGACATACCACCTTGGATGATCCCATAATGCACCATTACATCAATAATAGAAACCTCGAGTTACATTCGAGGGGAGTAAGGTGAGAAGAGAATGTACAATGAGAGTGATAAGAAAAGGCACGACTCGCAGGCCATATTTACAAGTACAACCAATCAAGGGCTATAACCATGCACCATGCTTCAAACACCAATCAGCATATCATGTCAAATCTCATTCAACAAAGATGCATGCCAATTTTTGCGTGTTGATTAACCAGTTTTTATTTATGTGGCGCTTCGCATACGGCGGTCCCGCTGGCCAAGTCAGCGGGAGTTAGCACTGTCCCGCTCTGTCGGTCAATGGGCTGTGGTTCCGCTTGACCGGTTTGCTAGGACAGGGGCTTCAAGGGAGCCCTAGGGAACTTGGGGTAGGATTTAGCGACGGGGGCAACGCTAAGGCTGGCTCAAAAATAGGGTCTTACAATTACTTTAATTTCGGGGCATGAGCAAATAATTAGCCTGAGATGTTTCCATTCGAAGGATAGAAATTTTGTCCAACTGTGCGAAGAATAGGCCAAATCCATATTGGTATCTAGATACCTATGCAACTCAATCTTGATCTATCATGAACATGTATGTCTATGTTCATTATTGAGCTCTGGGAGCCAAATAGTGCAGCATGAATCCATTCGACGAAACCCTCCAGGATCACATGAGAACGATGTAAACCATTGTCCCTTTCAAAAGATATCATCCAATAAGGAGACCTGGGAATTTCTCACTCTAAAAGTTGAATTTATAGTGAAGAGTAGACTTCCAGGCCTAATGGGTGATTCAAAGCCCTAATCCGATTAGGCTTTAATTTCGGGCTTAATAATGGCTCAACTATTGGGCCCATTATTAATATGAAATTATAGTGAAACCAAAACCCAAATTATTAGCCCATGCACTCTAATGATCCAAATAGCTCTATGTGTGCGACCCAATAGGCTCTTACCACGTTGGCAATGATCAAAAATCACATTTATGATCATATGCAATGAGCGATGTCTAGCAACACATCATTGCTACCCAAGTGACAAGATTGTCGATGATTCGACTAAACCTTTATGATCATCATAGTGATATATGCTATTGTCCCTTTGTCCAAGATATCAAGACTAAGCACGAGACATGGAATGTGTCACTCTCGTATAGCCCAATCTTTGGTTTCTTGATTACCAAGTAGACCAACTTAAGCTGATGACATTGATATCGTATAACAACTCATCCAAGCATGGCCATGCATTTTTCTAAGTCCAACTCTATCAACATAATTGCTGATATCACTCCCGTTACATAGGAGGGACAAATCCCATCTTGATCATACAAATCCCTCTGCATGATATGTGGCATACCCAATGACCTCCTTCAAGTTCACTCAGTTACGAGCAACAAAGGAAAGTATCAAAGTATGTGACTCACATGTAGGGAACCTTGATGATCTTAGGTCGAAGGACTACATATACCATGATCACTAGGAGAATCACTTATGACACTCATATAACGATCCATGTAGTGTTCTCATGGTGGGTCGGTCCAGTACACAAGTTCTCCAACTTGTACCCATATGTAGACTACATATCTCATATTAGTCTCCACATATGCTAGTCGTTATGTATTATTGCAACCCGCTCCACAATAATACTAGACCAGGGATGTTTGAGAATATCATTATTCTAGGGTTACAATTATGTTTATTACGTTACGCAGAAACAGAACAAGAAACATAATTGCTGGATTAATGCCTTTAATATGACTCAATATCATGACTCAATCCTTGCAAATGCCCAATACATTGCTATCATCTGATAGATTTGAGGTCTTTTGGCTTGTTGGGACAAAACTTGACTAGATGGATTGGCAGCAAACCTATTTTTCCACCTTCTCCAACATCTCTAAGAATCAGGGTAGCAGCACCATTAGCGATGTGCCAAAAATCACTGGAGAGCGAGGACGGTGTTTTTTTTGGCACAAGCCTATCATGTCTCAGGGAGCCAATTAGGACATTTCTTCAGATACTCATCCATTATTATGAGAACCCCCAATTAGGATGTTTCGTCTGTGCTAGGTCCCAGTTTCAATTGAATCAATCTAATTAATCATGGCCGAAAAACAACCGAACACATAACATCATCGGATTCAACATTCAATTCCGTAGGGTTTCACAAGCAGCTTTGACTGTTGGGTTTCGGGAGCCAAACAGTGCAGCGGAATTTAACTGAAACCCTCTAGGATCCAAGTGAAACGGGGTAAACCGGGTGTTCAAAAATTTTCATACCTAATTTTCGGTTGAGATCTCTCACTCAACTGTAGAGTTGAATCACAAAACTTGAACAGTTGACGTGTTCAAGCTCTCTATGGTATCCACACGAGCCTCTTGGGATCACCACGCTTCCACCACGTCCCGACAGATGTGTTTCTCTTGCGCTCGCAGTGCTAGCTTGCGTCCTCCAAGGAATTGCAAGAGAAGAGTGTGGCTGTCCTTTTTGGAGGCTAGGGCAAGGAGACCTGCGAATTTCTCACTTAAAAGTTGTATTTATAGTGAAACTCAACTTCCAGGCCTAATGGGTTTCAAAGCCCTAATCCAATTAGGATTTAATTTCGGGCTTAATAATGGCTCAACTATTGGGCCCATTATTAATACGAAATTATTGTGAAACCATAACCCAAATGATTAGCCCATGCACTCTAATGATCCAAATAGCTCTATGTGTGCGACCCAATAGGCTCTTACCACATTGGCAATGATCATAAATCACATTTATGATCATAAGCAATGAGCGGTGTCTAGCAACACATCATTGCTACCCAAGTGACAAGATTGTCGGTGAATCGACTAAACCTTTATGATCATCACCGATATATGCCATTGTCCCTTTGTCCAAGATATCAAGACTAAGCACGAGACATGGAATGTGTCACTCTCGTATAGCCCAATCTTTGGTTTCTTGATTACTGAGTAGACCAACTTAAACTAATGACATTGATATCATATATCAACTCATCCGAGCATGGCCATGCATTTTCTAAGTCTCACTCTATCAAGGGGCCCGAAGATATCACTCCCGTTACATAGGAGGGACAAATCCCATCTTGATCATACAAATCCCTCCGCATGATATGTGACATACCCAATGACCTCCTTCAAGTTCACTCAGTTACGAGCAACAAAGGAAAGTATCAAAGTATGTGACTCACATGTAGGGAACCTTGATGATCTTAGGTCGAAGGACTACATATACCATGATCACTATGAGAATCACTTATGACACTCATATAACGATCCATGAAGTGTTCTCATGGTGGGTCGGTCCAGTACACAAGTTCTCCAACTTGTACCCATATGTAGACTAGATATCTCATATTAGTCTCCACATATGCTAGTCATTATGTATTATTGCAACCCGCTCCACAATAATACTAGACTAGGGACGTTTAAGAATATCATTATTCTAGGGTTACAATTATGCTTATTACGTTACGCAGAAACAAAACAACAAACATAATTGCTGGATTAATGCCTCAATAAAATATCATGACTCAATGTGCAAAAATACAATCATCTCATGATTGGCTTTTTGGGCACAATACTAACACTTTAAACGTCGAGTCTTAACAACAATGACTTGAGAATGGGTTCCCACAGACCACGCCAAATGATGCCCAGCGGCATCTTCGCTGTATAACATGTTGGTTTGAAACAGAGACTTCCAGTGGGAAGATATCTGTAAGACTTTGAAGGACATGGGTTAGAGGCCCCCTGGAATGTGTTTCCGGGGGAGGAGCCTCTGACGCCCAAGTAAGTATACGGGAGAAGAGTTGTTTACAGCAGAGAATAGGGAAAAGAGAGTTCCATCATTCTTACCAAGGATCCTTCTAAGTATTTATAGAAGGGTGGAGGGATAAGATAGTTTTACATAGCCTATCCAGATCATGACATGTGTTAAGCTAGATCTGGTATGTACCTTTGAAGGTAGGTATCTCCAGCTGGCCGTAGGCAATTCTAGCCAAAGGGTAGGGGCATGTGTGAGGTTTCTTTGTCAGAGCTTCCTCAACCATATTTTTTGTTTAATGAACAAAACCCCTTTGGGGGTATGAGAACCCTTTGGGCATGGATTTTCATGAAGGTTACTAGAGAAGGCCTCTTGGAAGGGCGAACCATCCTTGAGAGACGTTTTCCTTTATCAAGGTTGATGGACCTATTTTTTCGATGTCGGTGGCTCACAAATTTGATGGTGGCGACGAGCCATTTTCCCAAAGTTGGCCATATAACCTTCTGAGGGTGGTGTAGAGAACCCTCTGAGATTAGTGCTATGACTACCCGAGGGTGGTGTCAAGTACGCCACTTAGAAGGTCTCATGGGTGATAGCCCTACGGCTATCTAGAATGGACCTTGAATTTCAAGAAGGAGATAGAGTGTGGTTGAATGTATCTTGTATGAAATGAGTAATAAGATTTTGAGAAAGGGGAAAGTTAGCCCTACGGTATGTATGACCAAACCAAGTTGTGGCAAGGGCAAGAATTATAGCCTACAAGCTAGAGCTATGTCTTAAGCTAGGACATGTACATGACACCTTCCATATGAGCTTGTTGAAGAAGTGTCTCTCTAACCCTAGGCAAGTGGTGCATGTTACTAATGTTCCTGTTGCTTGAAACCTTAAATATGAAGAAGAGCCAATTCGCGTATCGGCAAAGGACCTTAGAAAGCTTAGGAGTACCTGGATACCCATGGTGAAAGTCCAATGGACTAACCATTCAGAGGAGCAAGCTACATGGAAAGTTACAGATATGCTTAAAACCTATCCAAATGTTTTCCCTAAGCTTCTAGCAAATTTAGAGTACCAAATTTTTTAAGGAGGGGAAGCTGTAATGACCTCAAATATCCAAAGTGTTACACCATGGGCTATGAAAAATTTGGGCTTCTAAAACATGGGGAAATTAGGAATTGTGCCCCTTGGACTTTAAAAGTGGTGTTTTGAGTAAAGCTTAAGTATGGCTTAGATGTTTTAACCTTTTGGGTTCAATTGGTAGGTTGGACATGAAGATTAATGCAAATGATGATTTATGGAGTTAGAGGACTCAATTAAAAGTATATTCGGGTGGCTAATTTGGAGGAATCTTTTGCATGGAGACCACATTGATTCATGCAAGTTTGTGGCACACCTAAGCTAGTGTTAGCCAAAAAATTAATGCCACATGGCTAATTTTGGTTAAGCATGGTTCCATTAAGTCATCTTGCTCCCTAATCCAATTGTTATATGATGGATGAGTGCTTAAGCTTGTGATACTGCCATGTTCTTGAGCTTCCAAGTACAATCCAACACCATTCAAGGCGGGATTTTTATGGATGAAGTGGAATTATGAGCAATTCTATCCAAGGAAGAGGACTTAAGCAACAAAGAGCTAAAAAGAGTACAATTTGAGCTTATTAAGCTCCAGAAAACAAGGCTGCTTAGTAAAGGTAAGGACTTATGAATTCACTAAACAATTCATAGTTAGGCTATGTCCTTTTAGTGAATTATGTGGACATAGGTGATGGTGGATTAACCAAGGGATCCTAGGTAGCAAAGGGAGTTAGGGATTGCTTTGGCAACTAAGTTTATTATGCTAATTAGAGATGAATAGCAAGCATTAAGGCTAGGAATTGGGAAGGCCAACTCAATTGCCAAGTTTATAAGCTTTTGGATTTGATAGAAATCATTTAGAAGGTTAATTGAAACATTATGGAATTGGTGTTTTGCTTGCTAGGGCCTTTAGGTTGGTGTTTATGGTTTATGAGTTGTGTAATTCCATGTTGTTTATGACAGTCGAAAGGCTATCATCCATGAGACCTCCTGATTTGCTAACTTGACACCACCCTCAAAAACATCGTAGCCCAACCTCAGGTGATTCTCCACACCACCCTTAGAAAGTAATATGACCAACTTCGGTAAAAAGGTGTCCTTACCACCCTTGGATTCACGAAGCTACCAACCTCAGAAGAGGGGATCCACCATCCTCAACAAAGGAAAAAATCTCCTGAAGATGGCCCGCTTTTCTAAAGGGTCTTCCCTAGTAGCCCTCGGGGATATATATCTACCTGAATGGGTTTTACATCTCCAAAGTGGTCTTAGAAAGAAATGACAAAAATGGTTAAGGAGCCTCTGACAAAGAGACATTGCACATGGCCCTACCCTCTGGCTAGAACAGCCTATGACCAATTGGCTAGATGAACATATGTCACGATCTAGATAGGCTATGTAAAACGAGATGACCATCTTCAGGGCATAGCTGAAGGCGGGACTTCGGTATCCCCCCCAAAGATGGTTTGCGTAATGTTTGCCAATTTCATGGCATAGCTGTCAACCAACTTCCCCTAAACTTTTACTCCTACTTTAATGCTTTTCTTTGTATGTGTGAGGTCTTCAAAATAGAGCTCCACTTCATCTTTTTCATGCAATACTACAAACTTCACCCTGTTCCAAAGGGAAGGTTCCACTTCTTGCTCCCTTGGGGATCTGGGAGCAAAAAATTCTCATTCACCTTTGGAACAAAAGATAGTAGGCAAGGGTGATAGAAGAAGTTCTTTTTTCTAAAGGTGGATGAGTAGTGGAAAGACTTTCCATCTAAGTGGGCTTTGAGTATCTTGAGCATTAGTGTAGTTAACCCAAGGAAGCTGTTAAACTTAGAGCTGGAGTCTCAGTTTGAGGAGTTTGGCAGCTGTATTTGTGCTATCACGGATTGGGATGCCGAGGTCCCTCCACGTTCTTCCTACCCTTTCCCCATCAAATGGAGTTTCATGGCCGAAGAGGTCCTTCGGGAGCTTGGGATAATCAAGGAACATGTCACTAATGAAGACATGCCGAAGCTACTAGTTGATGGTAAAAAAGCGCGGTTAGTCATGCCCCTTCAGGGCAAACTTACGTACTCAGCCCTGGTGGAGAGTAAGCCTTTTTCCCACTTTCCTTTTTATAATTTGTTCGTACTCACACTAATGTTCCTCTTTTGGTAGAGATGGGTGATAAGTCTATAGCTTTCTACAATAGTCTCTTCCTCGGGCAGGCTGAGAAGGGGGAGCAATAGAAGAAGAAGTCACCAAAGAAGAAAAAGGTCCTAGCCGGGACATCCTCGGCCCGAAGTTGAAGAAAGGTAAGGAGGAGGTCAAGTGGAGGTGCTCAACTAAACTCATGTGCATGCTGACCCGCCCTTGGTGCCGGCCATCTGCTCAACCCCTTTGAGTCCCAATGCTACTGTCGAGACATTGGGGACTTCGGTTGGGGAGATTTTAGTTAAAGAAGTGGAGGAATGCTGAAAGAAAAAGTGCAAAAGGGTTGCCACCGAGGTTCTTGATGTCAGCGACTCCGACGAGGATGATGCTGAATTCCCCCCAGGTTTGTCCCTTAGCCATTCATTTATGAGTTTGGGAATTTTTTGTATTTTAGACCTTGTAGATGAATGGCTAAGGGATAACATTTTAGTGGAACTTTGGTGTGACTTTGCAGATGAATGAGCACAGGCCCAATGGATGGCGGAGCATGTTCAGAAGAGGGCCCTTCAAGATTCAAAAGTCCCAAAGAACAAGGTCCTAAAAGAGCGCTTCTAGACCTACATGGAGGACATAGAGTTGTTCTTCGAGGATAGTCAGAAGATGGCCCCTCAAATGACAAGGGGCATTATGACTAATGCTACCTTCCAGTCTCTGATGGAGGAGTGTCTGAATGAGGAGGTCCTCACCGCAAGGATGACCAAGCACACTGCCCAGGTAAACATTAGGCCTTTAGGACTTAGAAAAATTTTGAGCTTTTGTTGCCTTTGACCTACATTTGAAATCCTGATTTTTGCAACTTTTGGCGTACAGTGGATATTTTTGAGCTTGGGCAACCAAACAGTCTTCCATCCGAAGTCAATCAGAGGAGAACTAGGCCAAGGTCAAGGAGCTATTTGCTTGCTCGGTTGTCAAGTACGATGAGCTCAACAAAATTGTGAAAGAGGACCTAGACAATCTTCGGGAAAAAGTGTTGAAGAGCCAACGTGAGCTTTTGGAGGACTTTTCTTCCAAAGTGTCAGACCTTGGTGCGAGGGTGGTGACACTGACTTCAACAAATAAAGCCTTTCATAAGAAAAAGGAGGGCACCGTTGCCGATCTCACAAAGGTGTTGGGGCTTAATGCCAAATACATAGCCGAGATCGATCGGTTGAAGAGGGAAAAGAAAAAGAAGAAAAAGAAATTGGAGAAGGAGGTCGAAGTATTTAAGAAAGAACTGGAGGATTTGAAGATGGAGAAGGCTAAGTCTGATGAGGTGACTAAGTCTTCGTATTATAACAGTTTTTTCCTTGCTCGCCATCAAGTCTTGTCCCAGTATCCTAACCTTGACCTCTCATTCTTGTGGGTGCTAGATATCCCCGAAGGGCCATCATCGACATGGTTGAGTATTGAATTTCTCAACCTCCCTGCTCCCATCCAGCTGATGATGGTGGCCAAGATGATGATGATGATACCGAAGATGATCACGGCGAGGATGTTGAACGAAGATGAGCAAGAAAAGCAATTGACTTCTTCTCTTTGTTTTTTTTGTACTTTGTACTTCATCATTTAAACTTAATGGAACTTTCCCATTTTTTGTCCAAAATTTTGGCCAAGTCCTTGATTGGCATGACTTGGGACATTATCTTCATCTTTTGGCGTTTTACCATCTTCGGTGATGAGTCGTATCATCCTCTAAGGATTTACAACCTTAGTCTCTTTAAAGGGTTCACAACCATCTATGGTCAAACCTCTTCTAAAGACTTGATTTTAAAAAATATTTAAGTACCTTTGGGATCAACCATGTTCGATCGACCATCTTTGTTGAAACTTAATTTGTGCAAAAAACAGTTAAGTACTTTTGGGACCAACCATGTTCGGTCGACCACCTTTGGTAAAAATTGTACAATACCACTCATGCACTTTCGGGAGCAACCACATTCGGTTCACCTCCTTCGGTGTCTTTCGCACAATTTTTTTTTCCTTGAAAATTTCTGTAAGTGTAGAATTTTTTCAAAGAGTCAGAATGCCATGTATTTTTCAATTCTCTACCTTCGGTGTCACCGAGCTTATAGACTCCTAGCTAAACTTCCTCGAGGACCAAATAGGGTCCATTACAATTTCCCGAAGTACTTCATGAGATGGTCTTCCGGCTTCGAATTCAGCCTTTCAGAGAATGAGGTCTCCCTTCTTGATTCCTTTACGCTTGACATGCAAGTTTGTAGCAATTGCTACTCTATAATGAAAAGCTTTTCTTCTGAGCTTGACCATCTTTCTATGCTTGTCAATCATATCCAACTAGGTTTTTAAACCGAGGTTGTTCACTTCTTCGTCAAACACCTGTATTCTAACAGATGGTTGTACGACCTTGACAAGGATAATGGCGTCCGTACCAAAGATGAGCGAGAAGGGTGTCTCACCTGTGGCCCTTCTAGGAGTTGTTCAGTAGCTCCATAGCACGCTCGGAAGCTCTCCTAACCATTTTCCCTTCGCTTCCTTCAACCTTTTTTTCAGACCATCTTTTATCGTTCTGTTGGACACTTCCACTTGTCCACTACTTTGAGAATGGGCAATTGGCGTGAAGTGTGATTTTATGCCGAGGTCAGCTACGAATTCCTGGAAACCTTTATTGGTAAACTGGGAACCATTACCAACTATCACCCTTGGTACGGCAAATCTGCATATGATATTCTTCTAGACAAATCTTTGTACATCCTTTGCTAATATTACTGCTAAAGGCTCTGCCTCGATCCATTTCGTGAAATAGTCTACTGTGACTACGTAGAACTTCACTGCTCTTGGAGCAATTGAGAGAGACCCAATTGTTGGGTTTCGGGAGCCAAACAGCGCAGTGGAATTTAACCGAAACCCTCCAGGATCCAAGTGAAACGGGGTAAACCGGGTGTTTGAAAATTTTCATACCTAATTTTCGATTGAGATCTCTCACTCAACTGTAGAGTCGAATCACAAAACCTGAACAGTTGACGTGTTCAGGCTCTCTATGGTATCCACACGAGCCTCTCGGGATCACCACGCTTCCACCACGTCCCGGTAGATGCGTTTCTCTTGCGCTCGCAGTGCTAGCTTGCGTCCTCCAAGGAATTGCAAGAGAAGAGTGCGGCTGTCCTTTTTGGAGGCTAGGGCAAGGAGACCTGCGAATTTCTCACTTAAAAGTTGTATTTATAGTGAGACTCAACTTCCAGGCCTAATAGGTTTCAAAGCCCTAATCCAATTAGGATTTAATTTCGGGCTTAATAATGGCTCAACTTTTGGGCCCATTATTAATACGAAATTAAAGTGAAACCATAACCCAAATAATTAGCCCATGCACTCTAATGATCCAAAATGCTCTATGTGTGCGACCCAATAGGCTCTTATCACGTTGGCAATGATCATAAATCACATTTATGATCATAAGCAATGAGCGGTGTCTAGCAACACATCATTGCTACCCAAGTGACAAGATTGTCGATGATTCGACTATACCTTTATGATCATCACCGATATATGCCATTGTCCCTTTGTCCAAGATATCAAGACTAAGCACGAGACATGGAATGTGTCACTCTCGTATAGCCCAATCTTTGGTTTCTTGATTACCGAGTAGACTAACTTAAACTGATGACATTGATATCGCATATCAACTCATCCGAGCATGGCCATGCATTTTCTAAGTCTCACTCTATCAAGGGGCCCGAAGATATCGCTCCCGTTACATAGGAGGGACAAATCCCATCTTAATCATACAAATCCCTCCGCATGATATGTGACATACCCAATGACCTCCTTCAAGTTCACTCAGTTACGAGCAACAAAGGAAACTATCAAAGTATGTGACTCACATGTAGGGAACCTTGATGATCTTAGGTCGAAGGACTACATATACCCTGATCACTATGGGAATCACTTATGACACTCATATAATGATCCATGTAGTGTTCTCATGGTGGGTCGGTCCAGTACACAAGTTCTCCAACTTGTACCCATATGTAGACTACATATCTCATATTAGTCTCCACATATGCTAGTCGTTATGTATTATTGCAACCCGCTCCACAATAATACTAGACCAGGGACTTTTAAGAATATCATTATTCTAGAGTTACAATTATGTTTGTTAAGTTGTGCAGGAACAAAACAACAAACATAATTGTTGGATTAATGCCTTAATAAAATATCATGACTCAATGTGCAAAAATACAATCATCTCATGACTGGCTTTTGGGCACAACACTAACAGAAAGAATTTGCTTGTCCACTTCGCTAATTTTTCTGAGGTGGAGCAGCAGGGGTGAGACATGAGAGGCTGCCAACTCTCATGGATGGGTTGGACGGACATAAAAGGAACAGGGGAAGACATGTTCGGAAAGAGAAAATGACTTCAAAAAGGAGAATCAAAGGACTTTAGGAAAAAAAGAAAGAAGCTTCGGGGACTAGAAAAAACAGAAACCGAAATGACTAAAGGACCTTTGGAAGAGAAACCCACCAAAATATTTGCCAAAGTTGGGATTAGATGACGCCGTCATAAACGGTTGCCAGAAATCGCTAAGCCGCTTACATCACTGCAAAAAAAAAAGGAAGAGAAGGAAAAGCTCAAAGACAGATGAGAGCAAGAGAAAGATCAAGGAAAGCGAATGAGGGGAAGGGGGGTTTATATAGACCGAACAGTGGTAGCCTAATCGTCGCCATAACTACCCTGTGAAGGAGAATCATCACCATAATTATCCTTCGAAGGTGAAAAGACGCGGCTCATATAACCGACGTGACTGCCCCTAACCATCACGTGCCACGTGTCATCCAACGCGAGAAACAAGGACGCACTTTCTAACACCGCGAATACCCAGGCATTCCTATCCAAACTGACACGCCTGGTTATGAGACGTGATGGTCCACTGACCTACAACAGAAAAAGTAAAAATAAAGTAAATGTACGCCCCGAGAACACCAAAGGGACTAACCAAAGGGCAAGTGATGACGCCTTAACTAGGAAGGCATGCCTTCAGGTGGCAAGGTGTCTCCTTGTACGGTGTCCCACTCAGAATCCTGCAAGGTGTCCCAAAGAGTCTAGAGTCGATGTCTCCACTTCGACTTGTCGAGGGCGGGCATGTGATAGCCGAAATGCTATCACCCTTCAAACCCATAAGCTCGGGCAAAGCACTACCCTCGGAAAGTCAAGCACCACCCTCGGAAAGTCAAGCACCACCCTTGCAAAGTTGAGCATCAACCATAAGGAACGCAATCACAGACTTCAGAAAAAAGGGGGTCTGGCGCCTTGAATATCCGACCTCGGCAATCCATCATCACCTATGGAAGCGATAGTACTAACTTCAGGAGTACGGTGCATTGCCACCCTCGATAAGGTGATCAAACCAGCTTCGAAGGGAAAGACTCACCACCTTCGACAGGGAAGAACGTCCCTGAACGGGACCACCCTTGGTGAAGGGATTCCTGGATCACTGAAATAATCTCAAAAGAAAGCCCTCCTATTCCGAAGAGCTCTCTTCTATCGAAGGGATCTCAGGGGTACAGCGGAAACAATTAAGGAGCCTCTGACACACCGTACTCACACGGCCCCAACATGCCACCCTCAAACACGCTCGGACACCCTGCCCTAGGCTCTTGACCAGGCAGCCTATGGCCGGCTAGAGGCCCCCCCCACTTCCGAAGGTACAGACCACATCCGACCGAACACGTGTCATGATCTGGGCCAGTTGTGGCAAATGAACTTCTCCTATACACCTCCCTATAAATATTCAGGAAGCGGCCCAGGTAAGGGCATCTGACTCCAATGGGAAAATTCTCTCCACTTATTACTCATTCTCCCTTTCCAAAAAACTAACTTGGGCGTCGGAGGCTCCTCCCCCGGAAAAACATTTCGGGGACCTCTTAACCCTCGTTCTTTGAGCGTTTCAGATAGTCTCTCCCAGCAAGGCCCCTCATCCAGGCATCCCCTCACTGGAAGTTTTTACTCAGGGCTCACCATGTTTCACGATGAAGATGCCGAAGGGCATCAATACTCGATGTAGATCTCACATTTGTGCAAATGTGCAGGATCTAAGTAGAAGTAGAAGATTGGGCTGAGGTGAAGTGGACCAACATGTTGGACATTGAGCTAGGGTTGCTACCTTAGCCATGAGGACTAATGTTCTCACTTTGCCTAGTGGATTTGTTTTAGAATTATACAACTACTACTTTGTGCCTACTGATGCCTGCCGACATCCTCGTTGTATGACATGTTGGCTTGAAGGAGAGACTTCTAGTGTGAAAATGTTTGAAACATTTAGAAGAATAAGGGTTAAGAGCTCCCCGAAGTGTGTTTTCGGGGGAAGAGCCTGCGACGCCCAAGTCAGTATTTGAGGGTGGAAGTAAGGAGCAGAGAACAGGGAGTAAAGAGTGTCTCGCATGTTCTTACCAAGGTCCCTCCCAAGTACTTCTAAGAGGGTGGAGGGAGGAGGCCGTTTGACACAACTAGTTCAGATCATGACATGTGTTTGGTCAGATCCGATCCGTACCTTCAGAGGTAGGCATCTCCAGTTGGCCATAGGCTGTTTTGGCCGGAGGGCAAGGGCATGTGCGAGGTCTCTCTATCAGAGGCTCCTTAACCATTTTTGTCATATCTCTGTGAAACCCCTTTGGCTAGAGACTTTCCTCCAAGGTCTATAAGGGAAGGCCCTTCAATGAAATGAGTCACCTTTAGGAGACTTTTTGTCAGTAGAGGATGTAGGATCTATTTTTTCAAGGTTGGTATCTTCTTAAATCCGAGGGTGGTGGAAGACACATTTTTTCGAGGTTGGTCATGTTACCTTTTTTAGGGTGGTGTTTGAGTGTGCCCCGAGTTTAGGGCTAAGTTCTTACCATGGGTGGTTTCATGACAACTGATCAGGAGGTTTTGGAGGCCATAGCCCTTCGGCTATCATATGCCCCCATCAGGAAGTTGAAGTTGTATCTTCAGCATTAAGCTTTTGCGAGCGTGGCCTAGAAATCTTTAGACGTCCTAGTTAGCATAGCTGAATTTTGACCAAGGTCACCTTCTTTGGGGTGGGTATCTCTTTGGTTTGAGATGTCTTTTTTGTCCGAAGCAGTATCTTCGGCATCAAATGGGACTCTTTACTTTTGACTGAGCTCTTAATGTTTCCGAAGTTATATCTTCGGAGAAATATATCCCTCTTTGAGCTTTTTGTTCCCTATTGCCTGCCAATGAATCATTACGTCTTCTAGCCAGGTAGTCAGGTCACTTCAAGCTAGGCTTACATATTTCTACTAATGTCAGAAGGTGTGCCCTTGTTTCTTGCATCGAGTGGCACGTGTCAGTAGGTGACTGGCGAACAGTTGCGTCCATTACATCGGTTACATCCCTTCGCCTACGAAGGGTCATTATGGCGATAGTTCGCCTACCTACTTCTGTTTATATAAACCTTTTCTCATTTAGAGTTTTCCACACTCTTTAATTCTCATTCCTTTTGCTCTCTAATTTCCTCTCGTCTTTCATCTCTGTTTGGTGATGGTGCTAGCAGCGGAGCAATTTCTGGCAAGTTTGTGGTGATCTCCAAAGTTCTTACTTTCGGTCTGAACTATGTGGGTTTTTCTCTGAAGCACTTATTTTTTGTCTCAAATTTCTCCCCCTTGTCTTTCTGAGGTTAGGGCCTTTTATTTCTGAACATGTCTTCCTCCCAAGCTGAAGCTCGTCTTGTTCTTGGTAGTTGGCTCTCTTTTAACTCTCATCCGAGTTGTGCCACTTCAGAGAATGTGAAAAAGTGGTCAGCTAAATTTTTTCTCTCTTTTTATGCCATCACCAGACTCCCCAGTCCCGATATGCCTAGCTATGCTCCTCTGACAAACGAGATCATTGTCTTCAGGGCATAACTGAAAGTGGGACTTCAGTATCCGCCACCAAAGATGATTTGTGACTTTTGCCAATTTCATGGCATAGCCGTGAACCAACTTCCCCCGAACTCTTACTCTTATTTTAATGCCTTCCTTTGCATGTGTGGGGTCTTCAATATAGAGCCCCACTTCATCTTTTTCATGCAATATTATAAACTTTACCTTGTTCCATAGGTTGGTTCTACTTCTTGCTCCCTCGGTGATCTAGGAGAAAAAAATTTACATTCACCTTCGGAACAAAAGATAGTTGGCAAGGGTGGTAGAAAGAATTCTTCTTTTTGAAGGTGGACAAGCAGTTGAAAGACATGGCATCTATGTGGGCTTCGGGTGTCTTGGCCATTGATGTTGTTGACCTGAGGAGGCTGTTAACCTTAAAGCTGGAGTCCCAGTTTGAAGAGTTTAACATCCATATTCGGGCTGTCGCGGATTGGGATCCCAAGGTCCCTCCGTGTTCTCTTTACCCCTCCCCATCAAATGGAGTTTCATGCTCGAAGCGGTCCTTTGAGAGCTTAGGGTAACCAAGGAACATGTCACTAATGAAGGCATGCCAAAGCCCTTGGTTGATGGGAAGAAAGCGTGGTTAGTTATGCTTCTTCGAGGTGAACTTACGTACTCGGCACTTAAATAGAGTAAGCTTCTTTCCAATTTTTGTTACTTGTGACTTTCCATACTTTCACTAATGTTCTTCTTTTTGCAAAGATGGGTGATAAATCTACAGCCTTATACAAGGGTCTCTTCCTCGACCAAGCCAATAAGGGGGAGTAGCAGAAGAAGAAGGCGCTGGCCGAACTATCTTCGGCATTGAAGTCAAAGAAGGCCAAAGAGGAATCTTCCACCTCCACCCGAAGGTGAAGTGGAGGTGCTTGATCGAACTCCTGCACAGGCTGACCCATCCCCGGAGCCAGCCATCTGTTCAACCCCTCTGAATCCCAATGCGGCTGTTGAGACATTGAGGACTTTGGTGGGGGAGATTTTGGTCGAAGAACTAGAGGAATGCCCAAATAAAAAGCGCAAGGGGTCTTGCTGAGCTTCTTGCTGTGAGCAACTCCAACGGAGATGACACTGAACTCCCTCTAGGTTTGTCCTTTGGCCATTCATCTATGAGTTTAGGAATTTTTTGTATTTTATACCTTCTAGATGAATGGCTAAGGGATAACGTTTTAATTGAACTTTGTCATGACTTTGCAAATGAAGGAGCAGAGGCTCCGTGTGTTACCCACTCCGGGGCAGGCCAATTATAGTGCCAAAATTGTGCATTTAGACTCCCAGCATTGGTAATGTTCTGTAGGCCATCAGAACACTACCCTTAGTGTGCATACCCAAGTGGCCCTCTTGGGCAGTATGTAAACACATGCATATTCATCCAACCATCACACACATATTCACATTTTGTGACACCATGGCAGCAAAGAAGGAAAATACTATTACAAATCATAGTCTTGGCTACCACACATTAGGCAATCTTGTTAAGTTCTAGTGACCAGCCACTGCACCTGTAATTTACACTAATAAAGTGTATCATTATAGACACATAACCCCCTATTTTATTTGATCCATTGCCAAGTAAAGACTTAGAGCAAACCAAGGAATTTTTTTTACATCAATAGCCCACCTATGGACCAAGTTATGGATTTTTGAAGTTAGTTACAAAATTCTGACCAAATGAACAGTAACTTTGCCAACTTTGCAATGTCATATCATTGGATACAGGGCTCCAAATTCAGAAATTATAAGCCCCAGTTCAACCTCTAGATGTTCTCTAGCTGTGGTCAAAATTTCAAACAAAGATTCCTTCAACAAAAGGAGATATAGAACTTTAAGTACAGAGTCAAAATTCTAGCCACTTTATGACCATTTTGCCCATACGAAATTTCATAAGTGTGCAAACACTTCATTCACAAGCGAAAAACCCTCCAAAGCTATCCCATATATGTCCATTACACATAGGAATTACATTCCCTTGCTTTTAACAACTTTATGTGGCCAAAATAGAATTTACAAGTAAGCAGCCTATCATTTACACTTAGGCAGCTTTGCACCACATCACTTACATAGCCAAAACATTACTCAAATGTTCACATACTTGCCTCATTTTACATACACTACATGTAAATGCATACATTCACTAAAATATGGTCTTAACATAGCTAAATATGCACCCTAGGTTACAGGAGTGCCTGAGACATAATGGACTCCGGAAACAGGATGTTGGACAGCTGCTGCACAACACAATAAGTACCATCACAAAAAATACAAAATGTACTCCTAAAATCACCAAACTTTCTAGATCATAACTAGACATATGGAAGTTCATGTACCTGAAATTTCATAGCAAAACTCAAACCACAAAGGTTACTTTGAAGGCTATCTTTCTGCTGGACCTGAAGTGACAAAATTGAGGGGAGTAAGTTTCATTGAGGAACTTAGTAAGGACAGCACTTGGATTCAATAGGCAATGTAACCATCATTAAAACCTGCATCCAAAGACACTAAAACACAAAAGCCATAATGCATATATACAAGATCTAGCAACCAAATGCAGCAACCATTCACAACCAACAAACACATGAAATGTGGCAGCAACATATACCATAGGTTAGTCCATAAAACATGTAATAAACATAAACAAATCACTATGGCAACCCTCCTGAAGCTAATGCTTGGTCTTAGTGTCACACCCCACATAGGCCCCAGCCTATGCATTCTCAGTGCCACTCACCATTTCTACCCAAAGTTATTTAAATACTCTTATGTTCAGGTGTTATTAACTACCTTTTATTTTGGCTATTGTTTGTTAGGTATTTTTAAGTCTTATTTTCTTAAGCTGAGAGCTGAGAGGTGCCCCAGGAGGCTTATGAGTTATTTAGAACAATTACCTACAACTTAAGTAAGGCCCAACCACTAACTTGCAACACAAGGCAAGGCTATAAATCAGTAACTTGCAATACAAGCAAGGCATACACTTAATCTGTTAAGTGTCTAGGATGTGTGTTCATCAAGTGTACTACTTTCATGAATGACAACCAAGAAGCCACATCTTTGTAGTTTTGAAAATCAAGGTTCCCATGCATATGTATATTCGGCCAGACAAGGTAACTCAAGAGGTTTCTTACATGAAACATAACCATGAGCTCATAAACTTAACATAACTCGGCACATAAGCATCCAACATATGTATTTACAAAACCATGTACAACCAAGGCTACATATATACACAAAATAGCCTAAGTACAAGCATCACTAGCTTGGAAGCATTCCAAGGATGCTAAAAGTCCAAAATCTAGCCAAGGTTAAGTTTTACAAGCCAAGTTCCCTTAGTCCCCAAGAAGATACCTAACTGTGCAATACAACAGCACACACTGAAGCACCAGCCCAATGACCATATTCATGGTCATGAACGTGAACACTACAATGAAAGCCATAGTCCACACATCCATCCTGCACCTAGACGTGTCCCACAAACTACTCAAGCCTGAAATACTTAGAGCATAAGTTTCAGCCCTAAACCATAAGACTTGTAGATGCAAATATTCAAGCCAAGATTGAGTTGCCAAATACCTTGAGCAATAAGTGTACTACCTAGCACACAAACAAGCAACTCAAGCAAAATTACTCAAGCTGAATATCCTTTCCTGAAACAAGCAATATATATGGGCAATGAGTAACAATTACTCAGTAGGATTCAGAAATGACCATACTTGGTCTATTTAGTTAAGTCAAAGACTTAACCTCCATAGCTTACATGTCCTGTAAGAAAATGTAGTGATAGCCGAAGTGCTATCGCCCTGGTCACCTGACGACCCCGGAGATGAGGGAGCTAGACACCTGAGGTACAAGACCTCGGTAGCCTGCCAATTCAAATTTGGGAAACTAGCGTATCACCTCCCTCAGGAAGGCAACCGAACCAGCTTCAGGGTATAAGAACCAGCTACCTTCTGCAGGAGAAAGTCCTCGAAGGACTAACTTTGGAGCCAGGGAATACCCCGAAGTACCAGTCTGACTCTGGGAAAAGGCCCCTCACTCTAAAGGGAGTCATCAACCAAGGGGACCTCGGAGGAACGACAAGAGCCATCAAGGAGTCTCTGACATTCCGCCCGCACAACCTACACGCCGCGTTCATATGCACTCTGTCACGCCGCCACTGCCCACGTCCTGTCATATAGGGCTACGCTTGTTGCAGCTCATGGCCCGAGCTAGAAGTACGGATGACTTCCGTCCATACATGTGTCTCAAATCGAAGGGCTCATCCCTCTTATATATATCAGGGGATCGCTGGATCTCTCGCGGGGTTGGGGGTCCACCCTGAACCTTTTCCTTGCAGCGCCCTGGAAAACATGGCAGGCAAGAGTCTCTTGTGCTTACTACTCCCTCTCCACCTCTCAAAGCACTGACTTGGGCATTGGAGGCTCCTCCCCGGAAAAAGACTACGGAGACCTCCTAACCCCTGTTTTTTGAGTGTTTCAGGCAGGTCCTCATGAGGAATCCCCGTTTTGGGCTCTCTCCCATACCGGAAGTCCTTCTCGGCCTCACCATGCCTGCCACACGAAGATGCTGCCTGCCATCACAGGTGATCCGCACAGAACACCTTCTTTCGGGACTCACCTGCACCTCCTGAAGTCCCTGCCGCATTCACCACGACACACAGTGGAGATGATGCTGATGGGCATCATTTGGCGCCATCTGTGGGAATCATTTGAAGCATACCCCTCGGAACGCGACCTATGGGAAAAACAGGGTCAAGATGACCCAGACCTCCCCATTGAAGGAGTTCTGCACCCGAACAAAAGTCACCGTCTCCTCGGTAACAAAGTCAAATACCCATTGCCCCAAGGCCGTCTATGCCTTGGTACTTGCAGTCAGGAGGCTGTCACTCTACTTCAAAGGACACGCCATCATTGTCCAGAGTGACCCGCCTCTACGCGACGTCATGAAAAAGAGTAGAGCATTTGGGAAGACTATCAAAATGGTGCATCAAACTCGGAGAGTACAACATCACGTGTGAGCCTAGAAGGGCAATAAAAGCCCAAGCATTGGCAGACTTCATTGCCGAAACCCCAGAAATGGAAAATACTGAAACCAACGAGGGAGACCGAGCAAAGGTAGATCCAGAGTGGAAACTCCCTATCAAAGAAATCCCAAGCGTAGAACAGCAGGGCGTCCGAGTAGCCCCTTAGGGGCCTGAAGGCAGGGAGGCCACCAAAGCCATCAAATTTAGTTACCAAAGTGTTGGGCCATCCAAGCATGGCAACGCTAGGTACAGCAACCTCGGACAAAGGGAGGAAAGATCCTAAAAAGAGGTATCTCGCAACCAAAGAGTCCCGAAAATCTTTATGAAGCAGTTAAAAGTGCGAACATGTTCCGGATGATATTCCCTAATTAAAGAGGAATTATACCAGGAAGAGTATGCAAGTCTGTTGCAGATATGTGTCGGTAAAAAGGGTGCAAGGCAATTCATCCAGAAAGTATGAAAAGGGCCGAAGACACGCCAGCACCCAAATGTTGCCTTCGAAGCGGGTAACCCCGAAAGATTACTTTCGCCCCTTTGAAGTATGGGGCATAGACCTCACCGGGCCACTCTCAACAGCACCCGAAGGAGTGAAGTTCTACGTAGTAGCAGTGGACTACTTCACTAAGCGAAATGAAGCAGGACACCCTAATGTAAGACCAATTTCAAAAAAAAAATGCACTTCGTCCTACTAGCTCAGCCCCGAAGCAACAGATAAGTGGAGGTAGCCAGCAGAAGTATAAAAGAGGGACTATAAAAGAAGCAAAGGGAAAATGGCTAGGAGAACTTCCAACTGAACTAAGGAGTTATCAGACAAGCCCCCGAAGGGCCATGGGGGAGACACCTTTCTCACTTATCTCCAGTATAGAGGCCATTATCCCTGATTGAAATAGTACGGCCATCAGTCAGAATACAAGTGTTCGATGAAAGAGGAAACGAACACGGGTTGAGAAGTAAGCTCGACCTGGTTGACGAACATAGAAAAGTGGCCGAGCTCAGAAGAAAGGCCCCTTAGCAAAATGTGGCCATGACCGCAAACCTACATGTTAGACCAAAAGGAACAAGGAAAGGAGACCTTGTTCTCTGAAAGGCCGAGTTTGAACCCCAAAAACTGTCCCATGGTGTACTTCGGCCAAATGGGAAAGGGCCTTATTTGGTCCTAGATGAGGTCCAAAAGGGAGTATACAAGCTTGGCGACACCGAAGGAGGAAAACTGAAGAACGCATGACACTCGGATGCCTTAAAGAAATTCTATACTTAGAATTTTAGATGAGAAATTCTACAAGTGAGAAGTTATATGCCCAAAAAAAAAAGGGCGAAGTCTATCGAATACGGCCGACGAGGGCAGGCTAAAATTTGCCTAAGGAAACTTTGCCAACAATGAACGTTTACCCGAAGGTTGGCCGTTCAAACGAGCAAAGTGTACCTCTCCGAAGTCCCCTGACTGAATGTGGTCGGGGCAACTAGGAAACAAAAAATTGCTGAAAAGACTTAACCAAATTATGAAGGAAAATTCATTGAAGAAGGTATTGGTACAAGGAGAAGGTTACAAGAAGAAAAACACAAAGAAAAAAGAAGAAGGCAAAGGCCCTAGAATATCTAAGGGACCCCGGCGTCATGGGAAGCTCCGGCTCTTGTGTCTTTGGCCGCTGACTTCGGTGCAGGAGGAGAGGCAAATGGCAGGTTGAGGAGCTCGACTTTTGACCAAGTCCATGAAGGACCATCGGGAATATCCAGGGTAGCCAAGAAGGAAAGGTCGAGGTCTGGATATTTGTTCAGAAATTGGTGACGAGCTAGGCAGAAGTCGTCCTGAAAGGCAACCTTGGTCGCCTGAATAGCTTTGTCTTTTTCTACGTCCAAGTCATCCTACTCATTCTGAAGATCCGAAACCTCCTTCCGAAGATCTGCAACCTTCTTCTCCAACTCCTTTATCTTCTTGTTCTTCTTTGAATCCTTCTTCAGGGAGTCGACCTTGGCTTGAAGTTTGGAGTTGTCAACGAAAGCTTTCGTTAGGAGAGTTGCCTCTTCTTCTTTCTCCTTCTGAATGGCCTCGTTGGCCGAGGATAAGCTCACAACCTTCTCGCCAAGGTCGGACATCTTTTTGGAGAAATCCTTCAAGAGCTCCTCTTGGCCCTTCAAGAATTCCTCCCGAAGCTTGGCAACCCTCTCCTTGGCTATTCGGCTCAACTCGGTGTTCGTCACAACCGAGTTAGTGCAGAAGACCTTGTCCTTCGCTAATTTATCTTCGGCCCAAGCTCGGACCGAAGACTACTTTGCTGCCCAAGCTCGAAGGTATCCACTATACCCCAGGACCTACAAAAAAAAAAGGTACTTAGTGAAACTTACACAACGGAAGCCAAAACACTTAGACAAAAAAGTGGGAGGAAAAATGAAGAGGCCTAAAGAACTACCTGGGCAGCATGCTCGGAAACCTTAGCGACAAGGGTATCCTCGGAGCCACACTCCTCGGCAACTGCCTTAAAGGAAGCCTGAGTGAGCATGCCCCTCGCCATCTGGGGAGCTATTTCCCGGCAATCTTCGGAGAACAGGTTCATGTCTTCCGCGAAAGACCAGAACGGTTCCCTTAGAACCTTGTCCTTCGGGATGTGGGAATCCTGAAGAGCCCTCCTCCGGGCATGCTAACCATCCAAGCTGAGGGCGCCAGATCCTCTGCAAAGTTAAAAGCGTAAGTCAGACAAGGCTCCTTAACTATGCAAGTTATGAGGATATGAGTACTAAAAAGGTGTAGGAGAAGAACCAGGTGCAACCTCAGCAACGTCATCATCGGAGTCTCGGACCTCCTCCACGTCGGAAGGAATATGCTTGCCTTTGTCTCTTCGGCATTTTTCCAACTCCTCGGCAGAGGAACCCCCTGCCAAAGAGCCCAAAAGATCCACCGTCGTGCCAGGACTCAAAGCAGTAACAGCAGTAACTAGCCCGTCAGGAACTTCGGCGGTAGGATCAAGCTCGGGGGGAGTTTCAGGCTCGACGTGAGTTTCAGGCTTGGTGGAACTTGCAATGTCACCGTCGACCTTCGCCACACCCTCCAGACGTGGAAGAAGGGTGTCCTACTTCGCCTTCTCGGCCGAACACGGTCCGCTCCCAGTAGTCTTACACCACTTGGAGACGCCTTTCTTTGTTTGTTCCCCTTTTCGGCCTGACCAAGGAAGAGAGACTTATAGTAGGCAGCAGATTCTTCGCCCATCTTTGAAAAAGAAAGGAAACATCAGTGTGAGTCCAGATAGGCACTTATGTTGAAAACTTTGAAAGGAAACTTACTTTCAAAAAAGGCTTCGTAAGTGAACTCACTTCGAATGAGCTTCACTAGCCAAGAGTCCTTCCCCTCAGTAGCAGGAGCTAGCATGCTGAGATCCGTCTTATGCTCCTTAACTACCCCCAACACCCGAAGGACCTCCTCGGTCATGAGCTTCCACATGATGGGGAAGGGGTAGAGAGAGTGTGGAGGGACCTCGGCATCCTAGTCGGCGAAAACCCAGATACGTCTGTCGAAGTCCTCAAACCTCACCGCCAACTCGGGAGTTAGCAACTTCTTGGGATCCACGACATCCGTCTCCAGATTTCCCCAAGCCCACTTAGTCGGAACATGCGACCAGGCCTCTACCACCTATAGGAAGAAGAACTTCCTTTGCCAACCCCGCCAACTATCTTTGGTAGCGAAGGTGAACATGAATTTTTTGCTCCCAGATCCCCGAGGTAGCTTGTAATACTGCATGAACCGGATAAAATGGGGTTCTACCCTGAAGAACCCGCACATGCAGAGAAAGACGTTGAAATAGCAGTAAGAGTTGGGAGGAAGTTGATTCACGGCTATGCCATGAAATTGGCAGAAGTCACAGATCATCTTCGGCGGAGGAAACCAAAGTCCGGCCTTCAATTGGGCCCTAAAAATGGTAACCTCGTCATCCCGATTCATAAAGCTAAAGTGGCCGAGGTGGGGTAACCTTGTGGTGGCGTAGGAGGGAAGGAAAATTTGGTTGTCCACTTCTCTAATTTCTCAGAAGTGGAGCAGCAAGGGTGAGACATAAAAGGTTGCCAGCTCTCAGGAATAGGCGAAGACATGGTTGGCCAAAAAAGAGACTTCGAAAAGAAGAAAAATGACTTCGGGAAGCTAAAAGAAAAGCAGAAACCGAAGGATCTCTAGAGTCAGAACCCACTAAATGTCTTGCCGAAGTCAGGGTTTGTGGATGCCGTTGTGAAAGGTGGCCGGAAGAAGCGCCACCGTTAATATCGCCGCAAAAAAGGGAGAGAAGGCACAAGGGCAGACAAAAGCAAAGTGAAAGCAAAGAAAAACAAAAGAAGAGTATGACAGGAGGAGGCTTATATAGATCGAGGAAGGGTAGCCGGAAAGGCATCATAATTACTGCGCGAAGGCAAAACGTCACCATAATTGCCCCTCGTGCGAGAAAAGACGTACCCATCCCAACCAGCACCTGCCACGTGTCGCCCGTCACAAAAAACTAGGACACGTTTTCTGACATCCTGAAAACCAGGGTGCACCACTCCAGACTGACATGCCTAGTTTCAAGACGTGATGGTCCACTAGCCTATGGAAGGAAAAGTAAAGAGGTTGGGTATCTCGAGAACACCAAAGGGTAGACAAGTGACACCTGTCCGAACAAAGCATATCCCTTAGGTGGCGAAGTGCCTCCCCTGCGAACGTCACGCTCCGAGTCCTGAAAAGTTCCCCTAAGAGGACCACTAGCCGAAGCCTCCACTCCGGCTTTCCGATGGGGGGCATGTGATAGCCGAAGTGCTATCGCCCTGGTGAGGGAGCCAGACACCTGAGGTACACAACCTCGATAGCCTGCCAATTCCAACTTCGGGAAACTAGTGTATCGCCTCACTCAGGAAGGCGACCGAACCAGCTTCGGGGGATAAGAACCAGCTACCTTCTACAGGAGAAAGTCCCCCGAAGAACTAACTTCGAAGCCAGGGAATACGCCGAAGTACCAGTCTAACTTCGGGAAAAGGCCCCTCACTCCGAAGGGAGTCATCAACCAAGGGGACCTCGGAGGTACGACAGGAGCCATCAAGGACTCTTTAACATTCCGCCCACACACCCTGCACGCTGCCCTCATATGCACTCTGACTCGCTGCCACTGCCCACGTCCTGTCATATAGGGCTACGCTTGGCGCAGCTCGTGGCCCAAGGAGCCTGCAGGCGGCTAGGGGCCCCCATGCCCAGAAGTACGAATGACATCCATCCATACACGTGTCTCAATCTGAAGGGCTCACTCCCTCTTATATATATCAGGGGATGGCTGGATCTCTCGGGGGGGTCCGCTCTAAACCCTCTCATTGCAACCCCCAGGAAAATATGGCAGGCAAGAGTCTCTTATGCTTACTACTCCCTCTCCACATCTCAAAGCACTGACTTGGGCGTCGGAGGCTCCTCCCAGAAAAGACTCCGGGGACCTCCTAACCCCTATTTTCTGAGTGTTTCAGGCAAGTCCTCCTGAGGAATCCCCGTTTCGGGCTCTCCCCCATACCGGAAGTCTTTCTTGGCCTCACCGTGCTTGCCACACGAAGTTGCTGCCGGCCATCGCAGGTGATCTGCATAGAGCACCTTCTTTCGGGACTCGCCTGCACCTCCTGAAGTCCCTGCCGCATTCACGACGACACATAGTGGAGATCATGCTGATGGGCATCACATAGAAAACACAAAAACACAATATACACATATAGTAATCGAGACATATTAAGCATAACTAAGCTATCTACAATTGGTTAGCACACATAAACAAACAATCAAGCACACAATTCACACACACACCACAAGTTCACAATAGGCCGAAACCACTAGCAAGCACCAAATTCACCATTTGCACCTCAAGCACTTCAAATGACCATCATACCTCTAGGGCTCCAAGTTCATTAGTAAGTTGGCCTAACTTGCTAAGAACTGTAGGTGCTCACCTTTACTCGGATTAGCTAGCAAATCCAATAAGAACCCGAAAGTTCACCATTTCAATTAGTACCCAAAAGTTCACTCAATATGCCCATCAAGTAACTAAGATCACATAGCACACATTGACTATCACTTAGCTACTCATAACTACTTCTTCATGGAATAATTACCAATCAAGCATGACACGGTCGTCCTTGGCCCCTGCCCAGGAAGCCTGCAAGAGCTGGTCTCACGGTGGATTGCAATTGGCTAGTTGTATATGTACACGGATTAAAATCCCATGATACTAGTTGATTAACCTAGAATATGCAAGATGAATGCTCTTATGCTTTGACTTGGTTTACTAAAACCATAAAACATTAACTTGGCCAAGTAATTTCACAAAACTAAGTACAAATAGCCAAAGCATACAAAATCAACATTTGTGTGAATTTACTACACATAACAACTCGTGAGAACATTCATACATAAAGTAGGCTAATGCCCTCACCCAAGAGCAATCCTAGAGTCTAGGACTCCTCAAAACGTAGTTTACGGAGGCAGCTAAGTGTACCGTATAAATACAAGCCTCTACTAAGATCTTCTCGACTTAACTCCCACCTTGGATACACGTCCCAGTGGCGAGTCTTAAAAGCCCTTGTCCAAGTGCTACTAGGCTCTGCAGGCAAAAGAAGACACTAGTTAGTACTATTACTTAACTAACAAGTACCCATGCAGACTAGAATCATAGAGATTCTCAAGTGCCATACCTATACACACAAAAGAGCAATACCGTGGTAATCCTCAACGATTACCCGGCCCAACAACGTTAGTCTTTGCACAACATAACTAGGGAGTGAGAATTAAACATTCTCAGTAAGGGGTCTTCTGTCTACCTGAAAGAAAATTACTAGGACTGGACATATGATAAACATATGTAAACCTGCTATGAGCTCACACAACATGAGGGTCTGATATACGCACATATAACTAGGCCTTTGAGACCTCTCCTCAAACTAGTCCTCCTCATGGGGCATCACTCCGTGCCTAGCGACTTCTGGCCACTAACTCGCTCTTAGTAAGCCGTAGCTTACTGACGCAATCATGTAGCCTTCCCTTAGTTGTTGTGCAGGGGAATCATGATGGAACTTTTGTAGACTAGGCCATAAGACCTCCTTGTAGACTAGATGAACAAGGTTTCACCTTGTAACCTCATGGCTATGGCACGGCTAGGTTGCCAAGGGTTCTAAACTTCTCACCTGGGCTAGTAATACCTTGTTGTGATCATTGCAACATAGTTTCCTTTAAAACTTGCCTTCACTTTGAGTTAATATAAATCTAAAACTAGGGAATTTTAAGTGTTTTTAAAACATGGAGATGGTAGTACTCCCTCTTAGCTTCACGTGGAATCTTGAATGACCTCAATCGGACACCGGAGGAAAAAGATATGCCAAAAATAAAACCGGGTGTCGAATGCTGTCTTGGCGACATGTCGCCACAGTTGTCAATGTTCTACCAACTTTTTGAGGTCTTGGCAACGCGTCGTGGGAAATCGTGTGGATTGGTGATGTGTCACCAAACCTGCAAAATGCCCAGAAAAACTCCAATTTTGCTGCTATGAACTTTGGACACTTCCTACACATATCAAACATGCTTGGAATGCCTCCAAATTTCATATACACATAGAACATGTTGCATAGATCACAACCAACTATCACAAGCCAATCTATGATGTCTTGTGACATCAATTCAATCTCCTAATTGTCCTAGTCCATCATGATTCAACCAAAACCTTTAACTAATGCTATTGCTAGAATCACTCAATTCCTTCAGGCAAACTCATGCCAATAGCATTAATTGAATTTGAAAACATAACTCCCTTACCTCAACTCCAAGTAACAAGCAAGAATCAATCTCCTTTTTAATCAACCAAGCTCACCAAAGTTCTACACAAGTCCCAATAAAAAACAAAGGCACCAATTACCAAAACTTCACTCTCTAACCAAAACCCAAGCTCCAAACCAAGGAAATAACATGAATTCAATGAAGAACACTTTACTTAGCTCGCTCAAAAATAGGCCATATGGAAAAATGCCCTTCCAAGCTTCAAAATCATGGTTTAAAGCTTGAAATGCATTCCTCCTAGTTTATATACTTTCAATTGCACCTCTTGACACCAAGAACACTTGATTCCAAGCTTCATTTGAGAGCAAAATGAGGGTGAGAAGGCTAGAAACGAGATTATGGCAGCCATAGCCTCACTTTCCTTTCTTAAACCCTCACTTAACCCCAAAGCCATCAAAGTATTAAGCTTGTTACAAATAAACCCCCAACTTTGTAACTTAGCCATTCTTGATTAAATTCTTGCTTATTCTTCAAGTTTGAGTTAAGGCTGAAAGTTAAGTTTTTAAAAATTCATTTTAAAACACTCGGGACTCGTCCTTGCTATTCAGGATACAAAATTACCATTTTGCCCCTGAACTTCATTTAGTGCCTTATTTTTCTCGGAACTTAGTGAACTTTGCTAAAGTTCTCTATTCTTGCTATGTAAACTTGAATTAAGGTTCTAAACTTAATTTAGAACACTTTACCTTCCTCAAACATGCTTCCCACTAGAAGGGCCATAACATTCTCCCCTCCTTCTTGAATTTGGTTCCCCAAATTCCGTTCCAACTCCAGAAAAACACAAGGATACCTTTTCAGCATATCCTACTCCGTCTCCCAGGTAGCCTCTTCTTTGCTATGGTTAGACCAAAGGATCTTAACCATCGAAATCCACTTAGTCCGTAATTTCTTGACTTGCCTATCAACTATCTGAACAGGTGTCTCCTTGTAGGTCAAGTCTTCTTGAATAGGTATCACTGAAGGATTAACTACCTGTCCCGGTTCCACTGTGCATTTTTGGAGTAGTCTAACATGAGACACGTTATGCACTTGGGATAGGTTAGGTGGTAATGCCAACCAATAAGCAACTTCCCTATCTTTTCCAATATTTCATAGGGTCTAATATACCTAGGAGTTAACTTGCCCCTTTGCCCAAAATGGTTAACTCCTTTCATGGGTGATGTAGTCTAGTGGTGCGGACTGCATCTCCACTGTGTGCAGTGGTGAGGGTAGCAGGGGGTTTTGGAGGTGCGGATTACTGCAGAAGGAAGGCGTCTGGGATGGATCACCTTAAGTGATGGCCGACAGCTTCTTGGTCCCGAGGTAGATGAGAACGGAAGGTACCTCCGATGTGGGAGAGAGCCTGGAACAGTGATTCTTAAGGGAGACCTGGCTGAAACACTCAGAAAACAGGGGTTAGGAGGCCCCCGGGGTAGTTTTCCGGGGGGGAACCTCTGACGCCCAAGTCAGTGCTTAGAGAAAGAGAGGTACTCAGTAATAAGCACAAGAGATGCTTGCCTGGCGTGTCTTTCCGAGGGCTAAAGGGAGAGTTTTCAGACAGAGAGAAGAGAGCACCTTCTGTTTTCCAGCCTCTCTCGGCCCCTTGTTCCCAGAGGAGGGTGTCTTTCCTCCGGAGAGTCTCATTTTCTCTCTAGAGGAGAATCGAGAGCCCCTTTTCCTATGATGATTTCCCTTGTATAAAAGGAAGAGAGTGACCCCTTCAGATGATGACACGTGTATGGCATGTGTATGGTTGGATGGTGTTCGTACTTCTAGGCGTGGGGGCCTTTAGCCACCGGCAGGCTCCTTGGGCCGTGAGCTGTAGCCCTTCGTGACAGGACATTAGACTGCGATGGCGTGTCAGAGCGTATCTGAAGGTGGCGTGTCGGAGACGCATGTGAGCGGAGTGTCAGAGACTCCTTGATAGCTCTTGCTGTACAACCGAGGTCCCTTTGGTTGATGTCTCACTTTGGGGTGAGGAGCCTTTTTCTGGAGTCAGGCTGGCCCTTCGGCGTCTTCATCTTCGGGGGCTTTTCTCCCTCAGAGGGTGATTGGTCCTTCTCCCCCGAAGCTGGTTCGGTCACCTTCCCAAAGGAGGCGCTGCTCTGGCTCCTGAGTTGGAATTGGTGAGCTACCAAGGCCGTGTGCCTCAAGTATATGATTTCCTTCACTCCAGAATCCTTTTCGAGGTCATATTCCTCAGATGTCTGGCTCTCTCTTTTCCATGGTCGGTGGGTAAACAGGGCGATAGCACTTCGGCTATCAATAGGTGACACTTTCAGAAGTACCTTGTCCCCAACATCAAAACTCAAGTCTCTTTTTGTCACACCTCACACAGGCCCTGGCCTGTGAGTCCCCAACCTATCTCACAAGCCCAACTAAGGACTGGGCATCTAGCCCTCGGCCTAACCAACAGAACTAACCTTAAGTCTTATTTTCTTAAGGTGATGAGCCTGGGAAGTGGCCCAGGTGGCTTTTAAACCAATCCAGTAATTACTTGCAGCGTAAGTAAGGCCCAAACCACTTTCTTGCATGACAAGCAAGGCATCAAATAATGCAACTTTCAGTGCATACTTGGTGTGCATCAAGTGTGCTACCTATATGGCAACCAAGAAGCCCACAATGTTGGTTTAGGTTTTGAAAACCACAAAGTATAATGCATGTAGCTCTCGGCCATCAAACACACATACATAGGTGCACTTCAAAACTTGCAAGGTCAAGGCCAACAATATCACACAAGTGCCAAACTTTGGCCCAATACTCATAGTACAAAACCATACACATAACCATCCATACTCATACATAACTTGGCATACCAAGGTCCTCCAAAACAACAACATCTAGGTATCCAAGACTACAAATATACAGAGCCAAAAGTGTAGTCTACCTAGCAAATAACATGGCTAGTAATGCCAAGCACACATAAGTTGTTCATGCCAAGTTACATATATAGACCGAGACCCCAAGTCCTAGTGCTCAAACATCACCTTAAGGATCCCATACAAAAGCACACACTGCAACACCAAGCCCACGGCCATGTTCATGGTCATGAAGGTGAAAAGCAAAACCAGAGCTAAAGTCCAGATATCCATGCTCTCCTAGACGGTTCCCACTCTACAGCCTGCAAGCTTAAACCATAAGTCTCGGCCAACTCACAATAAAACTTGCAAATAATGCTAAAGTGTCAACCCAAGCACACATTGGCACGTACCTTAGCAACAAAGCAATTAAACACTAAGTGCACACACAAGGCAGCTTAGCACTACTCAGGCTGAATATCCTTGCCTGAAAAATAAATGGAGAATGGGCAGTGAGATTAACTCAGTAGGATTCACTTAAATATAAACCCAACTCTTAAAAGAGTTTATTTAGTTAAGCCGAGTGAACACTCAAGGCTTAACCTCCAATTGATTAGCTCAACCTGCAAAACAAACACAAAGACAAGAAAAGCAAGTATAGCCATATACAGAATAACCATAATGGGGGGGGGTTAGCATGCACAAGAAATCACCAAAGCACACAAGTACTCACACACACTTCACATTGTTGCTCTCGGCCATATAAGCCATACATGTACTGTGTGTGCAATCCTTGCACATAACCTTACCAAAACATTCCATATGGAGCTTCCAAAATGCCAAGCAAATAGGCCACATTCACTTGCATTTTTAGTACATGTACTATAGTCAATTAGCTAATCAACATTGCAACCCAATATATCCAATAAGCCCATCAAGTAACTAAGATCACATGGCAGATTTTTTAACCATCACTTAGCCACCTTAACACTTGAACCATGGCATACATTACCAAGCGTACTCAAGTGTAGTGAACCCTACCTCAAGCTCTCGGTCTCCAATAGAACTTCAAGTGTCCAAGTGCCCTTCAACCACAATGCCTACCATAATAAGGCATAATCATTAACAACATAACCCATGGATCAAATACCATGATTTCAATGAAGGACACCATCAACCAACACTTGGAAGCTCTCGGCCATATAAGCCAAAATAATTAAACATAATCTGCCCATTAGTCTTACATACTATAATTCACTATAAACACCAATAAACACTAACCATGGCATACATGCCAAGTAAACAAGTGAAATATACCATTTCACTTCAATTCAAGTTTTCGGCCAAAGCACACATTTTCACATAGTTGTACTACTCAACATACCAATTCACTAAATGAGTATCCAAACAACTAGTGAGCTCATTCATGGCACAATTACCATGCAAAATAGGCAACATTTCAAGTAAACACCAATTCCACCCTTTCGGCCATAGTACCCATTTCACATACTCATGTTCCGCATTCATTCCATTCCAACATACATATACCAATGCATCATTAGGCATGGTTCATGGCGTCAATGCCATGTAAACAACAATTGGACATGAGTTACCTCCAAGTTCACTTTCGGCCAAAGTACCAACTTGCACAATCTTGGTGTCCTTCGTCCACACAACCTATCACAAGGTTAAATAATCATCAACAAGCATCACACATGGATTAATTTCCATGAATTCCAAGAAGAACACCAAGAACACACATTCATCACTTTCGGCCATAACTAGGTTTCCCACCAAGCATTTCAATGCTTAATCCTCCGAGCTTAGCAACAAATGAGCATTCAAAATCCTTGTTCATGGAAGGAAATACCATGGATTCAAGGAAAAACCAAGGTTACCTCAAGAACCCTAGCTCACGTTGCTCGGCCCTTCACCAATTCTTCATGAACAAAGCTTGATTTCAAGCAAGCGCAAGCCAAATCCACTTCTCCAAGCTTGAATCCACCCAAAAGCTCAAGAACTTTGGATTTAGAAGCAAGATTGTGAAGGAACTCTCAAAGGTGCTCTCGGTTTCGCAAAGACAAGGGAAGCCCGAAATGAACAAAGACTTAGCTTGTTTCGGCCGAACACAAATGCTTTTAGTTAGCCAAAATGCTAACTTGGCTTCCATTTCTTTGCATGGCGCATTAAAGCCCTTGAGTCCACTAGAGCACAAAGCCGCCACTCCAACTTGTACTCAAATGGACACTTAAGTCCACCCATGGCTCAAATTGCCAAGCAATTAAACAACACAAGTACCTATGTGTCATAAGCACCCATGCATAACCGGCCATGTAACCAACATAAGGACTAGTTAGTTTAACTAGTAACTAGTGAATAGTACACTAGTGGTAGACAAGAATTTGACTAGTAATCATTGTTGTCTCCCACAAATGGTCTAGTTTTGCACTAGCCATTATAGAATTTTGCATGGCTCACAATACCATCTTTAAACTTGTGGTTTCACTTGTACCACTTAAGTTGATGCACAGTTTAGTCCCCTTTCTTAGTTTTCTGTCAGTCTTCCAAATGTACATTTCCCAAGTGCAATTAAGCCCTGAAAGTCTCCTGTTTTGCACATAGGCCACTGTGCCAGTCTCCATGACTCCTCTTTCTTCCCTTTTTGTTTTCTCTCATTTTTCCTTGGTTCTCCTTGGCCTAAGCCAAGCACTTAGGAGGTGCCTAACACTTTTCCTCAAATTTGCATACTTGGTCTACCTGTCATTGGCTGCTGTAATTCACTTCTGAATTAAATTGATCTTAGTTATGGTATCAATGATAATATCAAGATGAATAACTGCTTTGTCTAAAGGATTTGCCCAACAATGAGGTGTCATACATCGTCTTCCATACAGAGCCTCATATGGTGCCATGCCAATAACAGTTTGGTGATTGTTGTTATAAGCAAACTCGATCAGTGGTAGATGTTGACCCCAATCACCTTTGAAATCAATAGTACACATCCATAACATATCCTCCAAAGTCTAAATCACTCTCTCATATTGCCCATCAGTCTAAGGATGAAAAGCAGTATGAGACCAACCTTGATCCCCAATGCTTCTTGAAAAGCATTCCAAAATCATGATGTGAACCGAGGATCTCTATCAGATATAATCTGATCCAGTATACCATGGAGTCTCACAATCTCCTTGAGATACAACTGAACCAACTTCTCCAATGTATAAGAAATCTTGATGGGTATGAAGTGTGCCGACTGCATCAGTCGATTGACTACTACCCACATAGCATCATGCTGACTTTGGGTATTCAATAACCCCACTAGGAAATCCATAGTAACGAATCCCCATTTCCTCATTGGCAGAAGTAAACTCTGAAGTGTGCCTGCTGGTTTCTAATGTTCAGCTTTAACCATCTGGCATGTCAGACACTTTGCCACATGTCCTCCTACGTCCCTTTTCAATCCTGGCCACCAAAAATGTGTCTTCAGATCTTGATACATCTTACTAACGCCAGGGTGGATATTCAAAGCACTACTATGTGCCTCCTATAGGACTTGCTACCTAAGTCCTTCCACATTTGATACATAGAGATGATCTCCATAATGTAGTATTTCATCCTTGTATTTGAATTCCTTCCTTATAGTGCCAAGTTTTGCTTCTCCTGAAATTTTCTTCAACAATGGATCTTTCATCTGAGCTTCTTTAACTCTGACTAACCAAGCTGACTGCACTTCTAGAACGTAGACTAGGGATTTTTCTCGACCTTGCCATAATTCGTGCAAAGCTAAGAAAAAGTTCCTCAATACTTCTTCAGAGGAGTTCGTAGCCTGATCCTTAGATAGGATCACTCTTGTGTACTTCCGGCTCAATGCATCTGTCATGTTCAGATCCTTCTAGGTGAATAGATACTTCAAACTCTTATGATCGGTGAAGATTCTGAATGACTTCCCCATCAAGTAATGCCTCCACAACTTCAATGCAAAAATTACTGCTACTAGCTCACGATCATGAACAGGATAGTTCAATTCATTAGGCCTCAGCTATCTTGAACCATAAGCAATCACCTGACTATCCTGCATCAATACACATCCCAAACCAGAACCAAATGCATCAGCATACACTATAAAAGCTTTGTTCGGATCTGGCAAAACAAGTATAGGTGCATTAGTCAATCTCTCCTTCAACTCCATATAAGCTTCTTCACACTTCGGTGTCCACTCAAACTTTTGAGTCTTCTTGGTCAAGGCTGTCAATGGTGTAGCTATCATAGAGAATTTCTCTATGAAGTGTCTGTAATAACCTGCCAAACCCAAGAAACTCCTAAACTCTGTAACTGTAGTTGGTCTCTTCCACTTAACTACTGCTTGAACCTTTTCAGGATCAACTGACAAACCCTGGGCACTAATGATATGCCCTAAAAACTGGATCCTCTCGGACCAAAACTCACACTTAGACAACTTTGCATAGTACTGATTATCCTTCAGCACTTGTAAAACTGTTCTAAAGTGCTTTTCATGTTCTGATGTAGACTGTTGATAGCCGAAGGGCTATCGCCTCCCTCAGCAATACTTCTTGACGAAAACATGGTTGGGAAGCCTGGCGTCAGCTGACAGAGGCACTATCACTGACCTCGGAAGGAGCAAAGTCAGACACCACAAAGTCGGGACTTCGGCTAATACGCTAGGCATTTCAAAGGTATCGCCGGCTCCCTCGGGGGACCAAAAGGATCGCCTTCGGGGATAAAGAACCAGCCATTCCAAACAGGAGAGAACTTCCCTGAAGGCGAAACCCTAAAACCAGGGGACTCCCCGAACTACAAGCATAACTCCCGAAGAAGGGCATCCGTACCAAAGAACGACCTCGCCCAGAGGACCTCGGGAGTACGGCATGAGCATTTAAGAAGCCTCTGACATGTCGCCCACAGGCGTTACACGCCGCCTCAAATGGCGGTCTGACACGCCATCGCCGTCCAGGTCTTGTCACGACCTGTGTCGGTTCAAGGCTCAAGGAGCCTGCAAACGGCTACTTGTCCCCTACGCCCTTGAACACTGAGAACATCCGACCGAACACGTGTCATGATCTGAACAGCCTGGGAATTCCTATAAATACCAGGAAACACACCCTGGCAAGGGCCAGATCTGACCCTCTCCCCTTGAGAAAATACAAACAGGCAAGGCCACTAAACCTCTTAGTGCTCCCCCTCTTTCATCTCTCAGGACACTGACTTGGGCGTCGGAGGCTCCTCCCTGGAAAAAGACCCTGGGGACCTCTTAACCCTCTTTTCTGAGTATTTCAGGTGCACTCCCCTGGGAAATTTAGGCTCCAGACGTTCTCCCTCTCAGGAAGTCCCTCCCGAAGTCACAATGTCTTCCAACGAAGATGCTGCTGGGCATCATTTGGCGCCGTCTGTGGGAATTTACCCTCAGGTCGCCATTGTTGAAACTCGGCGTTCGAAGGACAAGGGACTCCCGAGGTCCCCGTCCGTGCCTGAAGCTCAACCGGCTACTGAGCAAACCCTTCCAGGGACTTCCACGCCTGAGGAAGAGCGTCCTCTGGTCATAACCATGAGCTTTCTACGCGACTTTCAACGTTCTGTTGTGGCTGAAATGACACAGCAGATAGAGCGAAGGTGGCCACAACAAACTCAGGCCCAAAGGCCTCCCTCGCCTGCACGCCCTCGGGAAGGAAGCCCCAAACCAGTCCATCGTAGTTCGGGACACGGGGACCCACGTGAGGAGTCTTCAACAGAAAATATGCCCCTCGGAGCACGGCCTACAGGACGAGCTGGGTCCAAGCGACCCAAGATCCCACACCGAAGGAGCTCGTCACCTGAGGCGAAGTCTCCATCCATTCAGTGCCGAAGTCACTCCCCAAAGAGGCGCCGGCAATCTCCCTTCCCAGAAGAAGAACCTAGTGCCACGATCCTTATGGAGAAAATATTAGCGAGGTTGGACAGAGTGGAAAAACAAGTAGCTCGCAAGCCGGTATGGGCCAGGCTGTCTGAAACCTTCTGCGGGGATGAGTCCCCGTTCACCCGAACTATAGTAGAGGCAGCCATGCCAGGTGACTTCCGGGTACCTCGGCTGGAAACTTATGATGGCTGGACTGATCCACAGGCTCATCTGACCAAGTACAGACGCAGCATGATGATGCACGGTGCAGACGATGCTACCTTGTGCAAATGTTTTGAGGTCACCCTCACAGGACCAGCAACTGCGTGGTACAATTCATTGGCTCCAGGAACCATCAGGGAGTTCCAGGAGTTATCTACAGCCTTCACGCAGCAATTCATTGGAAGTCGGCCGACGGCGAAGATGCCTGTCCAGATGTTCGACATAGCGCAGAGAAACGGAGAAACCATCCGTGACTATGTCGAAAGGTTTAACAGAGAAGCCTTGAGTGTCCCAGGCTTTCGGCCCGAAATACGCATCCTCGCCATGACACGGGGCCTTCGGAGGGACTCACAGCTCTTTTACGAATTTTCCAAAGACCCTCCGGACACGCTTGGCGAGTTCTACCGAAGGGCCGAGCAGCACATGACAGCCGAAGAGCTGAGGATGGCTGGACCGAAGTCCGAGCACGCCCGTGCCGAAGGGTCCAACCACCAAATACGGTGTTCGGCCGACCAAGCAGGCCGACCTCGGAGAGTGCGGGGAAGGAAACTCCCAAACTTTACGCCCCTGAACACCACGAGGACCAACATCCTCATGACAATGGAAAGGCAGGGAACCCAGATCCAGCGGCCAAGGGCCATGACCGCTGATAATAAGAAAAATATGAAGAAGTTTTGCCAGTTTCACCGCGACCACGGCCACGACACCGAAGACTGCTTCCAATTGAAGAAGTACATAGAGTCGCTAATAAAACTGGGCCAACTTCGACGTTATCTGCGAGTGCCTTCCCCGAAGGGGAGGAAAGAGGAGGAAGGAAAGGCGGATGACGAAGATTACGACTCCGACAGACGGAGGAACCGAAGTCCGAAGAGGCGCCCTCCACCTCCGGCGGGGATAATACAAACAATCACAACAGGACTCCCATCCTCGGAAAGGAAGAGGAAGGCCAGAGAAATATCAGTCATGGAATATCAGAGCTCGACGAAGAAGCTGGCCCGCAAGGATGGTTCCACCATCGTCTTTCCCCATGACGACCCGCTGTTGGTCATGGTGAGGATAGGAAACTGGGACGTCAAGAGAGTCTTGCTTGACGATGGATCAAACGCAGACGTCCTATTTTCACATTTGCTGCCGAACTTGGGCATATCCAACAGCGACCTCAAGCCCGTCACTTCACCCACCTTCGGGGTAGGACCATCCGAACTGCCTGTCCTCGGGTGGATCGATCTTCCCCTAATGATGAAAGGGACTTCGGTTGATGGGACAACCGAGTTATTCGCCTCAACAATGACAAGGTTCATCGTTATGGATGTCCCTTCATCATACAACGCCATCCTTGGGAGACAAACACAGGGAAATCTGCACATTCGCCCTGATGTAAGATACTTGACTGTCACTTTTGCCACCAAGGATGGAGACGCGGAAATCTTCATTGATCAGGGCGAAGTAAGGAAGGTGTTCGTCAAAGCGCGAAGAGCTCCAGCAAACAACTTCGCACAAGCTATAGAGGCAGAGGCTTTAAAGCCAAAAAAGGGCGAGGCAGAAGATTCCGCGAAGGTAGAGATGGAAGAAGTAGAACTTGTCCCAGGCCGAAGTACCCGAATAGGGAAAAATTTGGCCGAAGGCGACAAGAAAAAACTTGTATCCTTTCTACTGATGAATAAAGACTTGTTTGCCTACTCGCCGAAAGATATGCCGGGGGTAAACCCTCGCATAATACAGCATAGCCTTAAAGTAAGTCCGGAAGCGAAAGCTGTCCGGCAAAAGAAACGGGGCATCTCAGTCCATAAAAACAACTTCGTCAAAGCCGAAGTCCAGCGCTTATTGGACGCAGATGTAATCAGGAAGGTCAAGTACCCCGAATGGTTAAGCAATGTGGTTATTGCCACAAAAGAAGGGAGCAGTAAGCTCCGAATGTGCATCGACTTCAGAAACTTGAATGATGCTTGCCCAAAAGATTCATACCCTCTCCCACCAATAGACCAGTTGGTAGACTTAACTGCCGAATACGGGCTCCTAAGTTTCCTAGACGCCTTCAGTGGATATCATCAAATAAGGATGGACCCCGAAGACGAGGAGAAGACCACCTTCATCACCGAGGGCGGAACGTATTGTTACACTAGGATGCCCTTCGGGCTCAAAAATGGAGGAGCCACTTACCAGAGGTTGATGAGTAAGGTCTTCAGTGACCAAATAGGGAAAAACATGGAAGTCTACGTCGACGACATGATAGTCAAGAGCAAGCTGTCTAACGACCATGTCGCAGATCTAGAGGAAACTTTCCACCAGCTCAGAACCTTCGGGATCCGCCTTAATCCCGAAAAATGCATCTTCGGAGTGACCTCGGGAAAGTTTCTTGGGTACATGGTATCAAAAAGAGGCATTGATGCTAACCCGGAAAAAATCAGGGCTCTGCTCGAATTTCGAACTCCCGTCACAATAAAAGATGTGCAGAGACTCACTGGAAGGATAACCTCCCTTAGTAGGTTTATTTCCAGATACGGAGATTGGTGCCGAGCATTCTTCAAAGTCCTCACTAAGGCAGCAAAAAAGGAGGGCAACCTCGGAAGTGATGATCATCCTTGGAACGAAGACTGCCAAAAGGGCTGGGAAGAACTCAAACTCTACTTAGCACGTCTACCCACTTTGCGACAGCCTCATGAGGGAGAGCCCATCATATTATACCTTGCCGTCACAGAAAAAGCAGTAAGCTCGGTCCTCGTGAAAGAGGCAGGGCCGAAGCAATGGCCGGTCTATTATGTAAGCAAGTCCCTGCACGGCGCCGAAGTCAGGTATCCTTTGCTGCAAAAAGCTATATATGCCTTGGTGATAGTAGGAAGGAGGCTGCGACCATATTTTCAGGCTCACCCTATCATCGTCCGAAGCAGTCTACCTCTGCGGGATGTCATGAGAAAAGTTGATCATTCAGGAAGGCTCTCCAAATGGTGCATAGAGCTTGGCGAACACAACATTACTTATGAACCTCGGAAAGCCATAAAAGCTCAGGCCCTGGCAGACTTCATTGCCGAAGTGCCCACCGCTGAGGACAGCCATCCAGATCCCAGGGAAGGTGAGCCAGAATGGACTTTGTATGTTGACGGAGCCTCAGGGTCCGAACACCAGGGCGCTGGGGTAATTATCAGAGGTCTCGAAGGTCTAGAAGTAATGAAGGCCATCAAGTTCAGCTTCAACGTCACCAACAATGTGGCCGAGTATGAAGCTCTCATAGCAGGATTGCGCCTAGCCAGAAAAATTGGTGTAAGAAACTTAAAAGCCCACAGCGATTCCCAGCTGGTAGTTCGGCAAACAGCAGGGGATTATGGGGCGAAGGACCCAACCTTGGCAAAATACCATGAACTGGTAGCAAAGCTTATCCGGGAGTTCGACACCGTACGAATCGAAAATGTGCCTTGTCGAGATAACGCCGAGGCAAATTGCTTGGCAAAATCGAAAACATGCACCGAGGTACTAAACAGCCCGAGCATCACAGTACTGAGCATAGTAACTTCGGGAAAAGGCTGGAAAGATCCGATAAAAAGATATCTCGCAACCAATGTGCTCCCCGAAGACCCCAACGAAGCGGCAAAGGTGCGAAGACGCTCCGATCGTTTCTTCCCGATTGGAGAAGAGTTATATCGGCAGGGATATGCAAATCCATTGCAGAGGTGTGTTGGCGAAGAGGATACTGAAATGATCCTCGAAGAAGTTCACGAAGCCGCTTGTGGTTCGCACGTTGGAACTGACGCCCTCGCAGCAGTAATACTTCGGCAAGGATACTTTTGGCCTACTGTAAGAAAGGACGCTAGGCAGTTCGTCCGGAAATGTGGAAATTGCCAAAGACACGCGAGTATCCAGAGGACACCCTCAGAAATGGTAACTTCGGCTGACTATCCTTGGCCTTTTGCAGTTTGGGGCATAGACCTCATTGGGCCACTCCCAACAGCGCCTGGAGGCGTGAAGTTCTGCGTAGTTGCAGTAGACTATTTCTCTAAATGGGTCGAGGCGGAACCCTTGGCGACTATCTCGGCAAAAGATATGCAAAAGTTCGTATGGAAGAACATTCTATGCAGATTTGGCATACCGAGGATACTAGTAGCCGACAATGGGCCCCAGTTTACAGACAAAGGGTTCCAAGAATTTATCAACAACCTCGGAATAAAAATGCACTTCGCCCCAGTAGCTCACCCCCAAAGCAATGGGCAAGTAGAAGTATCCAACAGGACTATCAAAGATGGTCTGAAAAAGAGACTGGGGGAAGCAAAAGGGAAATGGCCGGGAGAGCTCCCAAGTGTGTTATGGAGCTACCGAACAACACCCCGAAGAGCCACAGGGGAAACACCTTTTTCACTTGTTTTCGGTACAGAGGCTATCATCCCAGTCGAGGTAGTGCAGCCATCGGTGCGAGTGCAAGTGTTCGATGAAAGGGGAAATGACCTCGGCCTGAGAACCAAGCTTGACCTTGTCGGCGAACACAGAGAAATAGCCGAGCTGAGGAGAAAAGCTTTTCAGCAAAGAGTGGCCGCGGCTATAAACTTGCGCGCCAGGCCAAAAGGAATAAAGAAAGGAGACCTCGTTCTCCGAAAGGCTGAATTTGGACCCCGAAGGCCATCCCACGGGGTACTTCGCGCAAATTGGGAAGGACCTTATCTGGTACTTGCCGAAGTGCGAAAAGGGGTTTACAAGCTCGGCGATGCCGAAGGCATAGAGTTAAAAAATACATGGCATTCGGACGCCTTGAGAAAATTCTATGCTTAAGATTTCGGTGAGAAGATTGTATTGTACAGAAAAATTTCTAAGTACAAAAGTTCCTTAGCCAAAAATCTTGAGCATGAGTTATACAAGTCTGAATTTCGCGAAAGTGACTGTTTGACATAAGTGAAGATATGGTTTTCCGAAGTCCCTTGAGCAAACGTGTTTGGAACAATGGGAAATGAAAAATCTCGCAAAGGACTTAGCCAACATTCTTGAGCATAAGTTGTACAAGTCAGAATGTTGCGAAGAAGATCGCCGTATTTTCCGAAGTCTCTTGAGCGAACATGTTCGGGACAATGGAAAATGAAAAATCTTACAAAAAGACTTAGCCAAAATTTTTAAGAAAGAGTCTTTATTGAGATGGATCTGCTTACAAAGAAGAAAGCTGGCCAAAAGAAGAAATACAAAAAAGAAGAAAAAGAAGGCAAAGGACCCTAAAACAAACTAAGGAATCTCGGCGTCTCGGGAGCCACCAGCTCCTGCGTCCTTTTTCACCACCTTTGGCGCCGGGAAAGAAAGGGGCAAGTTCAGGTGCTCGATTTTTGACCAAGACCACCGAGGGCCTTCGGGAATGTTTAGGGCCTCCAAAAAAGAGAGGTCCAGATCTGGGAACCTCTGAAGCACTTGGTGATAAACGAGGCAGAAGCCGTCTTGAAAACCGACCTTGGTCATTTTGTCGGCTTTCTTCTTCTCGACCGCTAGCTCATCACGTTCCCTCTCCAGATCGGCAATCTCCTTCCTCAGTGCCTTCGTCTTCTTCTTCTTTGGCTCCTTCTTCAAAGACTTGACCTCGGCCTGGAGCTCGGCCTTCTCGGAAAACACCCTCGCCAGGAGAGCGTCAGAATTTGACTTCTCCTTTTGATATGATTCGTTCGCCGAGGTCAGCTCCGCCACCTTGGCACCGAGGTCAGAAATCTTCTGGGAGGAGTCCTTCAAAAGTTCCTCCTTCTCCTTCGCGAACTCCTCCCGAATGGCAGCGACCTCCATCTTCGCAGCTTGAGCCATCTCCGTGTTCTTGGCGGCCAATTCAGAGCACTTGGCCTTAGATTTTTCTATGAGATCTAAGGCCGAGACTCGGAACGCCGCTTCCTTCTCCACCCAGACCCTGAGGAGGCCGGTGTACCCCAGCAGCTGCAAAGAAGTAAGAGCAAAAGTTAGTAAGGCAAAAAGTGGGCCAAACACTTAGAAGAAATCAAAGGGAAACAAAACAAAGGCCTGAAGTATACCTGGGCAGCGTGCTCGGAAACCTTGGCAGCGAGGGACTCATCGCTCGGGCACGCTTCGGAAATGGCCCTGAAGGAGGCCTCGGTGAGGATCCCCCTCGAGATTTGGTTGGCCATGTACGGGCAGTCGCCGGAGTACAAGTTCATGTCCTCCGTAAACGACCAAAAGGGCTCCCTCGGGATCTTCCCCTTCGGGACATGGGCATCCCGAAGAGCCCATTTCCGGGCGTGCTCGGCTGCCCAATCCGGGTATAGCAGCTCCCCTGCACGGCAAAGCAAGAAATTTATCAAGACAAGGAACCCTTAAAGAAATAAAGGTACCACAACTTGTCTAAGAAAACGAACCTGGCGGCACCTCCGCGACGTCATCGTCGGAGTCCCGGACCTCCTCGGCAGGAATCTCCTTACCTTTACTCTTACAATGCTCCTCGGCAGAAGGGACTTCCACCAAGGCGTCCAGAAGAGCCGCCGAGGAAGAGGGACTCCGAGAAGGGGCGGCAGCGGCAACCTCGGCCGGCGGAACAGCAGCAGCAGCATCCGACTCTTCGCGCGCCTCCTCGGGAATTTCCGCCTGAGGAGGAGGCGCATCTTTCTTTGCCCGTTTGGCCACGGATGGCCCAGCCCCAGATGATTTCCGCCTTCGGGAGACGGCCTTCTTCGTCTGCTCGCCCTTCTCGGCTTGACCGAGGAAAAGGGACTTGTAGTAGGCAGCGGAGTCGTCGCCCATCTCTGAAAAAGAAAGAAAACATCAGTGTGAGTCCAAGGTAAAACTATAACAAAAGAACCCTGAGATAACTTACTCTCAAAAAAGGACTCATAAGTGACTTCCTCCCTAAGGAGTTGCACCAACCAAGAGTCTTTCCCAGCGATAGCAGGAGCCGGCATCCCGAGGTCCGTCTTGTGCTCCTTCACCACCCCTAGTTCCCGAAGAACCTCCTCGGTCATCAGTTTCCAATTGATGGGGAAGGGGTAAAGGGGGCGCGAAGGGACCTCGGAATCCCAGTCGGAGACTGCTCGGATCCGTTTGTCGAAGTCCGCGAATATGGGTGCCAACTCAGGAGTCAGCATTATCCTCGGATCAACGACGTCCATCTCCAGCCTTCCCCGAGCCCATTTGGTCGGAACGTGCGACCAGGCCTCCTCCATCTTCAGAAAGAAAAACTTTTGTTGCCACCCTCGCCAGCTGTCCTTGGTGGCAAAGGTGAACATATACTTTTTGCTCCCTGATCCCCGAGGTAGCATGAAGTAAAAGCCACCCTTCGGGACCACGAAGAGCTTATAGTACTGCATGAAAAGAATAAAGTGGGGCTCTATTTTGAAAATGCCGCACATACAGAGGAAGGCGTTAAAGTAGCAGTACGAGTTCGGCGGAAGCTGATTTACGGCAATGCCATGGAATTGGCAAAAGTCGCAAATCATCTTCGGAGGAGGGTACCGAAGTCCGGCCTTCAGTTGGGCTCGGAAAACGGTAACCTCGTCGCCACGGTTCGAAAAGCTGAATTGGTCAGAACGTGGCAACCTTGTAATGGCGTACGAGGGAAGAAAGAATTTGGTCTTCCATCTTGCTAATTTTTTAGGAGTGGTGCAGCAAGGGTGAGACAAAAGAGGTTGCCAGCTCTCGGGAATAGGCATGGTCGGCAGAAAAGCGATTTCAGAAAAAGGCCAAAAACGACTTCGGGAAAGCTTAAAAAGCAAAAGACTCTGGAAGTTAAAACCCACCAAATGTTTTGCCAAAATCTGGATTCGAAGACGCCGTCGCGAAAGGTTGCCAGAAAACACTCCGTCAAAGAGGATCGCCGCAAAAAGCAGGAGAAAACGTGAAAGCAGTTGAAAGCAAAAGCAGAAGCAAAAGGAGGTTATGACGGAACAGAGGTATATATAGGCCGAGGAGGGTAGGCGAACCGGCGTCATAAAGTACTCCACAAAGGCGAACAGTCGCCATAACTGCTCATGGCGCGAGAAAAGGCGCGCCTGCTGTATCCGACGCAGTTCCCGCCAATAACAAGCTGCCACATGTCAGCCATCGCGCCAAAAGAGGGACACGCTTTCTGACACCCCTAGACCCTGGGCGCGCCGCTCCAGACTGACACGCCTAGTTACAAGACATGACGTTACGCAGCCCTGCAAAAGGAGAGAAGTGGGTGACCTCGAAGACACCAAAGGACGGGCTATGACCGAGCAGCCCATGTCTTCGGACAAAAGGTACATCTTCGGCACAGGCATTGCGCCCGAGGTCCCGAAGGACTCCCTCCGAAAGCCGACAAACCGAAGTTCCCACTTCGGCTTTTCGGAGGGGGGCCTGTGATAGCCGAAGGGCTATCGCCTCCCTCAGCACATACTTCTTGACGAAAACATGGTCGGGAAGCCTGGCGTCATCCGACAGAGGCACTATCACTGACCTCGGAAGGAGCGAAGTCAGACACCACGAAGTCGGGACTTCGGCTAATACGCTAGGCATTTCAAAGGTATCGCCGGCTCCCTCGGGGGACCAAAAGGATCGCCTTCGAGGATAAAGAACCAGCCATTCCAAACAGGAGAGAACTTCCCCGAAGGTGGAACCCTAGAACCAGGGGACTCCCCGAACTACGAGCATAACTCCCGAAGAAGGGCATCCGTACCAAAGAACGACCTCGCCCAGAGGACCTCGGGAGTACGGCATGAGCATTTAAGGAGCCTCTGACATGTCACCCACAGGCGTTACACGCCGCCTCAAATGGTGGTCTGACACACCGTTGCCGCCCAGGTCTTGTCACGACCTATCTCGGTTCAAGGCTCAAGGAGCCTGCAAACGGCTACTTGTGCCCTACGCCCTGAAACACTGAGAACATCTGACCGAACACGTGTCATGATCTGAACGGGCTAGGAACTCCTATAAATACCAGGAAACACACCTTGGAAAGGGCCAGATCTGACCCTCTCCCCTTGAGAAAATACAGACAGGCAAGGCCACTAAACCTCTTAGTGCTCCCTCTCTTTCATCTCTCAGGACACTGTAGCTATCATAGAGAATTTCTTTATGAAGTGTCTATAATAACCTGCCAAACCCAAGAAACTCCTAACCTCTGTAACTGTAGTTGGTCTCTTCCACTCAACTACTGCTTCAACCTTTTCAGGATCAACTGACAAACCCTGGGCACTAATGATTTGCCCCAAAAACTGGATCCTCTCGGACCAAAACTCACACTTAGACAACTTTGCATAGTACTGATTATCCTTCAGCACTTGCAAAACTGTTCTAAAGTGCTTTTCATGTTCTGATGTAGACTGTGAATATACCAAAATGTCATCGATGAAAACTTTAACAAACTGATCTAGAAACGACTTAAAGATCCGATTCATGGCTTCCATAAATACTACTGGAGCATTCGTCACACCAAACGGTGTAACTATATATTCACAGTGTCCATACCTTATTCTAAAAGCAATTTTCATGATATCCTCCTTGTTAACTCTGATTTGAAAATACCCAGACTGAAGATCAATTCTAGAAAACACTTTTGTCCTTTGAGTCTATCAAACAGATCATCAATTCTAGGAAGCGGATACTTATTCTTGATTGTCACAACATTCAACTTCCTATAGTCAATGCACAATCTAAAAGTTCTGTCTTTCTTTTTCACAAATAACACCAGAGCTCCCCATGATGGTACACTAGGCCTTAAAAAGCCTCTTTCTAGTAGTTCCTCAAACTGTTTTTTTAACTCATCCATCTCAGGAGCTGACATCCTATAAGGTGGTATTGAAATAGGTTCAACTCCAGGCTGGAGATGGATCGCAAACTCAGTATCCCTCTTAGGTGGTAACCCAGGTAACTCTACTGGAAACACTTCAGGAAACTGATTTGCTACTGGAATCTTCTCAAGTTCTTCCTCTACGGCCACTCAATTCAATGAATAATTCTCCTCTTCACTGCCTATGGGGATGGTATCCATAAGTCTAAGGTGTAAACTCTTAGCACTAGACACCAATCCTCCTGTGTAAGTCACTCTAGCTCCTAAAGCATCAGTAATGTCGACTGAGTGATTCACACAGTCAATTTGTGCCTTATGTTCACTTAGCCAATCCATTCCCAACAGTAGGTCATAAGACCTCAATTCTATCACCCATAACTCACAACAGAAATCATGGTTGCCTAACTACAAGGGATACCTAGTAACCACTTCATTGGTTTTTGAGGTGAGAACTCTGGCTTCCCCCTAATTCTAATGAATCTCAACTCACCCAAGATTTCATCGCTGCAATTTAAACTTATCTCCAATGTATAAAAAAAAGAAGATATCACTGAAATAGTAGCTCCCGTATCGAAAAGTACTATAACACTATTGTTCTGAAAAGTAAATTTTCCTCGAATGGTGGCTGGTTCTTTGGTCACCTGACTCGTCAGGGAAAAAACGCTCGGTTCAACTGCTGCTGCGGCTACACTAGGCCGATTCTCTATGGCAAGGGGTATAGGGGGTAAATTTTGGGGTGGACCCGGCAACGGTCGAGCCTGTTAGGCACCTCCAAAATGCTTGGCTTAGGCCAAGGAGAACCAAGGAAGTAAGAGAAAACATAAAGGGGAGAGTAAGAGGAATTATAGAATCT
>SMDT01001193.1:0-106657 GCA_005392925.1 Aquilaria sinensis
CGATTATGTTTGTTAAGTTACGCAAAAACAAAACAACAAACATGATTGTTGGATTAATGCCTTAATAAAATATCATGACTCAATGTGTAAAAATACAATCATCTCATGATTGGCTTTTGAGCACAACACTAACAAGAACATCATTTTGGTGACCTCCACAAAACCTTTCAAAGAATGCACCAATTCAACATAAGGCTCAACCCCAAAATATGCACCTTGCAGTAGAGGCTGGAAAATTCTATAGCTACATTGTCCTTGGAAAAGGGATCAATACAAATACAGATAAAAATAAGTCTATTCTTATGATGCTTGATTGTCATAATAAAAAGGATGTCCAAAAACTGCCAGGAAGGTTAACAGCCCTTAGACAATTTGTTTCATGCTTCAGAGATCATTGCAATCCCCTTTTTTCAAATACTTAAAAAGAAAGCAATATGTGAATGGACTGGTGAATGCTACAAAGCTTTCAAGTAGATCACGGATTACTAACGAAGCCTTTGTTAGTGTTGTGCCCAAAAGCTAATCATAAGAGGATTATATTTTGCACATTGAGTCATGATGTTTTGTTGAGGCATTAATCCAGTAATTGTGTTTGTTGTATTGTTTCTGTGTGACATAATCAAACATAATTATAACCCTAGAATAACAGTATTTTTAACATCCCTTATCTAGTATTATTGTTGAGTGGGTTGCAATAATACATAAAGACTAGCATCTGTGGAGACTAATATGAGATATGTAGTGTGCATATGGGTACAAGTTGGAGAAGTTGTGTACTAAACTGACCCACTATGAGAATGCAACATGGATCATTATATGGGTGTCATGAGTGATTCTTATAGTGATCATGGTATATGTTGTCCTTTGATCTAAGGTCATCAAGGTTCCCTACATGTGAGTCACATACTTTGATACTTCCTTTTGTTGCTCCTAACTAAGTAAATAAGAAGGTTGTCGTAGGGTATGTCACATATCATGTCGAGGGTTTTGAATGATCAAGATGGGATTTGTCCTTCCTATGTAACAGGAGTGATATCTTCGAGCCCTTGATAGAGTGAGACTAAGAAAATGTGTTACCACCTTCAAAAAATGGGAAAATTTTAGTATAAAGACATAATGGTTATAAAGCATTATATAGCATAATTTTCAGCATAAATAATGAAATATGAGGGGTAAAGAGTATAATCTACACCTCCTTAAAAGATTCACACAATGGTTACTTGGCCCTAAAGGAAGCCCTAAAGTATTGCTTGTTTTACATGTAATCTATGGACTTTATTCTAAGATTTCAAGACTTGGGTACTCAATTGTATAACTTTAGAGGAGAAATTTTAAAGGGATTTGAATTATATGGAAGCATTGGTTGGAGGATAAATTGCATAAAGGAAATAGAGGCTGTTATTCAAGAACCTAGGACAACTAGGTTTACAATTGTTTAGAAAAATAACTTAAGGATGGGATGATTTTTGACAAGAGTCAAAGATGGCCATTTTTAGCATTATCCAAGCCTTTTATTTCCAGCTTCTAAGGTAAAAAAGGTGGGCTAAAGGTTAGACAAAAATTCTTTTCTTAAGGCATACTTATAGTGACCTAAGTGAAGGTTAAGGTTAAACTAATCAAGTCAAGTACAATAGCTTGATTTCTTGCCATTTCTTGCCCATTTTTGTCCCCATAAGACATAAAATATTATTTATCTCCTCCATAAGCTTCCATAGCCACCATAGCTCAAGCTCTCAAGAAATCACAAAGGAAGGCAATCGGATGCACCAAGAATAAGAAAAACCCTAGTTTTCTAGTTTATTGTGCAACACTTGTTATAATCAGCCTTCACAGTCCAAGGTAAGGGTTTTATCTAAGTTTTATAGATATTTACTATTCAATACTGATGCCCAAACATCCATGAAGCTAAGACCCTAATCTTGGAAGAGAGCCAAGAGCTTGATGAACCAAGTTTACGTTAAGGGGTAGATTGCACCTAGGGTTTTCACCCTACAGCTTTGGTGCTTTGTTATGGTAGCGAAATTTAGGGTTTCTAGAGCCTAAGTTAGTACTAACTAAGACTAATTAACCTCCTAAGGCCAAGGATTAGCATGAGGAGGGCTGCCATAGTGGTTACATAATGTTTATTTGATTGTTTATAAACTAACCCTAATGTGTTTATTGCTACTGACATTACATTTGTTTGTTGCTATGTTGTTTGTTCATTTGGATGGCTGTGTTTATGTATTTGCACTATATTCTTTTGTTTTAGTGTCTTTGGATTTTAGGTATATGACTAGAGTTTGAAGATTTTTTTGGTAAGTCCTTTCTAAGTTTCATTCAAGAAATTTACCCCATTTTTGTCCATTTCTAGAGCACCTAAAAGAGACCTCTCAAAATAATAGCTTTAGTTTGAATTTCTCTATGAAATTTTAGTTATATGAACTTCCAGATGTATAGTTGTAAAATGGAAAGTTTCATGATTTTTGGAGCACATTAGCTATTTTTAGTAATAGTACTTTCTTCCTTACGTAGCAGCTAGTCCCTTCAAGTTTTTGGATTGCTTAATGCTTTTGAAGTTCTCTAAGAAGCTTAGTGTATGTATTAAGTAAGTTATTTTAATGTATGTAGTGTATAAATTCATGTAAATGAGTTAGGTATGTTGTATGTACATTGTGTGAATGATATGTGGATCAATGGAATGTTGTTTGAAGTGTGTGTATAATTCTATCCATATTGGTTATTATGGACTATTTTGAAGAGTATGGTGTTTGATGCTTATGTGATGACTTAAAATTAAGGGCATTCGTTTTTGCATGTGTCTAAGACATGTATGGAACTACCCATGTTGGTTTTGCACCTGGAAATGAAGTGTATGAATTTTAAGAAATTTTGTATGGGCATTATGGCCACTAGTTGATCAAATTTGGTACCTTATACTCCAATAGCCATAACTTTCTGTACTTAATGAGTTTGGCTATGAAATTTTTATCACACCTAGAATACTTCAAGATGAAGAATTTACCTTTCGAATCACTAGATTTGGTCCCTTGTATCAATAGTTATGGCATGTCAAAGTTGGCTAATTTTGCTAGGTACTGTTCATATGGTCAATTTTACCCGGTTGAGTGTAAAATCTATAATGGCAATCTTAGATGGATTTAATGTCTCAAACCTATTTGCTTATCAATTTTTAAGTGTATTAAAGGTTATAAAACCTTTAGGACATAGGAGGATGTGGGTAGAATTTGACTTGGACATGGTATGAAAGTTTGGACACATGAATAATGAGCACCAATAACACCAAGTGTGCATATGATTGTTCATGCACTTGGGGATTTTAGTCAAATTCTAGATTGGCCAGGAATAAAGAATTTGACTATCATCATTACTGCCAGATGAAATTTTATGTGAATATGTGAGTAATGGTTGGATCAATATACATATATTTGCATAAAGTTCAAAAGGGCCACTTGGATAAATATAGTGAGCATGTTCTGCTTGGCCTACAGGACATTTATTGTCTAGGACTTGAGCTCACTAAATCTGATCACTGTATAGAAGCACTCAGAGTAGTAACAAAATGCATGGCCATGCTCAGATTAGTTGATATACAATATCAATGTCATTAGTTTAAGTTAGTCTACTCGGTAATCAAGAAACCATAGATTGGGCTATACAAGAGTGACACATTCCATGTCTCGTGCTTGGTCTTGTTATCTTGGGCAAAGGGACAATGGCATATACAGATAATGATTATAGAGTTTAAGTCAAATCATCAACTTTCTTGTCACTTAGGTAGCAATGATGTGTTGCTAGACACCGGTCATTGTTTATGATCACAAATGTGATTTATGATCATTGCCAATGAGATTGTAGCCTATTGGGTCGCACACATAGAGCCAATTGGGTTATTTTAGTACATGGGCCAAATTGTTTGGGTTTTGGTTTCATAATAGTTTTGGGTTAATAATTGGCCCAAAGGTTGAGCCATTAATGAAGCCCGAAATTAAACCTAATTGGATTAAGGTTTTGAAACCCATTGGGTTTGGAAGTTGAATCTCACTATATATACATGATATAGTGAGAATTTCATAACTCTTACCCTAGCCTCCATAAGGATAAAATTAGAAGAGTTCTGAAAGTGCTAGCAGCACTCTTCTCTTGCCATTCTTTAGAGGATGCATGCTAGCATTGTGGGTGCAAGAGAAATGCATCTGCCGGGACATGGTGGAGATGTGGTGATCTTGAGCGGCCCATGTGGATACCGTAGAAAGCTTGAACATGACAATTATTCAATTTTTGTGATTTGACTCAACAGTTAGGTGAAAGATCTCAACCGACTAGGCATAAAATTTTTTAACACTAGATTTACCCTATTTCATTTGGATCCACTACGCTTGTTTGGCTCATGAAACCTTATAGCCTGATGAACCCCTGTGCTCTACTTACCTATAACAAAAGGCTCCATTAGTGTTGTACTTATAAAAGAACATGGGATAGCACATTGGCTAGTATACTATGCAGTCAGACTCTCAAAAGGACAAAGTCTAGGTACCCCACACTCTAGAAAGCATTTTAAGCCCTCATCAAGGCTTCTTGGAAACTACGTCCATACTTTCAGATGCACGCTTTTTTTTTTCATAAAGTTACCCCTATAGGATATCCTCTAAAAGCTATATAAATCTGGAAGACTTGCTAAATGGTGCATTGATTTAGGGGAGTATGAAATTAATTATGAGTCCCAAAGGGCCATAAAAGCATAAGCTCTAGCGGACTTTGTTGTTGTTATGACACCACCAGAAACAATTGAAAGGAAGTTCATGGATGAGGGCCTGCTTTTAGAAATTTTTGTCGACAGAGCCTCAAGGCCAAAAAACTGAGGAGTAGGCATCATACTAAAAAGATCATTGGGAATGGAAGCAGCTTTCAGAATAAAGTTCTTTTTACCATTCTAAGAGCTTAAATACAGTGACCATATTTAATGTGTCAGTTTCCAGGAGCTATACATGTTCAGCAAGCCATCAGAACAATGCTCACTATATTACCCAAGTGGCCCTCTTGGTCTTTATGCAAATATATGTATATTGTCCAACCATCACACACATATTCACATACAATTTCATCTTGAAGTAAAGATGATTACAATCAATTCTTTATTCTTGGTCAATATGAGATTTGAGTAAAATCCCCAAGTCCGTGTACAATCCTATGAACACTTGGTACCATTGGTGCCCATTCCACGTGTCCAAACTTTCATACCATGTCCAAATCAAATTCTACGCTTGTTTCTATTGGGTTTTGAGAGCCAAACAGCCCAGTGGAATTTAACCGAAACCCTCTATGATCCAAGTGAAACGGGGTAAACAGGGTGTTCAAAAATTTTCATACCTAATTTTTGGTTAAGATCTCTCACCCAACTATAGAGTAGAATCACAAAACCTGAACAGTTGATGTGTTCAAGCTCTCTATGGTATCCACATGAGCCTCTCGGGATCACAACGCTTCCACCACATCTCGGCAGATGCGTTTCTCTTGCGCTCGTAGTGCTAGCTTGCGTCCTCCAAGGAATTGCAAGAGAAGAGTGCGGCCGACCTTTTAGGAGTCTAGGGCAAGAAGCTATGAATTTCTCACTAAAAGTTGTATTTATAGTGAGACTCAACTTCTAGGCCTAATGGGTTTCAAAGCCCTAATCTAATTAGGCTTCAATTTCTGGCTTAATAATGGCTCAACTATTGGGCCCATTATTAATATGAAATTATTGTGAAACCAAAACCCAAATTATTAGCCCATGCACTCTAATGATCCAAATAGCTCTATGTGTGCGACCCAATAGGCTCTTACCACGTTGGCAATGATCATAAATCACATTTATGATCGTAAGCAATGAGCGGTGTCTAGCAACACATCATTAGTACCCAAGTGACAAGATTGTCAGTGATTCGACTAAACCTTTACGATCATTACCAATATTTGCCATTGTCACTTTGTCCAAGATATCAAGACTAAGCACAAGACATGGAATGTGTCACTCTCGTATAGCCCAATCTTTGGTTTCTTGATTACCGAGTAGACCAACTTAAACTGATGCCATTGATATCGTATATCAACTCATTCGAGCATGGCCATGCATTTTTCTAAGTCTTACTCTATCAAGGGGCCCGAAGATAACACTCCCGTTACATAGGAGGGACAAATCCCATCTTGATCATACAAATCCCTCTACATGATATGTGATATACCCAACGACCTCCTTCAAGTTCACTCAGTTACGAACTCCTCTGAAGGAGTATTGAGGGACTGGTTCTTAGCTTTGCATGAATTATGGCAATGTCGAGAGAAATCCCTAGTCTATGTTCTAGAAGTGCAGTAAGCTTGGTTACTCAGAGTTAAATATGCTCAGATGAAAGATCCATTGTTGAAGAAAATTTCAGGAGAAGCGAAACTTGGCACTATGAGGAAGGAATTCAGATACAAGGATGAAATACTACATTATGGAGATCATCTCTATGTACCGAATGTGGATGGACTTAGGCAACAAGTCTTATAGGAGGCACATAGTAGTACTTTGAATATTCACCTTGGTGTTAGTAAGATGTATCATGATTTGAAGACACATTTTTGGTGACCAGGATTGAAAAGGGACGTAGGAGGACATGTGACAAAGTGTTTGACATGGCAGATGGTTAAAGTTGAACACCAGAAACTAGCAGGCACACTTCAAAGCTTACCTCTACCAGTGAAGAAATGGGGATCCATAGCTATGGATTTCCTAGTGGGGTTGCCAAATACCCAGACTCAGCATGATTCTATATGGGTAGTGGTCGATCAATTAATGAAATCGGCATATTTTATACCTGTCAGAAACACTCATACATTGGAGAAGTTGGCCCAGTTGTATATTAAAGAGATTGTGAAACTCCATGGGATACCGAATTAGATTATATCTGATAGAGATCCTCGGTTTGTGTCACAGTTTTTGAATGCTTTTCAAGGAGCATTGGGGAGCAAGGTTAGTGTCAGTACTGTTTTCCATCCTCAGACTGATGGGCAATCTAAGATAGTGATTCAGACTTTGGAGGATATGTTACGTATGTATGCTCTTGATTTCATAGGTGATTGGGATCAGCATTCACCACTAATCGAGTTTGCTTATAATAATAGTCACCAAACTGTTATTGGAATGGCACCATATGAGGCTTTGTATGGGAGGTGATGTATAACGCCGTATTGTTGGGCAGACCCAGCATACAAAGTAGTTATCGGACCTAAAATCATAGTTGACACTATAGCTAAGATTAAGTTAATCCAGCAGCGGATTAACACAGCTAATGACAGGCAGACCAAGTATGCAAATTTGAGAAGAAGAGACTTGAGTCTTAAAGTTGGGGACAAGGTACTTCTAAAAGTGTCGCCCATGAAAGAAGTTAGCCGTTATGGGCAAAGGGGCAAGTTAGCTCCTAGGTATATTGGACCCTTTGAAGTGTTGGAAAAGATAGGGAAAGTCACTTATTGGTTGGCGCTACCACCTAACCTATCCCAAGTGTATAACATGTTTCCCGTTAGCCTACTCAGAAAATGCACAGTGGAACCAGGACTGGTAGTTAATCCTTCAGTAATACCCATTCAGGAAGACTTGACTTATGAAGAAAAACCCATTTGAATACTTGATAGGCAAGTCAAGAAACTTCGAACCAAGTGGATTCTAACGGTTAAGATCCTTTGGTCTAACCATAGTGAAGAAGAGTCTACCTGGGAGATGGAGTAGGATATGCTGAAAAGGTATCCTAGTGTTTTTTTGTAGTTGCAACAAAATTTGGGGGACCAAATTCAAGAAGGAGGGGAGAATGTTATGGCCCTTCTTGTGGAAAGCATGTTTGAGGAATGTAAAGTGCCTTAAATTAAGTTTAGAACCTTAATTCAAGTTAACATAGCAAGAATAGAGGAGTTTAGCAAAGTTCACTAAGTTCTGAGAAAGATAAGGCATTAAATGAGGTTCAGGGGTAAAATGGTAATTTTGCATCCTAAATAGCTGGGATAAGTTGCAAGTGTTTTAAAAAGAGTTTTTATAACTTAACTTTCAACCTTAACCCAAACTTGAAGGAATAAACAAGAATTAATCAAGAATCACTAAGTTACCAAAGATGGGGGACTTAAGTGAATTAAGCTTAATACTTTGATGGCTTTGAGGTTAAGTGCGGGTTTAAGAAGGGGAAAGTGAGGGATGGCTGCCATATTTTCGTGTTCATCCTCTCCACTCTCATTTCTCCATCAAATTCACCTTAGAATCCAAGTTTCTTGGTGCCAAGATGAGCTATCAAGGGTATATAAGCTAGGAGGAGCTCATTTCAAGCATTAAACCATGGTTTTCGAGCTTGGAAGTGTGTTTTCTCCCATCCGCTATTTTTAGTACGTGGTAAGCATTGTGTTCTTGATTGAATTCATGTTTATTAATTAGTTTGGAGCTTGGGTTTTGGTTAGAAAGCAAGGTTTTGACGTTTAGTGCTTATGTTTTTTATTGAAACTTAGGTGACACTTTGTTGAACTTAGTTGAGTGGAAAGGACGTTGATTCTTGCTTGTTACTTGGAGTTGAGGTAAGGGAGTTATGTTTTCAGGTTCAATTAATGCTATTGGCTTGAGTTTGCTTGAAGAATTTGAGTGATTCTAGCAATAGCATTAGTTAGAGGATTTGGTTGAATTGTAATGGATTGAGAGATTTGGATGATGTTATACAGCATCATAGATTGGCTTGTGATAGTTGGTTATGTTCTATGCAACATGGTCTATGTGTGTATGAAATTTGGAGGCTTTCCAAGCATGTTTAATATGTTTGTTAAGTGTCCAAAGTTCATAGCAGCAAAATGCATGAGAATTTTGCAAAAACGCAGATTGGCGACGTGTCACCAATTTCAGCTCAGTGCTCATGATGCGTTGCCAATACCAGAAAAAAATTGCCAGAGCATTACCAACTGTGGCGACACATCACCAATCTTGGAGAAAGTTGGTAGAACGTTACCAACTATGGCGACGCGTCGCAACAGGCAAGTTAGTAGAATTTTTCACATTTTTCTAGGATGATTGAGGTGAGACCTAAGGGGGTTCTTAGGGTACCTTAGGGTCTAAGGATTCTGGGGGTACTTTGAGACTTCCAAAAGTCCCTTAAGAGGTAAGAGTTTCTTTGAATTTTATGAGGTTTCATGGTTGCTTGTGCAATAAGCTAGGAAACTAGGTTGCAAATAAGCATAACTAAGTACCACTAGCTCAGGTGAAAGTCTTAGAATGCTTGGCAACCTAGCCTTGCCGTGAGCCACGAGGTTGCAAGGTGAAACCTTAGTGCACTAGTCTACAAGGTCTTTATGGCCTAGTTTATAATAGTCCCACCATAATTCCCCTGTACAACATAAATGGGAGAGGTTCAACTGGTGATTTATCACTAGTTAGGCTGGCAAGCTTTGCTTGCTACAGGACAAGGCAACGCCTAGTAGTTCAAGGACAAGGATGAGGAGAGGTCTCAAGGGACCTATTCTTATATGCATATATTTCAGATCCTCAGGCTATATGAGCTCACAGCAGGTTACATATGTTACCATATATGGTGTCCTTAGTAATTTTCTTGCAGGTACACTGAAGACCCTTACTGAGAATGTTATGTTCTCACTCCCTAGTTATGTTGTGCAGATTCAGAAGTTGTTGGACCGAGTAACCATTGAGGGTTATTACGGTAGTAAGTTGGTGTACAGGTATTGTACTCATGAGAATCTTGATGATTCTAGTATACTTAGTTGGCTTGTTGGTTAAGTAACAGTACTAACTTAAGTCTTCCTTTGGCTGCAGAGCCTATTAGCACTAAACAAGGACTTTTGGGACTCGCCATTGGGATTAGCATCCAAGATGGGAGTTAGATCAAGAAGATCTTAGTAGAGGCTTGTATTTATACATTACTCTTAGTTGCCTCCATAGTCTATGTTATGAAGAGTCCTAGACTCTAGGGTTGCTCTTGGGTGAGGGCATTAGTCCACTTTGTGTACGAATGCTCCCATGAGTTGTTATGTGTAGTAAATTCACACAAAGGTTGATTTTGTATGCTTTGGCTATTTGTACCTAGTTTTTATGAAATTACTTGGCCAAGTTAATGCTTTATGTTTTAATGATGCAAGTCAAAGCATAAAGAGCATGCATCTTGCATACTCTAGGTTAATCAACTAGTATCATGGGATTTTAATCCGCGCACATATACAACTAGGCAATTGCAATCGACTGTGAGACCAGCTCTCACAAGCTTCTTAGGTAGGGGCGAAGGACGGCTGTGTCACAATCTTCCAATTCCTTTTCTAAAATGGGCAAAAAAGGGCATGAGTACACAAGCACTTAGTGAGAGTCCAATATGGCACCTGATGCCTATACTATGTTCAAAACATTGTTATACATATAAACCTTCAATTTCTCCTTTCAAGATAGAACCAAAGAAAAAGAAGACACATAAGAGATAAGGTGTTGTTAGTGTTGTGCCCAAAAGCCAATCATGAGATGATTGTATTTTTGCACATTGAGTCATGATATTTTATTAAGGCATTAATCCAGCAATTATGTTTGTTGTTTTGTTCCTGCGTAACTTAACAAACATAATTATAACCCTAGTATAATGATATTCGTAAAAGTCCCTGGTCTAGTATTATTGTGGAGCGGGTTGCAATAATACATAACGACTAGCATATATGGAGACTAATATGAGATATGTAGTCTACATATGGGTACAAGTTGGAGAACTTGTGTACTGGACCGACCCACCATGAGAACACTACATGGATCGTTATATGAGTGTCATAAGTGATTCTCATAGTGATCATGGTATATGTAGTCCTTCGACCTAAGATCATCAAGGTTCCCTACATGTGAGTCACATACTTTGATACGTCCCTTTGTTGCTCATAACTGAGTGAACTTGAAGGAGGTCATTGGGTATGTCACATATCATGTGGAGGGATTTGTATGATCAAGATGGGATTTGTCCCTCCTATGTAACGGGAGTGATATCTTCGGGCCCCTTGATAGAGTGAGACTTAGAAAATGCATGGCCATGCTCGGATGAGTTGATATACGATATCAATGTCATCAGTTTAAGTTAGTCTACTCGGTAATCAAGAAACCAAAGATTGGGCTATACGAGAGTGACACATTCCATGTCTCGTGCTTAGTCTTGATATCTTGGACAAAGGGACAATGGCATATATCGGTGATGATCATAAAGGTTTAGTCGAATCACCGACAATCTTGTCACTTGGGTAGCAATGATGTGTTGCTAGACACCGCTCATTGCTTATGATCATAAATGTGATTTATGATCATTGCCAACGTGATAAGAGCCTATTGGGTCGCACACATAGAGCAATTTGGATCATTAGAGTGCATGGGCTAATTATTTGGGTTATGGTTTCACTTTAATTTCGTATTAATAATGGGCCCAAAAGTTGAGCCATTATTAAGCCCGAAATTAAATCCTAATTGGATTAGGGCTTTGAAACCCATTAGGCCTGGAAGTTGAGTCTCACTATAAATACAACTTTTAAGTGAGAAATTCGTAGGTCTCCTTGCCCTAGCCTCCCAAAAGGACAGTCGCACTCTTCTCTTGCAATTCCTTGGAGAACGCAAGCTAGCACTGCGAGTGCAAGAGAAACACATCTGCCGGGACGTGGTGGAAGCGTGGTGATCCCGAGAGGTTTGTGTGGATACCATAGAGAGCTTGAACACGTCAACTGTTCAGGTTTTGTGATTCGACTCTACAGTTGAGTGAGAGATCTCAACCGAAAATTAGGTATGAAAATTTTCGAACACCCGGTTTACCCAGTTTCACTTGGATCCTGGAGGGTTTCGGTTAAATTCCGCTATACTGTTTGGCTCCTGAAACCCAACAGGTGTAACATAATACAGGATTCATATATACATAATTTTAAGGTTAGCAAAGGCAAACAATTAAAGAAGCATGCAAAAACACACAACATATGCATGGTTTCACTTAAACCTAGCAAGAGTTTCTTTCATTCAATTTAGCAAGTGATCACTTTGAATTGGATCAAATTAACATAAAAGTCCAGGTAGATGAACAAGTTTAGCCATACTTGATCAAAAACTCTAATGGTTTCCATATGCAAACTAGTTAGCTTACCATAGTGCATAAGAAAACATCGCCCATTAACTTAGCTCCTAGGTTCATTCAGCTATGGCCATCTTCTAGGGCAGCATCCTCAAAAAAATCCAAGAGAAGGAGCTCCATATGGACCTTTACCTAGCTCAGAATTGGTAGCCAAGAAGCAAGAAATATTCTACTCTTCACATGCGCCACCATAGGCCTACCCGTAAGCCATCATGTTTGGTTTTCCTCCTCCTTGGCTCAAGCTTTGGTCTCAACTATTTGTAGGAGCTTTAGAACAAAATTTTAGTGAATGGAAATTGTATTTAATGCCTAGGAACTTGCCTTTGAAGAATTTAAGTCCAAGCGGTGAAGGTTGGTTGAAATGGCCCTAACGGCCAAGTAAATTTTGACCATGCTTTCGTCTAACTCTACACAAGTCTTCCATGTCATTTTGATTATCTTATTGACCTACTTACTTCTCTTGGTGGTGCAAATCAAGAGCCCACTTTGCCCATAAATTCGTTCATTTAGGCCCTCAAAGTTGCATGTGCTTTTAGAGATATTTTAGGTGCATCCAAGAGCCCCCTAGTGCACTATAGCGTGCTCCTCATGGTTTTCATGTGTTCTTCACCTTTTCCTGGCCTACACTGTAGCCCTCAACTTCATTTCAACCCTAAGCAACAATCTCCCATAATCCCTGCCAAGACATTTGGCTTTAGAGCATTCGTATGCACATGATTACATACAAAGGTGTACCTAAGGGTCTCCTAGTGCACTTCCTTGGAGCACTTTAATGTCCTTCACTTGTTTTTTCCTTGTATTGAAAGTTTCCTTCTTATTTTATCACTAGGTATCAATCCCAACTTGTTTCCTTTAAGGCACTTGGTTTTAAAGTCTCTAGATTCACATGGGTGCACACAAAGGTGTGCTCAATAGCCACTCCATGTCCTTCATTGGTGCTCTCTTAGTTCCCTTAGGTTCTTTGCCACTTTTTCTTTGAATCATGAATCTTCATCTCAAATTCTATCTTGGCACTTAGTTTTAGCCATTTTTGGCTTACAAGTATAGCACTTTCTCTCATGTTCCACTTATGTGCACTTAGGATGTCCTTAGGGCACCCTGTGGGTACTTGGCCTTTTTATGGCTTTTTTTTCTCTTCATGTCCATGACTTGCATCACTTATTTCCACCACTCCTATATATTATGTGCACATTAAAACCACAACCCATGGCCTATGCAAGTTACAGGCATGATAGGTGCGATGCCTATAGCTATACAATGTTCATAGTTAATAGTAAACCAAATTACAAGAATGGTAGAGGCAAAATAGCCTATTCTTTGTAAATATCTAAACATGAAAAAGGATTTGATCAAGATGTTTAACTCATGCAAGTTTAGAAGATTCTAAATGCCTGGAACACAAGGACAGAAACCCTTTCAAAAAGGGCAAGAAGAGGGCATGAGAAAAGAACTTGTAGAACCTTCAATTTACTAGACATGATATATGGCCTTTGAGGATGATTGGAGGAAACTAATCAGACTCGACCTCAAAATAAACTCCTTTAATGGGATGCTAGAAGAGAAGAGAACAGTCAGAATTTCAACTGGAATATTTGTTATCATTAGAAATGAACTGTATAAATGAGGGTTTGCTTCTCACTGACAATGATGCCTAATTGCATAGGAAAGGTATGCCATTCTTCGAGAAATCCACCAGGGAGATTGTGGAGCACATATTGGTGCCAACTCATTAGCCCACAGGATACTTTTGGCACATCATTTTAGGAGACACCAAAAAGTTCTTCTAGTGATGCGACACATGTCTGCTTGACCTGCGAATACAAAGGCTGCCCTTCTTTATGCCTCTCTTCCTGCCACTTCTTGGCCATTCAGTATGTAGGGTTTGGATTTGATTGAGGTACTTCCTACGGCTCCAAGAAAAGTTAAATACTAAATCATGGTAGTCTATTACTTCACTAAGTGGGTGGAAGTGGAGACCCTGGTGTCCATCTTGTCCTTTCAAATCACTAAATTCTTAAGAAAAAAACATTATCAATCAATTTGGGTGCCTCTAACTGATTGTTACTGATAATGGTAAACAATTTGATGGTCAACAAGTTTGCCAAATTGTAGAGGCAAAATGCATCCACCTCTACTTTGTGCCCGTATCACATCTTCAATCAAATGGACAAGTAGAAGTGAGTAATAGAACTATCAAAGAGGGCTTGAAGAAAAGGCTTGGAGAGCCTAAAGGCAAGTGGGAGAAGAACTGCCAAGTGTATTATGGGATTACAAAATGATACCTCATAGACCTACTGGAGATTCTTCTTCTATGATTGTCTATGGAATTGACACCCTCATCCTAATAGAAATTTCCCTTCCAACCTTGTGAACTTAAGCCTATCATCCAATGAAAAATGACAAGGCAATTAAGGGAAACCTATATCACCTAGAAAAGCTTAGAGAATATGCGAGGGTCCATATGTGAGTTGCCCTAACACATAATTGAAAAGTAAGGAAAAATGACATATAAGTGGGATGCATGGCCCTCATTAGGGTAAAACTAATTGAAAAAACCCAAGGCACGGGGTAGTAAGGCCTAACTGGGACGAATCCTACTTGGTCATAAAGAAAATCAGATATGGAGTTTACGAGTTATCTAGCCTTGAGGGGAGGAAGCTACATAGAAATTGTCATTTAGATGATTTGTTACCTTACTCTACATCATGATATTGTTTCACTTTACTGGATTCACTATGATTTAGCTTACTACACTTTCTTACAAAATAAAGATGAAAGCACTCCTCCTAAATGTTTTGCGACATTCATAAAACAAGCAAGAAAGTTTTTCTCCAAACAATCTATGAAAGCCTCCCCAAATACCTAAAAGTTCAAGTTATCTATGATGGGTTGACAATCAAAGCATTGTGGTTGAATGATCTCAATAGAAAATTGGCTTAGAAAATAAAGGTCACCCCAAAAACTACTTTTAAGCAAGGGAAATTAAAGCAATGGAAAGACTAATGCACACTCAACCAAAAGCATCGCATCAAAAGTCACTAAGTGAAATCAATACTTTATGAACCTAGAAAATAGTTACAAGATAGATAAAATTAAAAAACATTAAAAAAGATAGTAGGACCTTCAAACAGAAGGACTTAAAAGATATGCAGGAAAGGATGAGGTGTGAGGCCTTTTAAAATTCATCTTAAAATGAAGCCTCATAAGCATCGGTCACGAATGCATCTTCATCAAAGGTAAGAATCTTGGCTTTCCCCTCCTGAGGCCATTCTTCATAGTCCAAACCTAGATCCTCATAAGTTAACAGAAATGAAAGGACTAGGTCCAGATGAGCTTGCTCTACTTGGAAGCGGCAAAAAAGGAATCCCTCCTTGAACTCAAGGAAAGCTTCCTTGGCTAGCCCTTTCTCTACTTTTTGGAGGTATGACTTGAGCTCCCTTACATGCACATTAGTTTTGGCTCAAAGAATCTGATATGCTATATGGCCCTCATGCTCCACAAAATTAACCCACATGATTTCCACCTTAAGAGCTACTGTAGAAGCAGTCAAGCTAGAGCTGGCCACGCCTTGAATAGTCCTTGAGTAATGCCAATTTGCTCATGGGAAGGGTTTCCTTGACATCACCAATCTTTTCCTTAGCAGCCTTCAACTGTGATGCTAGCCATTTGGCTGTCTTCATAGACTTGGTCTCCCTCTCTATAGACAATTTAAAAGCCTCAAACACCTTCAGTAACTCTTGCTTGAGCTTTTGGGGGCAAGCCTCCACCTTTTCCTTAGCCTCCTTCATAATTTAGAGGTCCTTTGCCAATGCATTTTGAGCAGTGTGCTGACTTTCCAGCTTTATCATTATGGAGTCCCTAGTGGTTCATGGGCCCTCAACTTGTGAATAGAGGGATTACATGGCCTTTTCTTTAGTAGTGCACCATAGAAAATGATGGCCTCTTGTTAGACAAAACCAGTTAGAACCAAGTAAAGGAAAAAAACATTTTTTACCATTGAAGAATATACCTAGAGTAGGGACCCTATGCTCATCAGTTGGTTGCCGCCCTCCCACGGTGGGTGAGTAAGATGGTGCTGATCCCTAAAAGTCCACAACCTCTGAATGATACAGTGAGTAATGTCTACTTGAAACTCAAGGATTAGTTTGCCAATACCCACCACCTATAAAGGGTGAAAAACCTAATCTAGTGCAATATCCTTCAGTGCCAAGTTCTGCTTTTAAGCCTAACTACACTTAGGGATCAAGTTATGGGGCTAGACGCATTTGTCAACAACTAGCTTGGGAGGACCCCATGAATGGGTGGTGCCTTCTTAACAACTACACCTACTGGCATCACGACAGTAGGTGGAGGAAGAGAATAGCTCACCACCTTATACTTTTATGGTGCCTACCTAACTAACTTCTACTTTTATGGCACCACCAGTGACTTGGGGTTCGCTGAAGAAGTAGGATTAGGAGTTTTCAAATCCTTTATAGGAAGGGTTTGATTAAAAGACTAACAGTAAGCACAAAGTGATGTCAGGTCAATAGAATAAATGCTGTCCAAGGAAAAGTTATCTATAAATGTCCTGCCATCACTTCTACTTTACCTAGCATTAACGTCATTGGAGGTCAAGGAGTGCGATCTCTTACGCACCAACTGAATCTCTGGAGGGGACTCAAATAGCTCCATAACTAGGGGCACTGGTTGGGAATAGAGAGCCCCTAGAGACTTCTCAGTTGCTCTTAAACCATGAGCCACATCAACCAGTAGGATGGGTATTTTTCAAGCATTGGCTAAGGCATTCGCATTGCTCTTATGCCTCTTCATGAGCTCCTTAACCCATTTATGCAAAGAAGAAATAAGAGGTTAGGACTAGTTGAACACATGAAAATTAAGGGAGATTGAGCATCCGCACAAAATACAACTGTTGGTGTTCTAGGGGCCTGTTGTGCCCGGAAAAGAGCCCCAAAAGCTTCCACTAACTTCCCCACTTGACTTTTATCCTAGATGGATGGACTCCTTTTATCCTAATAACTTTGGTGGCCTCTGCTAATCCCCACCCACCTGAGTGTTGTTTTGTCAATTTTCGTATAGGGAACAAGTCCCAAAAATTGATATTCTCCACCACTAATTCCAAGCAACTAATCAGCCTAAAGTAGGCCAAGTGGCCTTTAGAGCCATTGTATATTGGCAACTGCTGAGCAAAGGCCTGTTGGAGGGTCCTTGCAAACTCACAATGGAAGCCCTACATTGGCACCTTAAAAGGTAAGAAAAATTGATCCTTCTAGCCAACTCGTGAATCTTGGCAAGATATGAAGGCAAAGGACTAGTTTCCTCCCTTATTGATGGGGGCAATATGGAAGAAAAGTGAGTTCTTCCTCAAATCCAGCAAGTAAAACTAAAAGAACCCTTCCAGCAAGGGCACCACCATTGCCATCTTGAAGTAGAAAATGAATTCATTGATGTGCATGAAAGAGTTCAGACTTAGCTATGATGGTGACACTAGGCAGTGCTCAAAAAATTGCTTTACTAGCTGGTGAAAAAAGTAGCGAAGTCCCGCTTGTAATTAATTAGTGAAAATGCTAAGGACATTAGTTGTGACAATCCTCGGAGCTATAGGTCTAATTTGCAAGGTAATTACAGAAAGTTCAAATTACCAGGTAATTAGTTAATTTAATAAAATAACATTTTAGGTAATTTATTTGCAAGCCAAGTATTGGTATTAGATGGCTCAATAGCTTAAAAGAGACAACATTGATCATTTACGCAAGCCGTACCAAGAACAGCGTTTTGGTCATTTCACATAGTGACCCTTGTTTATTGCATGGTTGGATAGAGCATGAGAAAATATTGAATTTTGTTACACCTTCACAAATAGGAAAATTACAGCTTAAGGACCTAAACTTATATGCTTTAATTTTCACCACAGTATATGATTTTTGAAGTGTAAAGTATTCAATATACACCCCCCTTAAGTGGAAAAAACAATGATAGCTTGGTCCTTAAGAAATCATAGGCCCATCGCCTAATTTTCAAGCAACCTATGGACTAAAATGTAAGGTTACAAAAGTTGGGTACTCAATTGCACAAATTTCTAAAGATGCCTATGGAAAGGACATGGATGGTATTATCAAGAAAGGACATGGAAGGAATTAATTACATTGTTGGGGACCAAAGTGCTCAAAGAGGCAAAGTTTACCAATTATGGCATAATGCCAACTAAGGTGCTTAAGTGTCCACACTTTTGCCTAAAGTTAAAATGATTTTTTTGAAAAGGTTAAAATAGGGAAAAATCTATCATTTTCTTAGCCAAAATGGCTAGAAATAATCTGTCTAAGTGTTGGCCAAGTTTTGAAAAATTTGCACATATGCCAGCTTGGTCAAAATGATGTATAAATGAAGAAAAATCTTCATTTCATTGCCATTTTCCTTAAGTTTTGGCCTCTAGCAGCTAAGACCTCTTCCTTAAGCTTTTCCATCATCCTCCATAGCCACCATACCTTAAGAAAACAAGAGGAAGCAAGAGAAAGCAAGAGAAAGTAAAGAAGACATCAATGAGTGTAAGAAAAGCTAATTTTTGTTCTATTTGGGTTTTCAGATTTCATAGCAAAGGTAAGGGTTTTCTAAAGTTTCATGAATTGTTTACTGTATTTCCAAACATCCATGAAGCTAAGACCATGCTTGGAAGAGAGCAAAAAGCTCAAGGAACCAAGTATGGGTAAAGGGGAAAAAAGCTTGGCAAGGTTTCAGCCTTAGTGTTACCATGCTAAAGGTGGCAGTAAGAAAGAAGGGTTTTTAGAGCCCAAGTTAGTACTAACTAAGACTTAAAAGACTCCTAAGGCCAAGCAAAATCTTGAGAAGGGCTACCATAGTGTTACAAAAGTGACATCTTATTGTTTTATTGAATGATTATGGACTAACCCTAATGTGCTATTGCTGCCAGCAGTACATGTGTTTGTTGTTGTGTTTGTTGGTGCATATGGTTGCCATATTTGTGTGTATGTGTTGTTTTTGTATGTTTTTATGTCTTTGGACTTCAGGTGGTACGTTGCAATAGAAGACTCTATATTGAAAGCCCTTACTAAGTTCTTTACAAAGAGCTTACTCCCATTTCTGTCCATTTTCAGGAACGCCTGAAGGAGAATGTTCAAACTAATTGTTCTAGTTTGATTTTTCCCGTGAAATTTCAGGTACATGAACTTCAATATGTCCAGTATTAAACTAGAGTGTTTCATGATTTTTAGAGCACATTTTCTAATTTTAGTGTTGGTACTTTCTGCCTTACTCAGCAATTGTCTTTTGAAGTTTCTGGAGTGCATTGTGGTTGTAAGGCTCTCCAAGAAGATAGTGTACATACCCAACTAAGCTAGGACATAGGTATGATTCATCTATGGATGTAAATACACTATGGATGGTGTATGGGTGATATATGAAGCAATAAAGTGATGTTTGAGGTTGAATGTTCAATTCTGTCCATTTTGCAACTCATTAGCTGTTACAAAGAAAATTATATTTAATGCTTATGGAATGCCTCTAAATTAAGGGGAATGACTTTCCCAAGTGTTCAAGACATGTAATAACCTACCCATGTTAATTTTGCGCCTGGAAATGAAGTGTATGAATTTTATGAAATTTTGTATGGGCATTATGGTATTAGTTGTACAGATTTGGTACCCGGCACTCCAACAGCCATAACTTACTATATATAATGAGTTTGGCTTTGAAATTTTGACCACACTTAGAGCACTTCAAGATGAAGAATTTGGATTTAGTGCCCTGTAGCTAGAGTTATAACCTGTCAAAGTTAGCTGATTTTGCTTAGCACTATTCATATGGTCAATTTTACCTGGTTGTGTATAAAATCCATGATTGTAAACTTGTATGGATTTAATGCCTCAAATTTGTTTCTCTATAAAGGTTCAAGTCCATTAAAGGGTTTAAGATCTTAAGGGCTATGTGAATATGTGTGTGATGGTTGGACCAATATACATATATTTGCATAAAGACCAAGAGGGTAAGTGAGCTTTGTTCTGATTCCCTAGAGAACATGCATAGATCCTAGGAATTAACACATTAAATATGGTCACTGTATTTAAGCTCTCAAAGTGGTAACAAATTTGAGGTACCATGATTTTTTTGTGATTCCGGCTCTATCATCGTGAAATTGTGGATTGACTAGATTGGTCAAAGGTGGTTTAAGTGTAATTCCTGGAGATCAGGAGACTAAATTGTATGTTCCCAGAAGCTAGGGACTAGGAGTGCAATTAATCATGTCAAGGTATCAGGTGAGGATAAATGCTAAAGCTGGTCCTCATGTGTCCAGCGTGTTGCACAATGTTGCACGAATTTACAAACAAGACACATAAGGCACCAACTACAGGTCAAATACTTGTGAGGTGGTAGTGACTTATTTAGGTCATCTCATTTCCCTCCCTCGCTTTCAGCCGCCGAAGCTTCCCTCTCTTATTCAAAAATTATATGCACACTAACCAGAAGCTCCCAAATAGCTCAATCCAATCGAATTAAGAATCAAGATCAATAGGATTTAGGTTCAAATTTGGGAGCACCTTGAACTAGGACCTTTGAAGTAAGTTAAGGTTTGGCCCTCTTGTTCCTAGCCATGATTTTGAGTTTCAATAACCTTGGTGGAATATTAATGTTGTTTTCTTACTTATTAATTGGTACTTAAGGGCCAAGAAGTTAGAAAAAAGGAGATGGTCAGTGAATTCTTGATAAAAATTGAATGAAATGAATTGAGGTGAGAGTTTGGTTTTAATTTTATTTTGGCTAGGAACTACTAGTTCTAGTTGTTTAAATTGGTTTTAGATGTTGTTATCTTGCTTTTGATTTACTGTATAAAAGCTAGCAATCAAAAGAACATTTATTTGGTGTTATATTGACCATAGAAATTGCAAGTGTGCTTTGAGGTGATATTTTGATGTTATTGTAGTTTAGTTAATTTCAAGAATGAACTAATTTATCCTGAGGTTTAATTGGCTATTAGTTGATGCAGTCTTGCATATAAACTAGTGTACAAGGTCTTAAAAAAGTAAAAGAACAAGGGTTGGCTATGGTTGTGCCATTAAAACGAGAAGGAGGAACAAGCTAGGCAAGATTAGGACATAAAAACCTGTGTTATTTAGTCTTGATTTAGGGGCTGTTCCCATGTGTTAAAATAGCTAAACTGTTCTTAAAAAGATCAATATAGGTCCTAAGCATAAGCTACTAAAAGGGATCCCAATTTTGGCTTAAAACCAAGACGAAAGGCTAAGTACATTGAGCTTGCAAACTAAGTTACCTAAGGTATAGGTTATTTAATTTGTGTGCATATGTGTTAAACAAATCTGGCTATGGTAATTGTATACCAAGTGGCTGAATTATTCATAAATTCAACAAGCATATGATTTAAGTATTGATGGCTAGTTAAGAGGCTTATATGGTTGAGTTTGGTAGAACACCAAACTTTGAAGCTCATACGAAGTGTATATGTGCATATGGGTGACCTTGTGTGTGCAAGCAATAAGGACCTTGAAAGGGTCTAATTATGGTGACTATGATGGGTTAGAAACGTAAGACACCTATGGCCAGCATGATAGGCTAAGGCCTGTGTGGACATAAAAGGGGGAGGTGTCTTTATCCACTCATGAACCCTGACAATGCTAGCATTAACATATGTACTAAATAAGCATATAGGTAGCTCCTATTCATAAAATAAAGGATATTGGCAAATACTAAAATGCTTTAAAAGTGGTATTTGCATGGACAAGTTGGACTTGTCAATTATAGGACAAACGGGCAAAGGAATTGTGGGAATTAACTTCTCACATAATTATTAGCCAATAATATGAGTCCTTAGCACTATGATTTGAGCTTAAGCGCATGAGGCATGTATTAATGTCTTTATAGATAATATGCATGGCCATATATGAATGTTTTCTTGCAGGCTTATGACCCTTACTATGAACCTTTGGTTTACTAGCATATTTAGGGCTAACAACTATTAAAAGGAAAGGTTGTTAGTATTTTAGGACCAAGTGTGCATAAGTTAATTAATACGGCACATTGTTGTTATGTTTCTTTCTTGTAGGTTCGTAATTACTTAAAATACTAACTTACTTGCATTTGTTGAACAGACGCAAGGAGCAGGGGATACCTGAACACTATAGTGATCCTTTTTGGTAGTGTAAATCAGGTGGGATTGGTTCATAGGATTCTCAGTGTTTAGCATATGTACAACACTTTTTTGTATGATGTATATATGTATATAAAAATTGTGCCTCTAGTAAATCCTATGGAACTATTGGGTATGTTCCCTAGTAGCTTGTATAGATCTGTAGTGCATAACAGTATGTTTTATCCAAATGCATATCTTTAAAATGTTGGCAGCTATACCATATGTATATTATTTTTTTATGGTCTTTGACATATAGCCACAAGAAGGCATAGTACAAAACAATATTGCATTAATAATTTAATTAATTAAAAGGTCCACTAAGGGATATATTTTCATAGTCCTAACACTAAATTAGTGTAAGGTTCCTAGGGTCCCATATGATTTAGACGAGATTGAGGGTAAAGGCCTGTGACATTAGCCCTCCTATCACCATTTACAATGGTCACATCCGCTAATGCTTGATCCTAAAATAGGACAACCATAACGTTAGTAGGCCAAAAATATTGCCATAAATTTGTCACTAGGCTTCCTTTGGTGAGCTCTTTTGGAACATGTTTTAACAACCCCGTGTTCAGAAAGAATCGTGCTTTTGATGAATCAGCTTAATTGATGGCAGCCTTGGACAATGATCTTGAATATTCCATTTGGAAAAATTATTACACTATACATTAGGGCTACTGTTAGCATATGACAAGTGATGGACAATTGGCCAAAACTAGCCAAAACACCCAAGATAGTAGAAGGAAGAATTCCAAGCAAAATACCAAAAATCAGAATTACCAATTGTATATGTCATAGCCCTCAATTTCATAGGCCATTGGTTGGGAGAGATAAAGTAGCAAGTGACTTTCAAAAGAAGGAATTAAAGTGGTAGAACCTTAAAAGGGGAAGTTAAAGGCCCAAAGTAAAGATTTTGAAGTTATTTAGTAAGCATATCTAAGAAAAGTATAGGCACTTGTGTCATTTCAAAAGTTTGGAGTCATTTTGTAGTTAAGCAACGTAATTGACTCAATTGAGAAAGTCTGTTAAGTAAAAAAATTGAGCAATTGATAAAGGCTAGGATTTCCATGTGCCATGTAAATAAATAGGCTTACCAGTGCTAGCAATCGAACTGAATTGGTGCCACATGTCTTCAACCGAAATTTTGCATGCCTCCACACTAATCAACCTTTTGGATCAAGTTTCTAGCAAACATTTTAATTAGAACAGAGGCTCTTGGTGAGTTTTTAAAGAATTTTGGCCGAGATTGAAGTCAGAAAAGGTAGGGGTGGAATTTTAAGGCTAGGAGGCTGTAAAGGAGGTTACTTTAATGTTAAGGCACAATGAACTAGGGTGAAAGGCCTTTGGAAGGCTACTACTAAGGCATTGTTCTATGTAAGCATCAATATTTATGAATTTCATCCAGAATTAGAAGCTGGATTTGTGATTCTAGTGAAGTTGGAAGGCCATAGGTGATGACTTAGTGCTAAAGGAGCATAAGTCCTAGTATAGGGGCTAAGGTTACCTTCAAGTTTTTTCTTGTAGGTGCTAGCTAGTTATGGTAGGGGCAAGCATTATTGTTCTATTTTTGGGTCCGGCCAACCAAAATCCAAAATCTAGAGCTCTATGAGTTTGGTTTAGTTTTGGTAATAAGGTTAAATAAAATAAAAGTAGACTAAGGAATGCTTGCTAGGCCCATGAGGCTGCTTTATGTAGATGGTATTGTAGAGTGTGCGTTCTATGTGCTTTGTTGCCTTAATTACATTTGTTGAACCTATAGGTTATTGTGTGCATATTGTTCTATGTTTTTAAGTCTTTAAATTTTCAATTACAAGAGCTCAAGTAGAGTATGAAATGTTATGCTTATGTTATGGTGATGTAGGCTAATGAGCTACATTGATTCTTACTTAGTTGGAAAACTCATGCCCTGTCTCTTTTCTCTTCATGGAAGGGTTTGGTGCACCAACTAAGAGGCTTGTGTTTTGTGTTGTTGGATTTCAGGTTCATGTTTTTTTTTGGACAAATGCACAATATAAGTTGTAGTCAAGCTTTAGTTGTTTGGCTTGCAAGCACTATGTTGCTATATGTGCGAAAATTAGCTGGAAATGTGTTAGCCTTAATGCTCAAGTGTAGTATATTTAAAAGGCACTACATGTGCACAAGTGTTGTAGAAAATTTTGTATGTAGTGTGTGTGGGAGAACTTGTATGTGTGGCCAAAGGTAGGCACTAGTAGGCATACCCAAGTGTGCCCAAACTCAAAACCTCTAATGTTAAGTACTTGGACATATGAAGTGTTCAAGTACTTTGTGAGTTTGAAATGCATTTGATTTTTTTTCCTTAAAGAACATTTCCAAACTATCCTAGCTTTATATTTTTGGCACTAAACAACCTTCATTAACAAACTTAAAGAATTTTTGCTATTTTTATGCCTAAACTGAGACTAGAGCTAGAAATTTACCTAAGTGTCTTAGGACACATGCCCAAGGCCACCTGATAGTGTCCTTGGTAGCACCTCTGCTTTTACTTGCATGAATTGTCATTACGGCATGTCAGTTTTGGTCATGAAAAAGTTGGCATCAAAGGATGCTTTATAGGACTTAAAAGTCTGAATAGGCAGGTTCCTACTTAGAGCCATTAAGACTTATTAATATTGAACATTGGTTATATGACTTATGATTTCAGGATGAAGACACTAGGGAAAGAAAGAGAAATAGTTGATTAAAAAGGAACTAGGGCAAGCCATTTGCCAAGGAAAGAGCAACTTGATAATGTATGTGAGGAAGCAAATAAGAATGTGAATACGGCTTAAGTGCCTGGAACTAGGGCCAATATGTTTGGTCGAAGTAGGGATAACCAAAAGAGTATGAAGCATATGATGGGAGTTATGTAAGTAGTTATTGCTCAGTTGGTAGTTGGCATTTAGGCCTTGCCTAGAGGCCAGGCCCAACCACCAGACGGTGTTGGAGCTATTAGGGAGGGTGCTAGGGAAGTTGAGGATGAAAAAGGAGGTAGAAGGCCTAGGAAAGAACCTATTGAAGATGATCAAGCTACTAAGAATGCGTGGGAGCCTAAAGAGGAGCAAGAGGAGGATATGAGACAACCCAGAGCAAGGAGAATGAGATCTGACGTCAAAAAAATGACTAGATTTAATGTTGAAGTGAGCCAAGATGTGGAGGAAAATGAATTAATCTATAAGGCTGGAAGATAAAACTAGTTGACTGAGGTTACTAAAAGGTTAAGGCAATAAGAGTGAGGTGTAGAAATAACCAAGAAATAGGCAAAAAGCCAAGAGGTAAAGGTTTAAGAGAAGGCTAGGTAGAAGGGTTATTGGTTTTGAAACCTCCAATGTTTAAGGCCTATGGTGATTTGGAAATGGTTGAGTTCCAGATTTACAAAATATAAAAGGTTTTTGGGAGGCTAGAAGTTACCTCAGACTTTACGGTATTATTTGCCACATTTAGCCTTGAGGGTAGTGCTAAGTTATGGGGGAGAGTAGTCCAAAGAACTTACCAATGTAATAATAAAGAAAACCAGTGGAAAGGAAAATAGTAATGAGGTGGGTTGAGTTCCTCCAAATGTTCCAGCAATAGTATGCAAGTAAAGCACTCAAGGACCAAAAACAAGTTGAGTTTGATTAACATGAACAAGGTGATCTTGCTGTGATGGAATATGAGCAAATGTCTAGTAGTCTAACAAGGTGTGCTCCCAAATATGATGGTCAAGAGGAGTTAAAAAAAAAAATTTGTGAAGGAGTTAAGGCCTGAGTTAAGGCAGATTCTAAGGGAAGTGGGAGCCAAAGACTACTTTGAGGTGGTACAAAAGGCTATCGCTTTGGAGCAAGTGGTTAAATGGAAAGGGATAAAAAGTATAAGGAGGAGTTTGTAGTGGCTAGAAAGGTCTAAAAAAAGGGCTAGAGAAGAGTAAGTAATTCCAGAAGTGAAAAGAGAGAAAGGACCCCATCATTTTGGACAATAATCCCAAAATTGGGTTAAGTATCATGGTTTCAAGCCATGCTACAATGTCACAGGTGGATGCTTCAAATGTTGGCATAGGGTCAGAGATTGCCCAATAAAGAAGAAAGAAAAGAGGCTGCTAGGTAGATTTAGGGCTCATTGGCAAAGGATGCATCCTTCAAAAGGAAGAACAACTTTGCCACCTTTGAGGGGAGTACTAGGAGGACCAAGCTAATGACAAGAGAAGATGGGGTAGAATCAACCATAGGGGAGAGTCTTTCAGGTTAAAGTGTGCAAGGGAACTTTAGAGGTATAACCAAAATAGAAGAACATAGGTCAACTGAGGCTAAGTAGGGAAGCCTTGAAAGGTAAACTTTACCTTTACAACATATTAGTTTATGTGTTATATGACACTGTTGCTTCAATTTCAATAATTTCAAGTAATCTTGTTAGAAAAATAAACTTAGAAGTAAGTATAATTCCTAAAATGTATTTGTTTAAGACTATTCATCAAGAGATAATGTTTACACATCATACAGTTAAAGATTGTGTGATTAGCCCAAAAAAATGGGAACTTAAGGGACATTTGATTAGCTTAGAGATCAGTGGTTCTAATATAATTTTATGCATGAATTGGTTAGTTGAAAACAACATTGTGATGGATTACAAAGCAAGGAACATAATCATATGATTTTTTGAACTTTATGATCTAAACAGTTTAGTACAATTAGTTATGAATTGGCAAAGGAAAGTCATTGAAGAGATGCCTACAACTTCTAAGGAAGTGTTTATGTGGTTGAATAAGGATATGGTAGGAGATGATTTGAGTAAAATACCCATAGTTAGAGAATTTCTAGAAGTTTTTCCTTCTGATTTACAAGGACTTCCTCTATTGAGAGAAGTTGAATTTGAAATCAAACTAGTGCCAGGAATTAATCCTGCATCCATTACTCCATATGGAATTGCCATTTTAGAGATGAAGGAGCTTAAGAATCATTTAGATGAGCTTTTTGCAAAAGGTTTCATTAGGCCTAGTGTGTCTTTATAGGGAGCACCAGTGTTGTTTGTAAAGAAAAATGATGAAACCCTTAGATTATGCACTAATTACAAAAAACTCAATGCCATGTCCAAAAAAATAAGTATCATTCTCCTAGGATTGAAGACTTATTTGACCAATTAAAGGGACCAAAGGTGTTTTATAAGATAGGCCTCAAAGCTACTTATTTCCAACTATGGGTTAAGGAAGAGGATATCCCTAAAAATTCCTTTAGAATAAGGCAAGGTCATTTTGACTATATAGTGATGCCATTTAGGTTCACTAATGATCCCACCCTTTTCATGGACCTTATGATAAGAGTGCTTAAGCCTTATCTAAACCACTTTGTAGTGGTGTTCATTGATGACATATTGTTGTGCTCAAAGGATAAGAAAGCTCATGAAGAACACCTAATGATAGTGCTTAACTTGCTTAGGAGACATAAGTTGTAGGGAAAGTTAAGTAAGTTTTTAATATGATCAAGGGAGGCATAATCAAGGATGGCAAGGACCAATTGAAGATAACTAGTGGACCATTGACAAGGAAGGAGGCTAAGGAGCTCAAAGTGCATATACAAGCCCTAATGGTGCAAGTTCAAGCTCAACAATTCTATAGCCATTAAAAAGGAGCTATATCAAGGCCATATACCTTTCTCAAGTTATTTACTAGCTATCCAAGCCAAGCGAAGGTAGCATACTTGGAGGGACGACAAATGCCCAAGTTATTGTTTCATCATGCCCAAATAAAGCGTAAAAAGAGTCAGATTTGTCTTAGTTCAAATCCATGGTGCCAAGGATGTATCTTATGATTATTTCAGAATTTTTGGACCATATATTATGGAAGGGAAACCAATACAGCACATTGGATACGTTCTACATAGCTAAGTGCACAATTTTAAAGCTTGGAGCCAACACATGCACTTTTGGAGCCACCTTGAAGTGTTCATGAGCCAATTTCTTCCATGAGCTGAATCTTTGAGCTCTAAAGTTTCAAGACCACTTTTCAACATCTAAGAGAAGGTCTCAAGCCAATGGAACTTAATTATTCAAGCTTGAAGTTGAAGACACAAGTAGAAACCCTACGGAGCCGTTAAAGTGCACCCGATAAGACTATTTTGGGCGTTTTAGGGCCAATCTTGTGTTGTAATATATTTTATTTTATTTTCCTATCTATTTACATTATTTAGGATGTTATTTAGGCCATGGAAGTGATTTAGGTCGCATAGGGTGAGAGGAATTCGCTGAACACATTAAACATGTGCAAATTAGGGATTTGAATCCTAGTTTGACTAGGTTTTCTTAAGTGTTTTGTATCTAGGTCTCCTAGGTGACTTGGGCTGAAAATTTTGCTGAGCCTTTTACCCTAGTTTTGGCCTATAAGTAGGCACATATTCTGGGTGAAAAACACAGCCTTGATATGAAATAATATTGCTACTTTTGAGAGAATTTCTCTTCGATTCTTTGAAGACTACCTTGGTCCACAAGTTGCTTGTGTTCTTGGTTTTCTTATACTTCTTGTTTCTAATCACAGGTTGATTAGGGGTGGGGGTTCAAATATAGTCTCTTTGATGTCTTATGGAGCTTGAAAAACATCTTGGGGACTTTTATGGCCTTTATACCATTGGGGTTTGCTTTAGTTGGTATTAGAGCCACAAGTTCCATATAAAGGACATATCTTTCTGTTCTTGTTTCTTTTCATTTTTCATTCAATTTTTTCTATAATTTTCATGTTTTAATTCAATTTTTTAATCCTTTTTCTTCTTGTTTTAGGTCTTCATATTTTTACAGCCTTGTTTCCAATCAAAACAACAAAAACAACAGAAAGAAGTCAACTAGTGTTACCTTGTGCTTTCGGTTTTAATCTGTTTGTTCTTGATTGTTTCTTATCTTTCTGTTTCATGTCTAGCCCTATTAATCTTTTTTTTTTTCATTGTTTCTATCATCCTAGAGTCAAGAAAACACCAAAAAAAATAAGGATGCAAGATCAGCAAATGTTAGTACCAAAAAGTTGTTCCAAATTGTGCAAGTTTTTAATAGATTCTTGTCTTGGCAGAAAAGAAATCTAACGTTTTGTCTTTGGCAGCAAGGAACTTCAAGAAGAAATTTGTTTTACCATCAAACAGCAAGCAAAAAAAAAGGAGAAAAAAAAAGGAAAAAGAAAAAGAAAAGAGATTTGCAAAAGAAGTTACATAAAGTGTTTTGGCTTTGTACCCACAAACCTTACAACATTGTTTTGAGCCAAAAAGATTTTCTTGTGGTTCTTATGATAATCAATTGCAAGAGCTTCCTAGAGTTTTTTTAAGCTTGTTTAGCCCACCTCTTTTGGAGTCAAAATAGTTTTCAAGAACTCAAGTTTTCTTGTATGCTTTGAGGACAGTTTTCTTGGAACTTTTGAAAACTCTTTGGATAGCAATATTCTCACTAACAAATTGAGTGTTTGAGTGTTCATCTTTTGAGTGAAACACATGAGGTGAGTGTGTGTGAGGATCTTTATTTTTAGGATTATGGAGGGCCATGAGGATAGGAAAATGGAAGTGAGACACAATAAGGAGCCTACCATGAGAGAACTTCAAGAAACTCTCAATAGACTTGTAGGGAGGATTGAGGACATAGATTTGAGGTTGCCAAGGAGACCTAATCCAATCTTGCAACCAAGGAGAAGTCTAAGGAGAGAAGAACCCAAGGAGGAAGAAGGAATTTGGCACGACCATAGGCTTCCAAGGAGGGGGGAGCCAATGGAGGACAACAAACTCAACTCCATCAAGCTTACCATTCCATCCTTCCAAGGGAGGAGCGATCCTGATGCATATTGGGAATGGGAGCAAAAGAATGAGATGGTATTTGATTGCCATCATTATTTTGAGGAAAAGAAAGGAAAATTGGCTACTATAAAATTCACTAACTATGCTATTTTATGGTGGAATCAGGATGTTATTTCTAGGAGAAGGAATAAGGAAGAGCCCATACACATGTGGAGAGCCCTTAAATCCTTGATAAGGAGGATATTTGTGCCTAGCTACTACACTAAAGATCAACACCTCAAGCTTCAAAAGCTAGTGCAAGGCCAAAGGAGTGTGGTGGACTACCACAAAGACTTGGAGATGACCTTAACCCGAGCCAACATCATTAAGGATGATGAGACCACCATTTCTAGATTCATTAATGGTTTCAATCTTGAGATTGCCAACAAAATGGAAATGGTGCCTTATCTCAACATAGAGGATTTGCTTCACCATGCCACTAAGGCTGAGAGAATCATCAAGAGAGCAAGAGCATCCAAGATGTCTGAAGGAGGAATTTCCAAATGGAGAAGAGCATGGAAAAAGGATGCAAGAGAAGTACCCAAGCCAAATGTGGAGGCCACAAGAAGAGGCTTGTCTTGACCTCAACGAGAAATTCAATCATGCTTGTCCCACTTTCACCATAGCAAGTCTTGGAGGATCAAAGGAATCTTCAAAGTAAGGTTAAGAGAAAAGAAAAAAAGGGGAAAATTGAGGGCAAGATTGATGAGGGGAAAGCCGAGAGAACAATCGAGAGATCAAGTGAGAAGAGTGAACATGAGGGGAAGAAGAGTGGAGAGTTCCTGATAGAAGAAATTGAGTGTGAAGTTTAGAGAACATAAGAGTGCAATGAACTCAAGCTGAGTGAAGAAAGAAAGACCTACAGAGAAGCCATACTTTCATCTAACATAACAAAGTCTTTTTCTAGTGTTATGTTGTCTTATTTCCAGGACTTAAGTGGATATGAACTACAAGAATCAAGTGAGTTGCTGCCCATTGAAGAAGTTAGTGTTCCTAACATTCCAAGTCATGTCCCATGCATCAAACCAATGAAGGAGGTTGAAAAGGAACAATTTGAGGTAAGTCCAAGTGATTTCATATGCAAAAGTTTGCCTAACATTGTTTCTTACCCTATGGTTTAAGGGGATGAAATTAATGCAACTCCACTCGAAGCCATTGAGTGCAAAGGTCAAAATTTTGTGGTTCCTACACCAAAGGAAGATACTTGGGGACTAAGTCCAACCACTATAATGTATTTCTTCCTTACAACTATATTTGATGTGGTTTCGCATGAAAATCTCAAACAATGTGTGTTTGCTAGCAATGTTGTTTTGAAGAATGGTTTTCATGAAACTAGATTAAGAGAAGGAAGTAAACATGAAACTTTGACAAAATATGGATTTAAAGCTTCTAATTCTTTGGTTTTGTCAAATCATCTTTTGAATTCCGTGGGTTTTTCTAGAGAAAAATGTGTTTTGGTGTCTTTTGTTTTTGAATTTGTTAGTTTTACATCCATCTCACATTGTTTTGTTTTGTATGAAGTTAAATCTACTTCTTTGGAATGTTCATAAATTGGTTCTTCACTTGCATTACATATTTCTTTGATGTCCATTCATGTTCAGCCCTTTTTTGTGTGTCAATCTTTAATTTCCGGCAAGCATTTGTTTATCTTGACACAAACATTATACAAACTTTTGAGCATTGATATTTTTGCTTTATGTCTAAACTTGAAATTTTTTATTTTGAGTGAAAATTCTGGTTTTAAATTCATCCTTTTAATGAGGTATGTTGAGTCCTTTGTTTCGTGTCACATCCAATTCAGAAATTTCATGCATTGTGGTGCATATACATGAAAAAATAAGTTTGCTATTGAATTGGTTTCACTTAATCCTATTTATTTCAATCTTGTTTCATTTAAAATGCTTAGGATTTTTTTGAAATTGGTGCATCCTAGTTTTGTAATTTTTATATTCCATATTGTGTTCAATTCTTGTTTTTTTAATGGTCTATGCAAACTATTGTTTTGACATGCATAACTTTTGCTTTTCATGACCTTGACACTTATGTAAGTTTAGGTCCATTTGTTTTGAGTGCATATGGCATCCTTGAGGTAAATTCTTCCTACACTTTTCCTTGTTGTGAGAGTAATGTTTTTTACATGGCAAAGGCGATGAAAGTGATGCCTAGAGTTAAGATGAAAATTGTGCAAACTTTCAGATTTTTTGTGCTAGTTGCTTCTAACTTTGTTTTTGAACCTGGAGGTATCAAAATTATCATTCCATTTTGATATTGATTTAGGTTTTTCATAAGATTAAATCTCCATACATAAGCATTTCATGCTATTGGTGCTTATGTGAAAGGTAAGTGCTTATGTGTTGATTATTTCATTGGTATTGATTCAATTCCCTTATCTATTGTAGGTTTTGATTCAAGGATGAATCCTTCTAAGGAGGTAGGAGTTGATATTATCAAGAGAGGCATAGCCAAGGATGGCAAGAACCAATTGAAGATAACTAGTGGACCATTGACAAGGAAGAAAGCTAAGGAGCTCAAAGTGCACATACAAACCCTAATGGTGCAAGTTCAAGCTCAACAATTCTATAGCAATTTGAAAGGAGCTATTTCAAGTCCATATACCTTTCTCAAGTTATTTACTAGCTATCCATAGCATACTTGCAGGGATGACAAATGCCCAAGTCATTGTTTCATATGCTCAAATGAAGCCTAAAAGGAGTCAGATTTGCCCATTCCATATCCATGGTGCCAAGGATTATTCTTATGCTTATTCCATAATTTTTGGATCATATATTATGGAAGGGAAACCAATATGGCAGATTGGATACGTTCTACATAGCTAAGTGCACAATTTCAAAGCTTGAGCCAACACATGCACTTTTGGAGCCACCCTGAAGTGTTCATGATCCAATTTCTTTCATGAGCTAAATCTTTGAGCTCTAAAATTTCAAGACCACTTTTCAACATCTAAGAGAAGGTCTCAAGCCAATGGAACTCAATTATTCAAGCTTTAAGTTGAAGACATAAGAAAAAACCCTACGGAGCCCTTAAAATGCACCCGAGAAGACTATTTTAGGGGTTTTAGGGCCAATCTTGTGTTGTAACATATTTTATTTTATTTTCCTGTTTATTTACATTATTTAGGATGTTATTTAGGCCATGGAAGTGATTCAGGTTGCATAGGATGAGAGGAATTCACTCCACACATTAAAGATGTGCGAATTAGGTATTTGAATCCTAGTTTGACTAGGTTTTATTAAGTCTTTTGTATCTAGGTTTCCTAGGTGACTTGGGCTGCGAAATTTTGCTAAGTCTTTTACCCTAGTTTTGGCCTATAAGTAGGCACATGTTCTAGGTGAAAAACACAGCCTTGATATGACATAATATTACTACTTGGAGAGAATTTCTCTTTGGTTCTTTGAGGATTACCTTGGTGCACAAGTTGCTTTTGTTCATGGTTTTCTTATACCTCTTGTTTCTAATCATAGGTTGATTAGGGGTGGGGGTTTACATCCAGTCTCTTTGATGTCTTGTGGAGCTTGAAAAATATCTTGGGCATGTTTCATGGCCTTTATACCGTTGGGGTTCAAATCAGTGTCATTTTTAGACTACTAAAGTTGGATTCTTTGGCCATATTATCAATGCACAATGGCTGGCAATAGATCTAGAGAAGATTAAGGCAATCTTAGGTGGAAGCAACCTATGAATGAGAAGGAAGTTAGGAGTTTCTTGGGATTAGCTTGCCATGATAAATGGTCTTTTCACAAGTTTTCTATGATAGCTACGACGCTTACCCAATTAACTAGAAAATATCACAAGTTTGAATGGGGAGAAGAGTGTGAACAAAGGTTTTAAGAGCTAAGGAGGATGTTGACAATGGCTCTTATTTTAGTGTTGCTGAACCCTATAAATGACTTTAAGGTGTACACAGGTGCTTCTATCATAGGATTGGGTTGTGTACTAACGCAACAAAAGTAAGCAATTGCTTATGGATCAAGAAAACTATGGCCACATGAGAAAAAATTAGCTAGTTCATGACCTAGATCTTGTAACTATGGTATTTTCCCTTGAGCAATGGAGACATTACTTGTTATGCCATAAATTTCAAGTCTTTATTAACCATAAAAGTTTGAAGTACCTCCTCACCCCAAAAGGACTTGGACATGAGGTAGAGAAGATGGTTGGGATACTTAAAGGATTTTGAATGTACCATTGAGTACACTTCAGGGAAAGCTAATGCAGTAGCTAATTTCTTAAGTAGGAAGTATGCTAGAGTCCTAAAGGTTAGAAGAGAAGGAAGTAAGGAAGAGTGATATAATCTAACTTGGTTAGCATATAAAAGGAAACAATGGGAGCTTGACCAAGTGAATGTCGTTGCCATTAAGCATGAATGGAAAAAATGCATGAAAAGAGCTCAACACCATGATAATGATCTTGCTAGAGTTTTTAGGCAAACACAAAGGAAATTGTTGTGATGATTTTTCTATAGGCAGGGATTGTTGTACTTTTAGAAAAGAATCTATGTACCTAGTGGGGGTGACCATAGGAAACAAATTATGGAAGTAGCCCATTCTAGCAAAATAAGTATGCATCCTTGAAGATAAAAGATGCACAAAAATCAAAGATGCACATCTGGTGGCCTTATCTGAAGCAAGGTATTAGTGCCTTTATGTCCAGATGTTTAACTTGCCAACAAGTTAGGATAGAATACCAAAAGTTAGGATTCTAGAATGTAATTAGGGCTCTATAGCCATGGATTTTATGGTTGGAATGCCAATGACAATAACGAAACATGACACTATATAGGTCTTTGTTGATAGGCTAACAAAGTTAGGACATTTCTTACATATAAACCTCAATGATCCTCTAGAAAGGCTTGCAAAGCAGTATATAAAAGAAAATGTGAGGTTGCATGGTGTTTATATTGATAAGATGTCAAATAGAGACCTAACATTTGTCTTTAAGTTCTAAAAGTCCGTACATCATGCTTTAGGCTACCAATTAAAGCTTAATTTAGGTTATCACCCTGAACAGATAGGAAACTAAAAGGACAATTCAAGTATTGGAAGACATGCTAACATGTTGTGTTATACGTTAGGATGGCACCCTATGAAGCACCATATGGAAGAAGGTACAATACCCTCATTGTTAGCATGAACCTAGTGATAAGTTAGAGGTTGGCCTAGACCTTATAATGGAAACTACAAAGAAGAATAAGTTGATTAAAGAAAGTATCAAGGAAGGCAATAAGAAAGAATAAGCCTATGCAAATATAAAGAGAATGATGGATCTAGAGTTCGAAGTTGAGGACTTTGTATGGCTAAAAGTGTCATCTATGAAAGGGCTGGTAAGGTTTGGAAACAAGGGCTAGTTAGCGCCCAAGATATGTCAGGCCATATCAAATACAAGCCAAGGTGGGAAATGTGGCATATAGATTGGACTTACCTCTTTAACTAAGGCATATACATGACACATTTCATGTAAGCATGTTAAAGAGGTATATCTTTGACCTTAGGCAAGTGGTTTTAGCCATTAGTGTTCCTGTAGCACCAAACCTCAACTATGAGGAAGAACCAATCTAAGTGCTAGCTAAAGACACTAGAAAGCTAAAAAGAAAATGGATCCTAATAGTAAAAGTCTAATAGATAAACCACACTGAAGAATAAGCTACATGGAAGATAGAAGCTAAAATGCTTAAGAACTACCCATGTATTTTCCCATGTTTGTTAAGAAATTTTGAGGACCAAATTTCTTAAGGCAGAAGATTGTAATAGCCCTAAATTGTATAGGTCACTGACTGTGAGAGATAAAGCTAGAAAGTGGCCTAGGAGGGAAAGAATTAAGGTGGCAAAACCTTACAAAGGGAAGTTAAAGACCTAAAGTTAAGATTTTAAAGTTTTTTGGTAATCGAGTCTAAGAAAAGTCTTGGCACTTGTGTCATTTCAAAGGTTGGAGTCAATTATAGTTAAGGGACTTAATTGACTCAATTGAGAAATTCTATCAAGTGAGAAAATTGAGCAATTCATAAAGGCTAGGGTTGCCATGTACCACACCAAGAAGTAGGCTTACCGGGGCTAGCAATTGAACCAAATTGGTGCCATATGTCTTCTACGGGAATTTTGCATGCTTCCACTCTTATCAACATCTTGGGATTGTGTTTTGGGCAAAGATTTTGGTTAGAATAGAGGTCCTTGGTGAATTCCTAGAGAATTTTTCCCAATATTCATGTGGAAGAAGGTAGAAAGTGAAATTTTGCGGCAGGGAAGCTGTAAAGGAGGTTACTTCAACCTTAAGGAAAAAATAACTAAGGTTAAAGGGCTTTGGAAGGTTGCTGTGAAGGCATTGCTTTAGTTAAGGATCGGTATGTATAAATTTGATATAAAATCAGAAGCTAGACTTGTGATTCTAGTGAAGTTGGTAGGCCTTAGGTGATGACTTAGTGTCAAAAGAGCCTAAGTGCTAGTAGGGACTAGGTTTACCTTCAGGTTTCTATGTATATGCTGGCCAGTTATGGTAGGGACAAGCATTAGGGTTCTATTTTTGGGTTAGGCCAACCTAAATCCAAAATTTGGAGCTCTATGACTTAGGTTTAGTTTGGCTAACATGACTAATTAAAATGAATGTTGACTAGGGAATGCTTGCTAGGCCCTAGAGGCTGCTTAGTGTAGCTCGTGTTATGGAGTGTGTGTTCTATGTGCTTTGTTACCTTGGTTGTGTGTGCCAACCTTATAAGTTACTTTATGTATATTGTTTTGTGTTTCTATTTATTTGTGTTTTTAATTGCAGTAGCTTGAGTGAAGTTTGAAATGTTATGCTTATATTATTGTTGTGTAGGCTAATGAGTTACATTGATTCTTACTGAGTTATAAAACTCATGCCCTATCTATTTTCTTTTCAAGGAAGGGTTTAGTGGAGTAACTAAGAGGCTTGTGTTTTGTGTTGTTGGATTTTAGGTACTTGGTTGTTCTAATGTCTTTTGTTTAGTTTTTTTGACTAATCCTCAACCTAAGTTGTAGTCAAGCTTTAGTTTTTTGGTTTGTAGGCAATACATTGTTGTATTTTTGGGAGCTAGCTCGAAATTTGTTAACTTAATGCCTAACTGTAGTATGATTAAGTGCTAATGTATGCGCACAAGCATTGTAGAAAGTGATGTATGTAGTGTGTGTGGGTGCACTTGTATGTGTGGCCAAGTGTGGGCACTAGTAGTGTTACCGCTATGAGAGCTTAAATATAGTGACGATGTTTAATGTGTCTATCTCCCAAGAGCTATGCATGTTCTATAGGCCCTCAAAACAATGCTCACTATATTACCCAAGTGGCCCTCTTGGTCTTTATGACAATATATGTATATTGGTCAAACCATAATACACATATTTAGATTTATGCACAGTATGGCAGCTAAGAAGGAAAACAATAGCACAATTCTTAGTTTTGGCTTCCACACAATAGGCAATCTTGTTAAGTTCTAGTGACCAACCACTGCACCTATAACTTTCACTAATAAACTGTATCATTCTAGCCATGTAACCCCCTATTTTCCTTGTTCCATTATCAAGTAGAGACTCAGAGCAAACCAATAATTTTTTTTTTACATCAAAAGCCCACCTATGGACCAAGTTATGGATTTTTTAAGTTGGTTACCAAATTCTGACCAGATGAACAGTAACTTAGACAACTTTGGAATGTCATATCTTTGGCTATAGAGCCCCAAATTTAGAAATTCCAAGTTTTAGTTCAACCTCTGTATGTGATATGGGTGTGGTCAAAATTTCATAGCCAAAATCATTATGTATAATAAGTTATGGCTCTTGCAATATAGGGCACCAAATCTGTACAACTAATGACCATAATGCCCATATAAAATTTCATAAAAGTCATACAGTTCATTTCTAGGTGCAAAACCAACATGGGTAGGTTATTACATGTATTAAAAACTTAGGAATTTCATTTCCCTGAATTTAGTGCCATTCTATAAACATTAAACATAATTTTCTTTGGAATAGGTAATAAGTAGCAAAATGGATAGAATTGAACATTCAGCATCAAACATCACTTTATTGCTTCATACTGATGGGTTTCGGGAGCCAAACAGTGCAGCGGAATTTAACCGAAACCCTCCAGGATCCAAGTGAAATGGGGTAAACCGGGTGTTCAAAAATTTTCATACCTAATTTTCAGTTGAGATCTCTCACTCAACTGTAGAGTCGAATCACAAAACTTGAACAGTTGACGTGTTCAAGCTCTCTATGGTATCCACACGAGCCTATCGGGACACCACCTTCCACCACATCCCGGCAGATGCGTTTCTCTTGCGCTCGCAGTGGTAGCTTGCATCCTCCAAGGAATTGCAAGAGAAGAGTGCGGCTGTCCTTTTGGGAGGCTAGGGCAAGGAGACCTGTGAATTTCTCACTTAAAAGTTGTATTTATAGTGAGACTCAACTTCAAGGCCTAATGGGTTTCAAAGTCCTAATCCAATTAGGATTTAATTTTGGGCTTAATAATGGCTCAACTCTTGGGCCCATTATTAATACGAAATTAAAGTGAAACCATAACCCAAATAATTAGCCCATGCACTCTAATGATCCAAATAGCTCTATGTGTGTGACCCAATAGGCTTTTACCACATTGGCAATGATCATAAATCACATTTATGATCATTAGTAATGAGCGGTATCTAGCAACACATCATTGCTACCCAAGTGACAAGATTGTCGGTGATTCGACTAAACCTTTATGATCATCACCGATATATGCCACTTTCCCTTTGTCCAAGATATCAAGACTAAGCTCGAGACATGGAATGTCACTCTCGTATAGCCCAATCTTTGGTTTCTTGATTACCGAGTAGACCAACTTAAATTGATGACATTGATATCATATATCAACTCATCCGAGCATGGCCATGCATTTTTTAAGTCTCACTCTATCAAGGGGCCCGAAGATATCACTCCTGTTACATAGGAGGGACAAACTCATCTTGATCAAACAAATCCCTCCGCATGATATGTGACATACCCAATGACCTCCTTCAAGTTCACTCAGTTACGAGCAACAAAGGAAAGTATCAAAGTATGTGACTCACATGTAGGGAACCTTGATAATCTTAGGTCGAAGGACTACATATACCATGATCACTATGAGAATCACTTATGACACTCATATAACGAACCATGTAGTGTTCTCATGGTGGGTCGGTCTAGTACACAAGTTCTCCCGCTTGTACCCATATGTAGACTACATATCTCATATTAGTCTCCACATATGCTAGTCGTTATGTATTATTGCAACCCGCTCCACAATAATACTAGACCAGGGACGTTTAAGAATATCATTATTCTAGGGTTACAATTATGTTTGTTAAGTTACGCAGAAACAAAACAACAAACATAATTGTTGGATTAATGCCTTAGTAAAATATTTATGACTCAATGTGCAAAAATACAATCATCTCATGATTGGCTTTTGGGCACAACACTAACACATACATCATCTATATACCATCCAAAGTGTATTTACATGCATAGATGCATCATACATATGTCCTAGCTTAGTTGGATATGTACACTAGCTTCTTGGAGAGCCTTACAACCATAATGCACTCCAAAAACTTCAAAAGACAGCTGCTATGTAAGGCAGAAAATACCAACACTAAAATTAGAAAATGTCCTCTAAAAATCAGGAAACGCTCCAGTTTATTGCTAGACATACTGAAGTTCATTTACCTGAAATTTTCACTTGAAAAATCAAACTAGAACGATTATTTTGGACGTTTTCTTTTAGGTGTTCCTGAAAATGGACAGAAAGGGGAGTAAGCTCTTTGTAAAGAACTTAGTAAGGGCTTTCGATATAAAGTCTTCCATAGCAACGTGCCACCTGAAATCCAAAGACATAAAAACATAGAAAGACAACACATACACATAAATATTGCAACCATATGCACCCACAAACACAGCAACAAACACATGTAATGCTGGCAGCAATAACATGTTAGGGTTAGTCCATAATCATTCAATAAATCAATGAGATATCACTTTAGTAACACTATGGAAGCCCTACTCAAGCTTTTGCTTGGTCTTAGGAGTCCTTTTGGTCTTAGTTAGTGCTAACTTGGGCTCTAGAAACCCTTCTTTGTTGCTGCCATCTTTAGAATGGAAACACTAAGGCCGAAACCTTGCCATGCTTCTTTCCCCTTAACCCATACTTAGTTCCTTGAGCTTTCTGCCCTCTTCCAAGCATGGTGATAGCCAAAGGCTATTGCCTCCTCGGTAGTAACTCCCTGCCAGAATATTGGCCGAGGAGTCTGACGTCACCCAAGAGAGGATCTTTTCACTGACCTCGGAAGGTGCGAAGTCAAACACTATGAGCTCGAGACTTTGGTTAGCTCGTCAGGAATTCCGAGGACAACACCGTCTCCATCGAGGGGCCAAACTGACCGTCTTCGGGTAAGAGAGCCATCTCCCTGAAGCAAGGGAGAATCTCCCCGAAGGAAGAGGCCCCAAAGAGGTCTTCCTCGAACAAGAAACACCTGAACAAGGGAATCCCCGAACTATGGGTGTGAGTCCCGAAGAAGGTGTTCATCAAGGGAACTCCCAGAACTATGGGATAGATCCCGAAGGAGGTGCTCGCACCGAAGGACGGATAGAATCCGAAGAGGGTGCACGCACCGAAGGGAGACCTCGCCCAGGGGACCTCGGGAGTACGGTATGAGCATTTAAGGAGCCTCTGACATGTCACCCACAAGCCCTACACGTCACATCAGAACGGCGAACTGACACGCCGCAGCCGCCCCAGTCCTGACACAACCTGTCCGGGTCCAGGGCTAAAAGAGGCTGCAAACGGCTGCCTGTCCCCTAGGTCCAAAAGCACAGATCAAATCCGACCGAACACGTGTCATGATCTGAACGGACCATCTACTCCTATAAATACTAGGAAAAGGGACTGGGCAAAGGATGGGGCATTTTCCTCCCTCTGAGAAAACACAAAACAGGCAAGACACTTGATCCCTTAGTGTTCTTCCTCCACCTTCACTCAGAAAACTGACTTGGGCGTCGGAGGGTCCTCCCCGGAAAAGCAAACCGGGGACCTCCTAACCTCTTCTTTGAGCTTTTCAGGCACACTCAGCTGGGAAACCAGAGCTCCAGGCGCTCGCCTCCTCAGGAAGTCTCTCCACCTGTCAACATGACAGCAAACGAAGATGCCTTGGGGCATCATTTGGCGCCGTCTGTGGGAAACCACTCCCAGGTAGCTGTTGTCGAAACTCGGCGTTCGAAGGACAAAGGACTCCCGAAGTCCCCGTCCGCGCCTGAGACCCAACCAGCTACCGAACAAAGTCCCCCAGAGACTTCCTTGCCTGAAGAGGAACGCCCTCTTGTCATCACCATGGGTTTTTTAAGAGACTTTCAGAGGTCTGTTGTGGCTGAAATGACACAACAAATAGACCGAAGATGGCCGCAACCAGCCCAGGCGCAAAAACCCACTTCGCCAGCACGACCTCGGGAGAAAAGCCCAAGGGCAACCCATCATAGCTCGGGAAGTGGGGAGCCACGGGAAGAGTCCTCGACAGATAACTTGCCCCTCGGAGCACGGCTGGCGGAAAGAGCGAGGTCTGAACGACCCGAAGTCCTGTCCAGAAGAAGCTTGTCGCCAGAGGCAAGGTCCCCCTCACCTCGGTACCGAAGTTGCTCCCCGAAGAGACGGCAACAGTCCTTTTACCCAAGAACCTCCAAGCACCAGGAAGAGGAGCCCAGTGCCACGCTCCTCCTGGAGAAAGTCTTGGCAAGACTGGAGAGAGAGGAACAGCAGGTGGCACGCAAGCCTGTTTGGGCCAGGCTAACTGAAACCGTCTCTGGAGATGAAACTCCTTTCGCCCGAACAGTGGTCGAGGCGGCCATGCCAAGTGACTTCAGGCTACCTCGGCTAGAGACCTATGAGGGTCGGACTGATCCCCAGGCCCACCTAACAAAGTACAAACGCAGCATGGTGCTACACGGGGCTGATGATGCTACACTCTGCAAGTGCTTTGAAGTCACCCTCGCAGGACCAGCAACTGCCTGGTACAATTCCCTGCCTCCCGGAAACATCAGGGGGTTCCAGGAGCTGTCCACAGCGTTCACCCAACAGTTCATTGGGAGCAAGCCGACGGCGAAGATGCCCGTCCAGATGTTTGACATAGCACAAAGAAACGGGGAGACCATCCGTGACTATGTCGAGAGGTTCAACAGAGAGGCCCTCAGTGTTCCGGACTTTCGTCCCGAAATCCGCATCCTCGCCATGACGAGGGGCCTCCGGAGGGATTCGCACTTGTTTTATGAATTCTCCAAAGATCCCCCGGACACGCTGGGAGAATTCTACCGAAGGGCTGAACAACATATGACAGCCGAAGAGCTGAGAATGACCGGACCGAAGGCTGACCATATTCACGCTCGTGGCGAAGGGTCCAGCCAGCAAGCCCGGTGTCCAACGGAACAGTTAGGCCGACCTCGGAGAATGCGAGTAGGAGGAAGGAAGCCCCAAAACTTTACACCTCTGAGCACCACGAGGGCTAACGTCCTCATGGCATTGGAAAAACAGGGGGCTCAAATCCAACGACCGAGGGGCATGACTGCTGACAATAGAAGGAACATGAAGAAGTTCTGTCAGTTCCACCGTGATCACGGTCATGACACCGAAGACTGCTTTCAGTTGAAAAAGTACATTGAATCACTGATAAAGCAGGGCCAGCTTCGGCGTTATTTGAGAATGCCCTCCCCGAAAGGGAAAAAAGAGGAAGAAGGAAAGCCCGATGACGAGGATTACGATTCAGACAGGCGAAGGAACCGAAGTCCGAGAAGGCGTCCTCCACCTTCGGCAGGAGTAATACAGACGATCACAACCGGACTTCCATCCTCGGAAAGGAAAAGAAGGGCCAGAGAGATAGCGGTGATGGAATATCAGAGCCCAATGAAAAAATTGGCCCGCGAGGATGGCTCCACCATCGTATTTCCCCATGACGATCCATTGCTGATAATGGCGAGGATAGGAAACTGGGACGTCAAGAGGGTACTGCTGGACGATGGGTCAAACGCAGACGTCTTGTTCTCACATTTGCTGCCAAGCTTGGGCCTATCCAGGAGTGACCTCAAGGCTGTTACTTCACCCACGTTCGGCGTAGGACCATCTGAGCTACCTGTCCTCGGGTGGATCGACCTCCCCTTGATGATGAAAGGAACTTCGGAGAAAGGAACTGCTGAGTTGTTCGCCTCTACCATGGCAAGGTTCATAGTCATGGACGTTCCTTCGTCATACAACGCCATCCTCGGCAGACAGACACAGGGAAATTTGCACATTCGCCCTGATGTAAAGTACTTGACCGTCACCTTCGCCACCAAAGAAGGAGACGCAAAGATCTTCATTGATCAAGGCGAGGTGAGAAAGGTGTTCGTTAGAGCACGAAAGGCTCCAGCAAGCAACTTAGCACATGCTGTAGAAGCAAAAGAGCTGGAAAGGGGCGAGGCAGAAGATCCCACAAAAGCGGAAACAGAAAAAGTAGAGCTTGTCCCAGGCCGTAGTACCCGAATAGGGAAAAGCATGGCCGAAGGAGACAAGGAAAAACTTGTATCTTTTCTGCTTACAAATAAAGATCTGTTCGCCTACTCGCCGAAGGACATGCCAGGGGTAAATCCTCGCGTAATCCAGCATAGCCTCAAAGCGAGTCCGGAAGTAAAACCTGTTCGGCAAAAGAAACGGAGCATCTCAGCTCACAAAAGTGACTTCGTCAAAGCTGAAGTCCAGCGTCTGATAGACGCTAGCGTTATCCGGGAGGTAAACTACCCCGAATGGCTAAGCAACGTGGTAATTGCCACAAAAGAAGGAAGTAGTAAGCTCCGGATGTGCATCGACTTCAGAAATTTGAACGATGCTTGCCCGAAAGATTCATATCCTCTTCCGCCAATAGACCAACTGGTAGACTCAACTGCCGAGTACGGGCTCCTAAGTTTTTTGGACGCTTTCAGTGGTTACCATCAGATAAGGATGGACCCCGAAGATGAAGAGAAGACTGCCTTCATCACCGAGGGAGGAACATATTGCTATATTAGGATGCCCTTCGGGCTCAAGAATGCAGGAGCCACCTACCAGAGGCTGATGAACAAGGTCTTCAAAGACCAAATGGGGAGGAACATGGAGGTGTATGTTGATGATATGATAGTCAAGAGCAAACTGCCTGGCTACCACGTTGCAGATTTAGAGGAAACCTTCCAAAAACTCAGAACCTTCGGGATCCGCCTTAATCCTGAGAAGTGCATCTTCGGGGTGACCTCGGGAAAGTTCCTTGGGTACATGGTATCCGAAAGAGGCATCGATGCTAACCCCGAGAAGATTAAGGCTCTGCTTGAATTCCGAACTCCTGCCACAGTCAAAGACGTGCAGAGACTCACCGGAAGAATAACCTCTCTGAGCAGGTTTATTTCCAGGTACGGAGATAGGTGTCGACCCTTCTTCAAAGTCCTCACAAAGGCAGCAAAGATGGAAGGCGACCTCGGAAGGAATGGTCATCCTTGGGATGAAGATTGCCAAAAAGCCTGGGAAGAACTCAAAGTCTACTTGGCCAGCCTGCCGACTCTGCGGCAACCTCGGGAGGGAGAGCCCCTCGTATTGTACCTCGCCGTCACGAAAAAAGCTGTGAGCTCGGTCCTCGTGAAAGAAGAAAGGCCAAAGCAATGGCCAGTCTACTATGTCAGCAAGTCCCTGCATGGCGCCGAAGTCAGGTACCCTTTGCTTCAAAAAGCTATATATGCCTTGGTACTTGCAGGAAGGAGGCTACGGCCATACTTTCAGGCTCACCCCATTATCGTCCGAAGTACCCTGCCTCTACGGGATGTTATGAGGAAAGTTGATCATTCGGGAAGGCTTTCCAAGTGGTGTATAGAGCTTGGCGAACACGACATCACGTATGAACCCCGGAAAGCTATAAAAGCTCAAGCTTTGGCAGACTTCATCGCCGAAGTACCAAACACCGAGGAGGGACATTCATTTTCGGGGGAAGACGAGCCAGAATGGACGTTATACGTTGACGGGGCCTTAGGATCCGAACACCAGGGAGCTGGAGTGATTATCAGAGGCCCCGAAGGCTTAGAAGTAATGAAGGCCATCAAGTTCAGTTTCAACGCCATCAACAACGTGGCCGAGTATGAGGCCCTCATAGCAGGATTACGCCTGGCCAGAAAAATTGGCGTGAGAAACTTGAAAGCCCATAGTGATTCCCAGCTGGTGGTCCGGCAAATGGCAGGGGACTATGGCGCGAAAGACCCGACCTTGGCGAAATACCATGAGTTGGTAACAAAGCTCATTCGGGAGTTCGACATCGTGAAAATCGAGAACGTACCCCGACGGAAAATGCTGAGGCAGACTGTTTGGCGAAATCCAAAACTTGCGCCGAGGTGCTAAGCCACCCCAGCATCGTGGTGTTAAGCATAGCGACCTCGGGGAAAGGATGGAAAGAACCAATCAAAACGTATCTCGCAACTAACACACTCCCCGAAGACCCCAGCGAAGCCGCAAAAGTGCGAAGGCGCTCCGGACGTTTCTTCTTAATTGGGGAAGAACTATATCGGCAAGGATATGCAAATCCACTACAGAGGTGTGTTAGTGAAGAGGATACTGAAATGATCCTCGAAGAAGTTCACGAAGGCGCCTGTGGTTCGCACATCGGAACCGACGCCCTGGCAGCAGTGATACTTCGCCAAGGATACTTCTGGCCTACCCTGAGAAAGGACGCCAAGCAGTTCGTCCAGAAATGTGGTAGTTGCCAGAGACATGCGAACATCCAAAGAACACCCTCAGAGTTCGTGACTTCGGCAGATTATCCTTGGCCCTTCGCAGTTTGGGGCATAGATCTCATTGGGCCACTCCCAACGGCGCCTGGAGGCGTAAAGTTCTGCGTAGTAGCAGTAGACTACTTCTCTAAGTGGGTCGAGGCAGAACCTCTGACAACTATCTCGGCAAAAGAAGTGCAGAAGTTCGTATGGAAAAACATCGTATGCAGATTTGGCATACCAAGGGTACTCGTAGCGGACAATGGATCCCAGTTCGTAGACAAAGGATTTCAAGAGTTCATTAGCGACCTCGGGACAAAGATGCACTTCGCCCCAGTAGCTCACCCCCAAAGTAATGGGCAGGTAGAAGTATCCAACAGGACCATAAAAGATGGTCTGAAAAAGAGACTGAGGGAAGCAAAAGGGAAATGGCCAGGAGAACTCCAAAGCGTGTTATGGAGTTACCGAATGACACCGCGAAGAGCCACAGGGGAAACGCCCTTTTCACTCGTCTTCGGTACAGAGGCCATCATCCTCGTCGAGGTAGTACAACCATCAATACGAGTCCAAGTGTTCGATGAAAAAGGAAATGACCTCGGCCTGAGAACCAAGCTCGACCTCGTTGGCGAACACAGAGAAGTAGCCGAGCTGAGAAGAAAAGCTTTCCAGCAAAGAGTGGCAGCAGCCATTAACCTACGCGCCAGGCCAAAGGGAATAAAGAAGGGAGACCTCGTTCTCCGAAAAACCGAATTTGGACCCCGAAAGCCGTCCCACGGGGTACTTCGCGCAAATTGGGAAGGACCCTACCTGGTACTTGCCGAAGTATGAAAAGGAGTTTATAAGCTCCGTGATGCCGAAGGCATAGAATTAAAAAATACTTGGCACTCAGAGGCGTTGAAAAAATTCTATGCCTAAAAAGTTCGGTGGGAAAGTTGTATTCCACAAGTTGGAAAAATTTGTCTAAGTAAAAAGTTCTGAAGAAGTACAAAACAACAGTCTCACGAAAGCAATCGCCGAGGAAAGTAAAAGTAAGTTTTTCCAAAGTCTCTTGAGCGAATATGTTCGGGACAAAGGAAAGCAAGAGTAAGGTTTTCCGAAGTCTCTTGAGCGAATATGTTCGGGACAAAGGAAAGCAAGAGTATGGTTTTCCGAAGTCTCTTGAGCGAATATGATCGGGACAAAGGAAAGCAAGAGTATGGTTTTCCGAAGTCTCTTGATCGAATATGTTCGGGACAAAGGAAAGCAAAAGTATGGTTTTCCGAAGTCTCTCGAGCAAATTATGTTCGGGACAGAGGGAAACAAAAGAATCTGGCAAAAAATACTTAGCCAAAGTTCTATCTATTAAGCCAAAGAGTGCTTACAGAGAAGAAAGTTGCTGAAAGACTACAAAAAAGAAGAAGAAAATGAAGACAAAGGGCCCTAGTACAAACTAAGGAACCTCGGCGTCTTGAGAACTGCCAGCCTCTGTGCTTTTGTCAGTAGCCTTCGACGCCGGGAGACAAGGAGGCAGTTTCAAGTGCTCGATCTTGGACCAAGTCCACCGAGGCTCCTTGGGGATGTTCATGCCTTCCAGGAAGGAGAGGTCAAAATCTGGGAACTTCTGCAGAATTTGGTGCCGGACAAGGCAAAAGCCGTCTTGAAAGCCCAACTTCGTCATATCATCGGACTCCCGCTTCTTGACCGCCAAATCCGCGTAGTCCTTCTCCAGATCCGCGTAATCCTTCGCCAGATCCTTGAGCTTTGTCCTCAATCCCTTCATCTTCTTCTTCTCTTCTGAAGGCTTCTTCAGAGATGCGACCTCGGCTTCGAGCTGGGCCTTTTCCTCGAGCGTCTTCGCAAGGATTGCGTCACTTTCTGACTTATCCTTTTGAATCGCTTCAACGGTCGAGGTCAGCTCCGCCATTCGAGAACCGATGTCGGAAAGTTTCTGGGAGGTGTCTTTCTCAAGTTCCTCCTTCTCTTTTTTGAACCCCTCCCGAAGTTCAGCAACCTCCTTCTCCGAAGACTGCTTCAGCTGAGCATTTTCGGCTTCCAGCGCCGAACACTGGGCCTTCGTCTTGGTGTAAGCGTCCCAGAGTGACGCCCTCCTTTCTGATTCCCGAGCCACCCGAACTCGGAGGAACCCAGCATACCCCATCAACTGCAAAAAAGCAAACAAAGGGAAAATGATGCTAAGTAAAAAGCAAAGGTGAAATTGGCACTGAGAAAACAGTGAAGCGTACCTGGGCGGCATGTTCAGTGAGTTTGGCGGCCAAAGAGTTGTCACCTGGGTAAGCCGCCGCCAGGGCCTTGTAAGAGGCCTCGGTAAGCACCCCTTTACACATCTGCCTGGCCATCTCAGGACAGTCCTCGGAGTACATATCCATGTCCTCCGTGAACGTCCAGAACGGCTCCTTCGGAACTTTCCCTGCTGGGACTTTGGCATCCCGAAGGGCCCTCTTGCGGGCGTGTTCGGCAACCCAGTCAGGAGTGGCCACCTCCGCTGCACAACAAGGCAGAAAAATTAGTTAAGGCCAGAAAAGTCTTAAGGATTTGCAAAAAACAAAAGGTTGATTCGACAAAAGTGCAAACCTGCTGGCACCTCGGTAACGTCGTCGTCAAGAATCGACGTCGCCTCAGTAGGTATCCCCTTGCCTTTTATTTGACGCCACTCTTCGGCAGAAAGGGTCTCCTCCCCATCGCCCTCCAGAAGAGCAAGTGAAGGCGTGGGGCTCTGAGGAAGGACGTCGGAAGAAGGGACGACGGCAGAAGGAACCTCGGGCAAAGGGGCGGCAGGGTCCTCGGGCTCCTCGCCTACCTCCTCCGGAATTTGTGGAAGAGAGGAAGGAGCAGCTTTCTTTGCCCGTTTGGAAGGAGGGCCGCCCGAAGTCTGTTTCCGCCTCCGAGAGGCGGCCTTCTTTGTCTGTTCGCCCCTGTCGGCCTGCCCGGTAAAAAGAGCCTTGTAGAAGGCAGCCGCGTCGTCGCCCATCTCTGAAAAAAGAAAAAGAAGATCAGTGTAAGTCCAAGATGAAGTCATGAAGGGAAAAATGAGAAAGTAACTTACTCTCGTAAAAAGACTCATAAGTCTCTTTCCCCCGAAGGAGTTTCACGAGCCAGGAGTCCTTCCCCGAAGAAGCCGGTTTCGGCATATTGAGGTCTGTCTCATGCTCCTTTACCACCTTGAGTTCCCGAAGGACCTCTTCGGTCATGAGCCTCCAGTTGATCGGAAAGGGGTAAAGGGCACGATGAAGGACCTCGGCAGCCCAGTCAGAGACGGCCCGGATGCGCCTGTCGAAGTCCTCAAAGATAGGTGCTACATCGGCATCTAGTAGTATCTTCGGGTCAACAACATCCATCTTGAGCCTCCCCAGAGCCCACTTGGTCGGGAAGTGCGACCAAGTCTCGGACTTCTTCAGGAAAAAGAATTTTTGTTGCCACCCTCGCCAGCTGTCTTTGGTGGCAAAGGTGAACGTATACTTTTTGCTCCCGGATCCCCGAGGTAGCATAAAGTAGAAGCCACCCTTCGGGACCACGAAGAGCTTGTAGTACTGAAGAAAAACTACAAAGTGAGGTTTTATTTTGAAAACGCCGCACATACAGAGGAAGGCGTTAAAATAACAGTACGAGTTCGGTGGGAGCTGGTTAACGGCAATGCCATGGAAGTCGCAGAACGCGCTAACCATCTCCGGGGGGGATACCGAAGTCCGGCCTTCAATTGGGCTCGGAAAACGGTGATTTCATCACTTCGGTTGGAGAAAGGAAATTGGTCAGGACGGGGCAACCTCGTCACAGAGTAAGAGGGTAAGAAAAACTTTTTCTTCCATTTCGCTAGCTTTGCCGGAGTAGTGCAGCAGGGGTGAGAAAGAAGAGGTTGCCAACTCTCGGGAACAAACAACAATGAAAACGAGTTCGGGAAAAACAAAGAAAAAGCTTTGGAAAAAAGCAAAAGGACTAGAACCCACCAAGGGTCTTGCCGGAATCTGGATTTCTGGAAGCCGTCGTGAAAAGTGGTCGGAAAAACGCCTGAAAAAGGAGAACCGCCGCGGAAAATCGGGAGAGAATTAGAAGGCAGAAGAAAGCAAAAGCAGAAGCAAAAAGAGGGTTATGACAGGACTGGTATATATAGGCCGAGAAGGCCAGGTGAACCGTCGTCATTAGTACCCCTCGGAAGGCGAAGCGTCGCCATAACTGCTAAGTGAGCCTGAAAAGTCGCGCCTGCCGTACTCAGTGCATTCTCACCCAGTAATAGTGCGCCACGTGTCAGCCATCGCGCAGCAAACGTGCCGCGTGTCGGTCATCGCGCAGCGAACGTGCCACGTGTCGCCCATCACGTCGAGCACGCCCTCTGACATCGTTTGGTTTAGAGGCGCCGCCCTAGACTGACTCCGCTAGACGCAGGACGCGACGCATGAGCAGACCTATAAAGGCAAAAAAGTAGGTTACCTCGAAGACACCAAAAGACAGCCTGTGACTTCGGGCAGAAGGTCTATCTTCGGTACAAGGTTATCCTATCTTCCCTCGACACGAGGATACCAAGAGACAGCCTGTGACTTCGGGCAGAGGGTGTATCTTCGGCACAGGGACAGCCTATCTTCTCGCGCCTCGAGGACGCAAAAATGCTGCCCATCGCTACAAGCAGAAGAAGGCGTCTTCGGCGCAGATATCATAGCCACAGGACCCGAAAACCGATGAACCGAAGTTTCTCACTTCGGCTTTTCGGAGGGGGGCCTGTGATAGCCAAAGGCTATTGCCTCCTCGGTAGTAACTCCCTGCCAGAATATTGGCCGAGGAGTCTGACGTCACCCAAGAGAGGATCTTTTCACTGACCTCGGAAGGTGCGAAGTCAAACACTATGAGCTCGAGACTTTGGTTAGCTCGTCAGGAATTCCGAGGACAACACCGTCTCCATCGAGGGGCCAAACTGACTGCCCCGAAGAGGATCTTCCCCGAACAAGAAGCACCTGAACAAGGGAATCCCCGAACTATGGGTGTGAGTCCCGAAGAAGGTGTCCATCAAGGGAACTCCCAGAACTATGGGATAGATCCCGAAGGAGGTGCTCACACCGAAGGACGGATAGAATCCGAAGAGGGTGCACGCACCGAAGGGCGACCTCGCCCAGGGGACCTCGGGAGTACGGTATGAGCATTTAAGGAGCCTCTGACATGTCGCCCACAAGCCCTACACGTCACATCAGAACGGCGAACTGACACGCCGCAGCCGCCCCAGTCCTGACACAACCTGTCCGGGTCCAGGGCTAAAGGAGGCTGCAAACGGCTGCCTGTCCCCTAGGTCCAAAAGCACAGATCAAATCCGACCGAACACGTGTCATGATCTGAACGGACCATCTACTCCTATAAATACTAGGAAAAGGGACTGGGCAAAGGATGGGCATTTTCCTCCCTCTGAGAAAACACAAAACAGGCAAGACACTTGATCCCTTAGTGTTCTTCCTCCACCTTCACTCAGAAAACTGACTTGGGCATCGGAGGGTCCTCCCCGGAAAAGCAAACCGGGGACCTCCTAACCTCTTCTTTGAGCTTTTCAGGCACACTCAGCGGGGAAACCAGAGCTCCAGGCGCTCGCCTCCTCAGGAAGTCTCTCCACCTGTCAACATGACAGCAAACGAAGATGCCTTGGGGCATCATCAGGTGTGTAAGATGAAAAGAATTCTTTCTGAGAAGTAACATGAATGGTAACATCACTGTCAATCACCCAGCTTGTTTCATGGGTTGTAAGATTGACAATATCATCATCATGGACAATGTTGAACTTATCGGCAATATTTGTTTGCCCATCATCACTGTTGTTATTTTTTTTTTTTGGCCCTTTGTCCTTCTTTTGTTCTTGCTTAAATTTTCGACAGAACTTCTTAATATGCTCCTTTCTCTTGCAGTAATAACATTCAATATTTACAAATTTTTTTGACTTTCATCCACTCTTATCTCTTGGCTTTGGCCCCCTAGTCTCACTTCTCCCTCTAGAATATGTTACAAGGAGGTCTGATTGTGATGAAGAAGATCCTTATGATCTTCATCTCAACTTTTCATTTAGGATTCAACTTTTGACAAATTCTACATTTACTACACCATTTGGTGTAGAATTTGTAAGTAAAATTATTAAAGTCTCCTAAGACTCTGGTACTGAGGTTGACATTATAGGAGCGAGTATCTCATTGTCAAACTTTATGCCCATTGTAGATAACTGTTTCACGATTCCTTACAAATCATTTAGATGATCTGCCATGGATAAACCTTCCCGGTATTTTATCTAAAGCAATATTATCAGATAAAATAATTTTTTGTTGCTGATATTTTAAGCATACAACTCTTCAAGCTTGTTCCACAGTATTCACACATAAGTTTCTGTAAATATGTGGTTGTAAACATTATCTTTGAAAAATTATCAAATGAAACCACACACTTGCTTATGCTCGAATGCCCAATCCTCTTCCAATTTGTCCTCCGGTTTTGTTGTACCAAACACAGGTAAGTGCATCTTCATCAAATATAGGAGATCCTTCATCTTACTTCTCCATATGTGGTAATTCGAGTCATTCAAACAAATCATCTTATTGGTCTTGGCCTCCATGATGCTAACAAATACCTAATATCAAGCAAAAATAGTTAATAATAATCTAACTTATTTTCTAATGTGGAGGATCCACGTTTTAGTGGCAACTAGAGAGCATATGATAAGTAGATATAAACACTGGGTCTTACTCTAATGCCAGTTGTTGAGACCGTAACGGGTGATAAACTTTGAATGTAAGATGATTAAAAAAATGACACCATAAAATTTATATGGTTCATTCTTAATTTAGGGTTACGTCCATGAGACAAACTCTGAGATTTTCTGCCACTATAAAAATAGTATGCTTATAGAAAAAGAAACTTCTTCAGACAAAAATTTTAAAGATGTGAGATAAATCTAAAATAATGATACTTAAATATTACCGAAACACTCCAAATAAATATATCACTTCACAAAAATTTGATCATTCTCACCCACAATTTTTCTTTTACTTAAAAACAAATGTGCAACCTATGTGTTTTTAGCTAGAAGAATGAATGGCTATTTATAGCTGAAGCACCTTGTTTCTCCCATGCAAATTTCAACGAATTTGACACCACACCCAGCTGTTTCTTCTCAATTTTCTAATCCTGCTGCATTTGTTCCAGCTGTTCCACCGCCAGCCGCAATGTTGGACCAACAAGGAGGAAAAAAAAATAAGGAAAAATGAAGAAAAAGAAAAAAGGACAAAGAGAGAGAAAAGGGATGAAAAACAAAAAACAAGGACCCCACATGGGGCAAAAGTCAACAGAAATCTGCACACCCTTGTCTAACCCGAGCCTAAATCCAACTAGGAGTTGCTATCCATGCATGCGATCTATCCATGGCTAGCTTGAACATCTTAGAACCTCTCTAAATTTTCCTCTGAATTCCAGAATCACCTAGGAAACCAACAACAGCCCCTGCTGGATGGTGAGGTCAAACCCTTCTCCTTTGACGGAAAGCAAAAATCTGCTGGGATTCGATTTCAGCAGCTGTAACTCTCAATCTTGCTGTGCTTGTATCTTTTTGGGTCCCAGAACAGCCTTGTCGGGCTGGCACAAAAGCAACTTAGCTTCTAACATGCACTAAAGAGGTTTAAATCTCCACTTGCTCCATGATCTTTCTAATTATTTTCAATCTGATCCAGCATGTTAATTCTGTTCATACAAGTCCTTGTCTTCCAGCATAAAGATCCCTGATCAACTAAGACACGTTATGACTTAAAATTGGCTCAGTTGTAACACTTGACACAGTAGCCGTAAATGATCCATAATAGCTATTTCAATGAAATTTCAAAACCTAGTTAACTCAGTTTGACTAAATTACCAATTTACCTCTGTAACATCCTGCATGGTTGAAAACATCATAAAAGTGGACGCATTAGCATTTGTGAAAGATTAAGCTAAAAACAGAGTGATTAGCTGCGAAGGGGTTTTATTTTGTTTAGCTAAGTGGCCAAGTTGATGAGAAAATTAATGACTAAGCGTTGTCACTTGTCAGGTGCTATATAATCAACATTCTGCTAAGATCCAATATCCTTCCATATTTGACCCAAGGGAAAAATATCACAAAATATTTCTGAGCAGATGGAGTACTTGCATCAGGACAGCTGACAAAAGCTGCAGCACAATTAAATTGAACAACCAAATAGCAGAAGATTTAAAGAATGTCTGGAGGCAGGGTTTAGAATTGACTTCTCCACAACATCAACAAAATTCCCCCGGACTTGAAACATTTTCTCAACCTGGTTTTGCTTTTTCCCAGTAATGGTACCAAACTTTGTCCATACAAGCTAGTACCAGAACTCGCTTATGACACCAGTTTCGGCAGGTACTTTCCACATCAATGAATGCCAGCATTAACTCTGTTGCAGCATTTGGGCCACTCTCAACTGCCCTCCTCCTCTGGCCTTTCAGCCCCGCAACCATCTCTGAGCTTCTCTTCCTTCCATTCTCTCCCTACACCAATTCAAGAGCTAGAAGACTACGTCTGGGAAAAAAAAATGTATGAAGAAGGATTCAACAGACCGGAATTCTTACAGCTTATGGTCGGGGAATTCATCAACTCCATGGTAAAAATCTGCATCCTCTCTCTGTTACTAGGTCCTGTTGATATCTGCATAAATTGATTTACTTCTCTTCTTCTTCTTCTTCTTCTCCTCCTCCTCCTCCGAACTGCACAGAGGATACCAAGAGCATTTGTGAGGTACATTTACGGCCAGAATGTGCCGGGAATGCTCCTGCTAAAGCCAGAAAAGGGTAAGCCAACAAGAGTTGGGATTGAGAAGAGAGACGGAGGTTGTTTTTTTGACAACAGGTGGGCCAAATTCGTGGAGGAGCAGAGGCTGAAACATGGGGACTTATTGGTTTTTTCCATGATTGACGAATCCAGTTTTGGGTTCACCACACTTGGCAAGAATTGCTGCTCCACAAACTTGAAAAGTTATGTTGTGGAGCACCAAGAGGAGCAAGGTTCACCAATGGAGGTTATAAAGGATGAGGAGAGAGCCAGGGAAGAGGGAGAATCTAGCAAAGGTATTATAGTTTCTTGGTTTTCTTTCTAATCATTATCAATGGAATATGGAATTCATAAAATTTGCTCCTATTTCATCTGCTTTCTGTTGCAGCAGCTGTGCAAAGGACCAGAAGGGTAAAAAAACAAAATAAAGTTGTTATGCCAAAAACTGAACCTTCATCATTTGAGGTAACACTACAGGGTTACAACAGATATGAACTTGTAAGTAACATTATTTTTCTAGGCATGAAAGTAACATTTGACATGTACTTTATAGTATACTAGCTTTCATTGCTTTGTTAAAATCATAGTTTCATCAAAACAGTGCTCCTTTTTTTCTTTTTTCTTTTCTTTCTTTCTTTTTTATTTGTTTTTCTTTTCTCCTTTTGTTTCAGTGTGTGCCAAAACAGTTCATGGAGGCAGCAGGGCTGAAATCCAAGACTACAGTGGTGTTGAAGTGTTCAAATGGTGATAAGTGGGCTGTTAAACTGAGGTTAGAAAGGCTACCAGCTACGGAGCGGATGCGATTTGCAAGCGGATGGGTTGAGTTCTACAAGGATAACATGTTAAAGCTTGGAGACACACTTTTGTTTCACACGGTTCCTGGCACACCAAATGAAATTAGCGTTCAAATTTTCAGGGCTAGAAGCTCTAAGAAGCAGGCAAAATAAGACTTTATTCGTTAAAATGTATCTTATGAAACTTGCCAAACAAGAAAGATTAGGCGTAGAATTAGTATGTAAACTAAGGAACTTCCATGCTGCGTGGAGAAGTTAAAGGCTGTTGTTTATTTGCGATTTCATGCTTTAAGGTAGCTTTAGCCTGAGAATTAAGAGCTAATTTGTTTTAACTTATGTTAATTTAATCTAAAATAAATTATTTTTATTTTTACTTTTTTTTTTGCCTAGAATTAATTTCATCTAAAAGTTAATATTTTATAAATGCAAAAATCCATTAAAAATATTATTTTTATGGTTTTGAATTTTTTCTTTTCAAATGTCTAAAAATAAAAAAAAAATTATAAAAATTTAATAGTATTATAAAAATTTACTTTCAAAGAAATTATTATATATACAATTCATTCATTTCGAGTAAACAAGATGGAAAAACCAAAATAAGTCATTATACATTAAGTTCTTTTAAATTAAAATAAATTAGCTTTTAGTGGCTAGAAACAAGCCACATTGACGCTGTACAGATGTATTTAATCCCCTTTATTTGTCAAGTGAAGGATGCTAAAAAAACTTTCAAAACTTTCATGGTTTCGTTGACGGGCAAAACATCAGTACAACAATCGGTTCAAAACGCATTGCCCTGCATAGCATTGCAATCTACATCAACCAACCTCACATTGAGTAATTGACAAATGATCTTAACACAACATAAGAAGTGAATGTATCGGAAAAGAATGGGAACAAAAGGGTTTATCATGAAGAAACTGAGGGGGAACTGGCTCAGGTTATCATCTGAATGAAAGCTAATTAACCACATCTATTGCTTGGTAGTAGTAGGGTTTGGCCTCCTGAACCGATATCAGATGCTAGATGGAGAATCAGCTGAAGCAGGCGGTAGCAACCAGTTGTACTTCCATCAAGTATACTCAGAATCAGATAGCAGCAATTTGATCTTTGACTTAGTGGTCAACTGTTTCAAGTTGTAACAGGAATTCTCAGATTCAATTACCACTCCCTCTTTGGCCTCTCATCCCATGTACCTAAAAAAATTCAGATGACTCCAGACATGGTAAGAAATATGACTGAACAACTCCTGCAGACGCAATTCTATAAAACTAACACCAATTCTAAACATCAATCAAGGCATCTCACCTATGTGCAAGAAAATCTTAGCAGTGCTGAGCATAACAGGGTTCCTCTTGCGAGTGATGAGCTCTCCTCTTCTGGATTGTTACCTGATTTTAACCCTTCTATTGCAGCTGACATACTTCTTGGGCTTCTTCAGTTTAAAGCAAAAAAAGGACTTACAATGAAAGCAATTAGTAAAGTCAGAAACAAAGATAATGAGACTTGGAACAAGAAATTGAGGTACATCAATACATCATGTCCCGCCAACCCAGTCCGGCTGGCAAAGGGACACTGATCCCCCACCCACAGCCAGTGATCAAATCCCCACTGCCCCCTTCCCCCCCCAAATTCCAATAACGCCTTGATATTGGGTTCGGTGGCCTTGTGGTCCCAAACAAGTTGGCATTCACCTACCATGGTTATATCCCTTCAAACCCTATACCTGTATTGCTGATTCTAAATAACAAAAAAAAAAAAAATCAATACATCATAAAGCATAGACCTACCTATATATTCAAATTTATCACCAAACTAAAAAACAAGAGTAGAAGCATAGCATGCCAGCATGGCTGCAACTGTCACTTAACAAGATAATCCAAACAATAGAAAAAGAACAGGTATGGTAAGCAAACCCACATCGTGATAAGTTCACAAACTTTCAGATAAAGGAGCGCAGATTCCACATAACGGCTACAAATATCCAAAATCTGCAAACACTAGCAACCCTATCCAGAATCTTCTCTCCCTTCGACCAGGAGGAACATCACATTTTCAACAAAGCTAGCATGACAAATGGGCTAGTGGTTACCTCTTTCATGGGGATGCTCAATGAGGCTCAATGGCAACTCCACGCATTTAAGGTCAGTACTTTCGGTTCACCATGAAGTCATGAAAAGCATTACTGGCCATAAAAAGAGGCTTCTTCATCCTCCCATAACAAGCAACCTGTCCACTCATAGCTCTACAACTACTCGGAATGATATTCTTTGCACCATATGGAAGTTGACCCTGGATAAATGAATTCAAGATCAAACTTAACAGAAACCCAAACTGACATACAGTAGTTTGAGTACTTGCAGGAATACATATTCCCGACAGTGATATTTCAGGAAAACATTTCTACATGATTGGCCAAGAACTTTGAGAACTCTACAAACCCAATGATACAACATGGTCACACAGGTAAGGAAGCATTATTGAATATTTAAAAACTTGATTCCATGGAGGAGCTGATGTAGACAAGGTAATACATAGGTTACTTGCATGATAAAAGTTTTCTAAAATGCATCAACATTATTCAATGAACCAAATAAACATAATGAAACAAATAAGCATTTCTAAGCATGATTACTGGTTAATATTATCTGATAAACAGTGCATCACAAATTGCACATATAAATGTAAACTCTCAGGTGATGAATGTATTCAGCAAGTGGTTTGTGAAGTGCATCAGAGGCAGAACTCCAATCCCAAATATCGAATCAAAATCCGCAACCTATTGTAATCCCCAAACACAATGTCTTGTAAGTTGTAACTAGCATATACTATTGTCGTCTATAATCCACAATGTTTTTGTATCGGTTTATAACACAAATTCACAATGAGGTGATGGAAACAAAATAAAACAACGGCCACTAAGGATTCTGTCTAGTAGGCTGAGAATCTGTCTCCAAAGTAAATAGAAGAAAAACCTGGCAAACACATCTATTAATGAGAGCATTATAGGACGGTGGGAAGTGATCAGGCAGCTAATTCATCGATTTCACCCATTATTAGCAAACACACGACAATTTACAACCAAAAAATCAATCAACCTTTTCCAATGTAAATAACCCAGACCAGAACCCAAATATATTCCTGGGAGAAAAAAAAAATCTCATTTTTCACTTGAAAAGGAAGAGCTGAACTGGCTCCTAATCTTAATCGTAAATTAAGTCTACCATGTCGCTATTTGAGTTGCAGAGAATCAGAAGCTTACAGATCATGAGAGAATTCCAGGGCAATCTAGGCGGACCCGCGGATGCCAATTGAAGAGGTAGGTGACCCAGTTGTCGCCTTTGGCCATCAGTCAAGGTTCGATTAAGTCGAGAGCTCCCTCTACTTCTGTTATAATCGCCAGGAATAGAGGACCGTAATCGAGCCGAACAATGAGCCCAATCCTTATAGTGTTCGATTCCATGAGTTGCGAAAATAACTGGGTCACAAAGCTCCTTCATTACTTGTGCTCCGGGTGGGCATCCTGATCGGGGTCGCCTTTCCTGATGACTCCACCCATTTTTTCTTCCGGCAGTCTGCTACTGCGAGTGGCTATGACTAGCGGTGAACACTGGCAGTGACTGGGCTGGGATGGTTAGGTCAGGTCCGGGCACGACATGCCAAATCTGTAGCGAGCCTGGACCTGGGTTCGGTTTTTACTTTCTTTTTAAAATATTTTGTAAATTACGAATTTAGTAAAAAACAACATTAAAAATAAGTCAAGTGACACTTATAAACAATATGGAATGGGTCTTATATGAGAAAATGATAAAATATTAAAAAAAAGGAAAATTTAAATATATGATCTATAGTGCACAACATAATCAAATTAAATACATACTAAAAACTAAAAAGAAAACTCTAGAATGTGAAAGCCTCGTCATCATCTTATATTTTATTATCCAAACTTTTCTAGTATTGCTTTCTTAATATAACAAGACCTCAATCACGATCGCACAAATAGACCTTCACTGTTTCTAGCATCTACCTCGCTCATTTTTCTAAAATGAATCATTTGCTAGCACTAAACGCGGACTCAGATGTAACAGTCGAGACCGAAACCGCTATAGCTTTCTTGGCAATGATGAACAGAATCAGAAATTTGTTACTCTTTGTTTTCCATCACTCCAAAATGTCATCATCACTTGTTTAAAATTAGGTGTGAAGGTAACCATCTACTTCAGGTAAGTCGGAGGATATCAATCAGGGGCACTTGAGCAGTTGCTCTGTACTGATGATGAAGAGGATGAAGCACCACATGTGGAGAAAGTTGTGGTTCTTACCTTGTCTTTTGTGGCGGGATGAATACTTCTTACATAGCTCTCGCAAGTGTGCATAAATTTCAGCAGTCATAGCTAAACCATTCATATGCCTCATTTCCAAAAAACTATAGTATTTGTTAAGCAAAGACAATGTACCCGAAATTTTCATAGTTGGGTAAAGTGAAGATACAAGTAAAAGGATGGGGGAACGTTAGAAAAATATGAAACCAACTTGTCCTTCACTACTTTGTTGGTGTTTTTTAAAAACGCATCCATCTTGTGTTGTTTCAAAACATAAACACCGTTTACCAAATATATCAAAACCTTGTGGATAATGAGATAGCAAACACCGAGACAAAAAAGTAGTTGTCTTACTGTAGTAATTGATAAAGTCTGTAACACTTGTCCCACATTTCAAATGTTAGAAGTTTCGAGTTTGCTTTCATGTTAAAAAACATAGTTAACAAATGTGCATACGGAGTCCCAACGTGTGGGACAATCAAGTTTAATATGTTTCCATGAAAACGGTTAGTTGTTTTGAAGACAATATTCTTTGAATTCATGACTAATTTTGGCCCTAGACTTCAAATATAGTAATGCATTTTGGATTGGAAGGATTTTTGTCTGTAAAACCTCAAGCATTTTTTGTACACACAAGTTTAAAATATGGCACATACATCTAATGTGGAAAAAAAACATAGTTTCGAGGGGGTTTCAATGCATTATAGAGTTCTTGGGCCGCCCAATCGTTATTAGAGGCATTGTCAAAACTAATGAAGAAAACTTTGTTAGCACAATAAAATTCACATAGTATATCTAAAATGGATTGATAGATATTATACTCAGTATGGTTAGATTCTATGCATTTGAATGCAAAAATATGTTTGTGAATCACCTAATCTACATTTATCTAATGTACAGTAACACAAAAATAGTTCCACCCTATAGGAGATATCTACATATCACTAGTGAAAGTAATGCAATGATCAAGTGAACAAACACATGCTTGCAGATTTGACTTACCAGCTTCACACATTTTAAATGATCCTATTCTAGTAGTTGTCCTAAATGTATTTCTAAATGCTGGGTTTAATTTTGATCTAATCTAATTTTCAAAATACACATCTTCAGCTTGCTGAAATGGTTTTTCTATGAGCATCATCTAGTTAACTATACCTTCCTTATATTTTTGTTAATTAAGTCTAAAGATACCTGAACTGCTAGTTGTACTCTCGAGTTGTGATTGTCCACCATAACTACATTGGCTGCTTGGATAGTGGATTAGATGGTCATTCCTTATATGTCGTTGTAGCGTCCTAGTCCTAGAGTTTACCTTGTGGGCCAATTTTTTCCCATAGTGCTTGCACTTGGAAAACCAGTAGTCATTCACCCAAATCATCTTAAAATGCTCCCACACAAAGGATTTGAGGTGAGATTTACCTTCAATAACCTCGGGGACTTGGTTTTAAGGTGTTGGTTATGACCCGTCACTTCATGCGAATCAACAGTTAGAGCTTCAGTCTTTTGGACTTCAACGTCGCTTCAGGATTGTTGCTCCTCGAACTTCAAATCAATATTGGTCATATCAATGTTGGTGGGCTCATTAACCTTTTGAATGTAAATCCCTTTTCTCGCCAAACTTTTGTGATGGAAAAACAACCCCAAGCCAGCATGGGAAGATAAGCTATTAGCAGGGGCAGAGCTATTACTCTTCATTGTTACCATTGAGTTGATGCAAATTGATAGAGAGATTATGGAAAGATTAGTAGAAGATTAAGAAAATTGGTGGAGAGCTTGAAGAGAATTGTGCAAAAAGTAATAGATTTAGAGAGGAAAGTGTAGGAAGTGGTGTGAGGAAATGAGGAAATGAGGCCATTTTATTTATAGGGGTGGAAAAATAAAATTTTGGATGAAAATACCCTAAAAAACTAATTATTTATAACAGTTAAAAAAAGGTAAAAAAAAGGTTTTTGGCTAAAAAAACATTACACATAGCCGGAGGTCCTTCCTTAATCATTTTCTTTTTTTTTTTTTTAATTTGCCGATCTTTGGAGAGGAAATGAAATGTTAGCTAGCCCTAACTCGGAACAGATTACCTGGTCTGAGCTGTGCCTGGGCCCGAGCTTCAGTCTTTGTTTCCTCTTCTTTAGACCCATATATGACCAACTTTTTATCGAGTGCACCTTATGCCGAGCTGTGTCGTGGTTCAACCATGCATGGTCCGGTTTTTGGTTGGGCTGAGTCAACCCTGCCATTGTTCATCTCTAGCTATGACCGTGAGACTAATATGGCTCGTAAAAGCAAAATATGATTTTCCTTTTCCTTTTTCATCCTTACCTTGTTCCACATTGTTCAAAGGCTTAAATACCTCCCACCCCCTGTACTATTATCACTCGAACAAAATACGCATCAACTATGACTTGTTACAACTCAGTCTCCCAACTAAAAATCCTTTGGTTAACCCCCTGAGGCCATCACGTGACATCACCTGATTACCCCTGTCGTCATTCACTAATAGATTATGTCTACTATGTCCTCTTTGTATTCTGCTCTGCCTCATTGCAATTCATGAATCTGGGATGAAACCTAAGCGACGAAAATTGCACATCAGCAACGACCTTAGAGTGTGGTGGGGCACCAATGGTGGGAGAGGATTAGCAAGAAAATCAAGATCTTGTAGTCGCTCATCCTCGATGGCAGAATCATCTTCTTTGATCCTCCAATCACTAATGGCCTCCTGTTTACCCAGTGCGAAACTCCATCATATGTCACACTGAAGACTTTATTGATACCCAAACCCAAAGCAACTCCCAAGCCAAAACCAAACCCGTTAGCCAAACCGAAGCCCTAAGCCAATTAATTCCATGCGCCAATTCTTCAGAAGAAAGATGAAGAGTTGTGCGGCAAGTTATTGGAGGATTGGAAGAGACAATTTTGGTGCAAGGTAGGCTTTTGGATGGTTTTCGGATAGTGGCAAGGTCAATGTCCTCTGGCTCCTCTCTAGATTCATCAGTTGCATATAGTTCTACATCGTTGAGTGGTGCAAAAGACGACTAGGAAACACCAAGCAGAATAATGGAGGAGGTCGATTCATTGGGCACTGAGGGTAGGAGGAGGTCTGAGGGTGGTCCTTGAAGGGTGGGGGCTTTGAAAGGTTAGGATGCGGGGGCAGCGAAAGGGAGGGAGGCACGGTTAGTAATGACAGCGGAGGTTTCCAAGATAGCAACGAATTTTGTTTGTGACTCATGCCAACTTGCCCATGTGATGTCACGTGATAACCTTTGGGGTCTCATTGCATGATTTTTAGAAGTTAAGGATTGAGTTGTTATAAGTCATAGTAGGGGGTTATGTGTCCAAGTGGTGATAGTAAGGGGAAGGGGTGGCGGGGGTTGGTATGTAAACCCTTTTACCCCTTGAACTTTGTCAACTAGGACCTTTTACTCGCTGAATTTGGACTAGGGTTCACTCACCCCTCAAACTATGGAAATTAATACCTTTTACTCTCTCGGTTCACTTGAATGACTGTTTAGGTTATATGAGGACTGAAATGAAGATAAAACAGAAGATGAATGACTAACTAGCCATTTCTCCCACATAAATTTTTAGTTTTGTTAAATGAGTTAGGCACTAGAATTAAATAAATCATATTTTGGTGCAAAATATTAGTTGGATTATGTAGATTATACAGGGTTGATGGTTCCCAGAATTGCTTGAATTAAGAAGATTGAAGTAGATAATCAAAACAATGTAAAAATCTAAGTCAAATGGTTAATTAGACTTTCATCTTCCATTTTATCTTTATTTTCGTTTTCATATAACTTGCACAACCATCTGAGTAGGCCGAGGGGTAAAAGATATCAATTTCCAAATTTTAAGGAAGCAAGTGAACCCGAGTCAAAATTTATGGGGCAAAAGGTCTGTTGACAAAATTCATATGGTGAAAGAGTCTTTAAGTCAAATAGAAAGTGATAATTTAGCCAATTTATCAATTTATTGAAATCTTATAATTAAAAATTAATTTTAAGATATTTTTAAAAATAAGTATTTTTATTAACTTTTAGCTTAAACAACCTTAAAAATTAATCAAAACATTTGATTTTTTAAATGTATTATGATTACTTTTTTGACTTCTTAAAATGTAGGGTTTCAATACATTAATATTTAATACGTAATTAATTTGTATAAAAATTATGCATAACAATACATTAAAGATAATGCAAAATGAGCTAGGTACTTGGATTTGACGAAATATAACCCTACATGGGTAGTGACACTCAGGAAAGATTTGACAATCATTGGGTTATCAAGCTCAATATCATTTAACTATGGATGACCAGCAAAATTTATGTAGAATTGAAAGTTAAGGCACGTCCTAAAAAACCAACCATTTGACTATACATATATAGAGTATCTTTTTCACTTATCCTTATGTGGTAAACTGCAATCTTACTGACTTGGGCAATGAAGGGGCTTCCTTATGGTCTCACCATGCGGTCCTACTATGTAATATAGGTGTATTCGCCATTCACCAAAACCCCAAAACACTACATGTATCAAAATGATCGTTCATTGGAATAAAGATCCTTTGGTCTCCATCGTTAGAGTTGTTCACTAGGCCTGGTTAGGTTAGGCTTGAACACAACATGCATAATGTGTATTGGGCCTGACCTAACTAAGGGTTAAACTCAACTGGTGCAAGCCTAAGCTTGGGCTAGTCTTTTTCTAAAAATAAATTATTAATTTTAAAAAATGGTTATTTTAAAGGAAAATACCACTACTAGTGCAAATTTTATTAATGTAAAAGCCAAACACCACTTACAAAAAAGATGAAATGAACCTTATAATCGAAAATGGTGAAACGTTCAAAAAAGAACCTAAAATAAAATCTAAGATCTGTGCTTCACAATATAATCAAATCAAGTAGAATCTTGGTAAAGTTCCACCATGTCGGGCAATTGAGTTCAAACAATTTCCAAGAAAAAGGTTACTTTGAACTCCAAAAAAATTTTAGGCCTAGTCCTCAAATAATGTAATGTAGAACGAATTGGAATGATTTTCATTTCCAAAACCTCAAGTCCTTTTTGGACACATAGATTGAAAATATGACACAGACATTTCATGTAAAAAAAAAACTCTATCCCGAGGTGGTTTAAAAAAATTACATAGTTTCCGGGAGGTAAAATCATTATTTAATACATTGTGAAAATTGATGTAAGAAACTTTATCAGTGCAGTAAAAGTCACGTATTGTATCTAATATGTATTTGTTGATATTTCATTTATTATGGTCAAATTCTATACACTTAAATGCAATAATATATTTTTATGTTACCTAATGTACATCAATCCATTATACAGTAATACAAAAATATTCCTACCCTATAGGAGCAGTCCACATGTCACTAGTGAAAGAAAGGCAACGATAAAGTGAAAAAAATATGCTTGCAGATTTGCCTTACCAACTTCATACATTTTAAATGTTTCTCATCTAACAGTTATGCTAGATGTCTTTTTATAGGTTTGGTTTAAGTTAGATCTAATCCAATTTTCCAAATGGATATCCTCAGCTTGTCTAAATAGTTTATCAATGAGCATCATCCAAGCAACCATGCATTCCTTACATTCTTATTGGTTAAATCTAAAAATACCTAAATTGCCTATCATGCCCCCAAGCTGCATTTGTCCCCCAAAAGTGCCTTGAGCACTTGAATTATGTGTTGAATGGTTCTTTTTAATATGTTATTGTAGTGTCCTAGTTCTAGAGTTCACCTTATGTGCCAATTTCTTTTTGTAATGCTTGTACCTGGCAAACCTTTTGTATTTCTCCCAAACTGTCGCAAAATGCTCTAATACAAAAATTTGATGTGAGATTTACCTTCCAAACAGTTGGCTTTGGGGTGTTGGTTATGACCCTTCACCTCATTGTGGTTCAATGGTTAGGGCGACGATCTCTTGGATATCCATGTCATCATTGGACACTTGCTCCTTGAACTCTAAATTGATATTCATCATATGGATGTTGGTAGCTTCATTGACCTCTTGGACTTGGATCCCCTTTTTGCCGGATTTTTATGACTTAAGAATGGCCCTAATCCGGTACAAGAGGAAAAACTTTTAGTAAATGAAGAGCTAGTGCTCTTCTTGATGCCATTGATTTTGTTGGAAATGAATGAGAAAGAAAAATCATGGGAGATTAAGAAAAGATTAAGAAGAGATTAAAAAAATGTTGGAGAGCTTGAAGTGATTTGTAAAGAAAGTACCAGATATAGAAAGAAGATTGTAAGAGTTAGTGTGAGGAAGTAAGGAAATGACATGCTTTATTTATAAGATAGGCAAAAAATTTGTTGGACCAAAATACTATAAAAAAAATAGCTATTTTAAGAGGTTAGAAAGGGATAAAAAGGTTTCTGGGCTAAAAGAGCCATTTGGAGATGTTAGAAGTCCTTGTGATGACATTTTTCCATTTTTTTCAAATTCCGTATGTTGTTCTCCTTCCCTGACATCAAACCTGGAATGGCACAAACAAGTCGAGTTGGTCCAAGCCGTGCCTAGGCCGGGTCATGCATCATCTTCATTAGGCCCACAAATAGCCCACATTTTTCTGTACTTCTTCCATGCTATGTTCGCAAGTGCTTTGACAGTGCTGACTCGGGTTTGACCCAAGCTGATTCTGGGTTGGGCTGGGCCTAACCGGCCATTATTCACCTCTACCATCATGATGATATCGCTCATTGTTCACCTCTACCATCATGACGATATCAACACTATCCACTAGCTGTGGTTTGTGATTGAAAAGAAAAGCTCCTCTAGGCTATCACGGCAGAAGAATTGTATTTAGCGACACAATGGGTCTTATGTGACGTGCGAATACTTAGCATGTAGAGACAGAGTTTTGGACAAAAAACCAAGACCTCATGAATCTGATCATATCTCTTGGAAAATTTGATTAGCTGAAATAACATAAATAAAAAAAATGTAATTTATTTATGTTGTATATTTGAAAGCAATTTACTTTTTGTTGTTGATGGTTTCTGTGTCAAGCTAATTATAAGAGTGAATGTTCCTCTTAGATGAATTTGAAAACTATGATAAGGATAAATATTCCTCTTAGTTGAATTTGAAAAATATAAATAACTTTAGAAAAATTGGTTGAAATTCATTAAATTGAATTGTCAAACTTAAAACAGCTGAAATTGTTATTTCATTTTTTGGTTTTATCAATTTTAATGTATAATTTGATTTATTTAATTTCCTAGTTCTAGAAATGAAAATCCATTGGTTTTTATAACTTGGTTTCAATTGTGATTGAAAAAAAATAAAAAAATCACACAAATTCTTATTATGAAGTTGAAGGTTTACCTGTTACTCCCTTTATAATAATGGGAATATGGAAAGTAACTATTTTTTTAAGAAACACTATAGTAGGTATACATTTTATTACTAAAAAAAGTTCAGTGGCACTTACATTCATGGATCAGGGACGTACACAAAAGTAACTAGCAAAAGCCTGATCCAAAACTCAAAGAAAAAAACTAAAAAAAAACTTTAGCATTTGAGCTGTATAGCATAATCAGATGCATACAGTCGAACTAAAAACATCCATAAGAGTACTGCCAACCTTACACTAAATTATGGTAACTATCTTCCGCAATATCTCTTTTGCTAGACGCAGTTGCTGATGATGCATTCTACCATTCCTTTCCTGCCAAATAAAGTATATATCTCCCAACATACAAGCTCTTCTCACCTTTGTTTTTAGGCTCTTCCTTCTGACAGCTTTGTGGAACCAGTCCCATAACCTATCCTAATTGAAAGGGGGTAGTTTTGACCTCAATCAAAGCTACAAGCTCTCTCTAGACCATTTTAGAATATTGGCATTCAAAGAACAAATAGTCCTAGGATTCCTCTAATTGTAGACATAATGGGCAAGTAGCAAAGTGCAAAAGTATATATTGCCTTAACCTATGCAAGTAGGGAGCCAGTTCAACATGGCCAACCAACATATTATAGCATGTTTAGGTACATTTATATTGTTCCAAATAGTTCTATATCACTTTACATTATCAAAATTCTCAGCAACATGTGAATAAGCCAATTTGATGATAAATTTACCATTTTTTACACAGCCTGAACCATCATCAGTGATCAGCTCTTAAAAACTTGGTCTAACTTTCAAAATATGCTTCCATACAATGAAGGCATCACTAGCAAACCTTATCTACCAAAAGTTATCATTATGTATATAATAAATATGCATTCATTTGGCCCAAAAATTTTCTTTGTCCTCAAGGAGCATATACTTCTTCTTTTCATGGGCAACAAGGTTCCAGGCTCTTAGGTTAAATATACCTAGCTCACCCTGGTTTTTAGGAACACAAACTTGAGCGCAAGTAATAGAAAACTTTCTTCTTGAGATGGAACTAGTATAGCAAAATGCTCTACAATGTTGCTCAATGTGATCTAAAATAGTTCTTGGAGTTGGTAAAAATGTTTGACCAATTTGATTGTATACTAAAAATGATAGCTTTTTTTAACTGAACATGACCATTGTATGATAAATGCTTTATGCTCCAACTATTTAAATGTTGTAAAATCTTTTCCTCCAAAGGTTTGTAATGCTTAATTTTCAACTTTTGGTCAACAAGAAGGATCCCAAGGTATTTTATTGGCAAAACTCCCCTTATCATTCTAAGTTCACAAGTATCCAAGACTTTAACTCCTCAAATGCCCCCCAAAGAACATATGGCTTTTTTCTTCATTGATCAGAAAGCACATCTAAGCAATATCTCAAAGCTTTAGCATCTGATATCTTATCCTTAACAAAGATCATTATATCATCCACAAACATAAGGTGAGATAATTTAATTCGTTTACACTTTGGATGATAACCAATACAATTCTAATCAAACATTTTACTCAAATCTCAAGATGGATAATCCATAGCTAAAATAAACAGTAAGGGAAATAGGGGATCACCCTATCAAAGGCCTCTTTTATCTTTGAAATAACCATAAAGGGTGCCATTTAATATGATAGAAAAATATGAGGACACTACATAAGCCATAATCCAATCAGTCCAAATGTCAAGGAACTTTAATTTTCTCAAGAATTGTTTCAGAAATCTCCAGTAAAGCATATCATATGCTTTCCTCAAGTCAATTTTCAGACATATCCTCAATTTAGTACCATGCCTATTATAACTATGATAATTTCATGGCATAAAAGAACATTATAAATTATATATCTTTTCTTAATGAAGGCCCCTTGACTTTCATGAACTATCTCAGGCAATAATAGTTGTAGTCTAGACGCCAAAACTTTTGAGATAATCTTATAGAAAACTGAGCAACATGTTATATACCGAAAATTAGCAACAAAAGAAGCATGAAATTGTTTAAGAATCAAGTTCAAGGCAGTAATAGATATAGTTGGAGGTATCTCACCATTTTGGAATAAATGTTTTATAGCTTTAATAATATCATCCCCAATGATGTCTCAGTCATGTTGAAAGAAAACAGCTAACAGCCCATCAAGGTCTAAGGGCTTTGTTTGTTCCAATTCCTTTAACAATAATAGTGATTTCCTCGATGGTAATCTCTTGCATCAATGTATTGCATTGCCTGGGAAGTAAATTGGGACCATAAAAAACTATATTATCATTAACATTTAAAACAGTAATCTTGGCAATACCAAGAATATTAAAGAAATGATTAATCAACTCATCTTGAATCTTCTTTATTGAAGTAGGCCTTCTTCCCTTTTTAGCTTACGAGTAGTTGATACTGACTTGATCAATTATTTTCTTCATCCTTCAATGAAAAATCCTCTTTAGCTCTTTTCAAGCACCAGGCATCTTTCCTAAGCTTAGTCCATTTAGAAACCAGAGATGCATCATCTTGATGTTGCAGCATAGTCTGATGGCAAGCATCTAACTCCCTCTTTTTTACTTGAAATCTTCAAAAAAAAAATGTGTAAAAAATGCTCTTTATTCAATGTCTTAAAGGTCTACTTCAACTTTTTCAGCTTTCATAAAATTGATTGCCAGGTATCCCCCTCCTTCTAGCTCTCTACCTCGACTATAACCACTAGCTGCTTGTAAGTAGGATGTCTTTGCCACATTTTCAAGTACTTGAATGAAACTCTTCTTGGCCCCCTTCTATGAAGCTTCCTAAAATTGATCAAACCAGTGGCAGTTACATATTACATTATCCAGCTTATAGTAAATTCTATCCTCATACTTCTAATTATTACACCAGGTATAGAAAGTACCAATACTTTTATGTTTGCAATGCCCATGTCATAATAGTAGTCATACAATCCAATGTCATCCCAATCAATAGTGATACTATGAGCAAACTTCTCATCTGAACTTTTAACTTTATAAACATTACCACTTATGAGCCAAGGGCCCTCAACCTTTGATGCAAATTGAGTTAATTTAGGCTACAGAGTTTGCCTATCTTAAGGTTTGTTCAAAGCATAAACCACAGATATAATGCATTTTCATAACTCAATCTTGTGCTTAACTTCAACATGAATTATTTGATCAAATGCTTCCAACAATTTAACTTCCAAAATTAGATCATTTCATAGTAGCCAAATTCTATCATTTTTTGCATAATAATAGTTGTTTATAAACTTTCATCTCCTTACTACTATACTACGGGTACTATCTAACTTCTTGCTCTTAACTTAAGTTTCTAACAGGGCACAGAGACTAACTTTATTTCTATTTATGATCTTCCTCATATATTTCTATTAAAGGCTAGTATTTAACCCTCTAACATTCTAGTAACACCATATTTTCTTTAATAGGGACAAAAAAGACATAGGTCCATAGTAAATAGGGACAAAAAAGACATAGGTCCATAGTCACCAATTACCTCAACTTGTTCATCCACCTGCAGCTTGTTGAAGGAATTTGCTAAAATAATCATCTTCAACTTTTTTCTATCATCAACATTTTTCATTTTTAGTGGCAAACTTGCTTTAGGGTTCTACACCTGGCTCCTTTAGCTCTGTCTTCCCCGAACCCCTTCACTTTGTTGTTTATGAGCTTCTTGATTAAGGAGTCATCTGGCAACATTTCTCTCTTGAGATGTTTGGACCTTTTCTTTCTTAATCATAATTGAACTAGCCAATTGTTTTTTTAGGTGGTGAATGCTATAACCCTTATTTTATCATGTAATTAATTTATTTTATTTGCATGATCCTTGCTTAGATTACACTTGCATGCTACGTTAAGTCAAGTCAATGAGTCAATAATCCTTAGAGTTCATAGGATTAAAAACTGAAGTAAATTGACTATAGGGGCAAATAAGGGCAAAATGGTAATTTGGAAAATCAAAGAACAAAATCTAACTAAGAAATATGGAATTGAGTTTTTAGAAGTGAAATGAACTTCTTGATGAATTTTCAACTCAATTTAACTAAAAATTAACCTTTTCTTGTTCAAGAAACAATGAAGCGTAAAAAGGTAATTTACTAGTAAAACATGTCAAAATGGGTTTGAGAAGGTGATAAATGGTGTTTGAAGCTTTTTGGTGAAATTTGATGGAGTATGGAGCTGACTTGATCAAATTTGAGGTTTTTCTTACAAAAGAATCTAAAAAGGGCATTTTAGTAATTTTAGTTGGTCAAACCTAATTCAAATCAGGTAAGCTAGATTCAACCCTAGTCAAGGCTAGGAAAATATATAGTTGGAAGTAAAGTGGAGAAAATCTAAGATTTAAAGTTTAAATGGGGACATAGTTGAGGTTTTCTGGAGGTGTCATCCTTTATCCAAAGGTTTAATCACCTTTTCACCCATCCAGCCTTTGTGCACTTGTGGAAGGGAAGCAACCTATTAATGAGGCAGAAAATCAACTTAAAAAATGTGGGTGAGCTCCATTTATTTATGGTTAAGTGGCTTAAACCTCTATTAACTATGCAAAAGCCTTAATCTTTTACCACTTTAACGCCTTCACCCATTTTCCTTCCTTATTCATCACCAAACCCATAAATTCACTTTTTTCTTGTCTGATTCTCATTTAGCAAATCCTAAACCCTCAAACACATAGAAACTCAGCAAAGAAATGGAAGAAAAATAAGAAAATGAGAGTTTGTAAGTGACAAATCAAAGGGAGAGTATACATGCTGCAAGGGATGGCTTAATTGTTCAGTTTTCTCCAAGAAGGGGGCAATGGTTTTGGTATGTTTTTTATATTAGAATGTGTTTTGGTTTTAGATTAGTTCATCCTTTTTTAGACTAGCCTTTGTGCTTATCAAAAACCCATGATTTACTTAAGGTTAAGCTTAGGAAAACAAGGAAAATCAATGAGCTTCTAGGAAGAGAGCTATGGTTCTAAGCATTTTGTTTTCTTAAGGTAAAGATTGTATCATTTTTTTTGTTAGAAATATGTTAGAAATATGGTTTAGGGTTTAGGCTAAAAAATATGTTAGAAATATGGTTGATTTACTATGGTTAAACAAGGAACTTTAAATGAGTAGGACCAAGCTTGTAGGTTGTGGATCATTAAGCTTGCAAGTGCAAATCCTACACAAGGTTAAGGTGTTCTATCCCTTATCTCTTTAAGAAGCTTTGGCCATGATTTAGCTTGGTGAAATCTAGGGCAAATGGTAAGGTAAAAAGGGTACAGGGTGACCAATAGAGCGAAAGAGAACTCAAGTGGAACTAAAGTCGGACCCAGTTCTAGTTTGGGCAATAGGTTATGTCCTTAATGCATGGGCTTTAAAATGGTATATGGGGCAAGCCTTGGTTGCTTGGTAAATGTGTGTGGTTGAACCTTCAAAGTTTGGTAAGCACAAAAGAGGTGTGCCTTATTTTGGGTGTGTATGTGTTGTGACCGGGCTCAAGGGCTCAGCCCTTATGTGTGTGTGTGTGTGTGTGTGTAGCATGGGCCCCTAAGTGCATGAGTATTTTGGGGTACATAGGAGCATGGTGAGTTTGGTGTGCCAAGGTGCACACGAGTGTGCCCAAGTAGGCATGTAGCTGTGTATGCCCAAAGGGCTCCCAATGCATGTGCATGCACTTGTGGGCTCGTGGTCGTGTAGACCTAGGAGGCTGCATAGGCACATCCAGGGAGCCTTGCTTTCTTGTGGACCTTGGGTTGTACTTTGGGCATGAGCCACAAAAGAGAGCCGAAGGCAAAGCCTTAAGGCCTAAATGACACTAGGGGCCAATAAATGCTTGGGCAGAAGTTAGCATACACATGGGCCTATTAGGACAAGAGGCCATAGAAGGGGCAAGGCACATTCATGGGCACATTAACCCACACAAAACATGGTTAAACCTCGCTGCGTACAATAAAGGAGTTTTTGAGCTAATGGAAGCTAGCAAGCTCAAGGGCAAATGCAAGGATGGATGCTCAGGGGAAAAAATGAACCAATCAATGATTTTATTTGTTTTTTTCTTTGCTTCTTATGTGAGATGTACAGGGATTCATGTTCCTAAAAGAGCATAATATGATGATCATTATATAATACTCCACGCCATAAGAGCTCGTGGCACGCTTATATAGATTGTGGGCAAGGTTCATGCATGCTTGGCAATGTGTGCATATGGTCCATTGTGTTTAATGTTATTTGTTTAGAATGCCTTACTAAGGATTTTATACACTTACCCTTATTGTTAATGTATAGATAACATTGTGCAAGAGCTGCATAATCCATAGTGATTACTTGGTATTTGTTTCTTAGTACTTATAGGTACATTTTGCATATATTACATGTCATTCATTTTTCATTTGTTGCATTCTCTTATGTTCAAAGTCTAACTCCAAACTTATTTGCCTTGTACAGCAAGGTAGTTAGGGACATAATTCTCAGCTCTTTCTTCACTTAGGTTTCTCCCAGGCAAAGGTGGGCTTAATGACTATTTGAGATCATGATTATTTTGTAGTACGGTGGTAGGAGCTAGTATGAGGTTTACTAGTATTGACTTTGACTTGGTACAACCATGACATGTATTATTATTAATTCGGGTTAAACTTATCAACCCATGACGTTATTTGCTTAGGGTGATAGGTAAAACACTTAGATATTGTGTTGCCATAATATTTACTTACTATGAGTGTAGCTTTCATCCATAGTTTGGCATGGTATATTACTTGTGCATGCATGAGCATTAAAATGTTTTCTTACTTAGTAGCACATATTTTATTCATGTTTTCTTTAAATCTTGTCGAACCATTATCTTAGTTTAATAAAATTAAGTATTTTATCAAAACTAAGTAAATGTTTTCTTAACACTCAAGTAAATAATAAACACTCAGCAAATGGTTGGGATTCACATAGTAAATCTTGGCAAAAAATTTTAGAAATAAGGAGCAATTCTAGCTTAATTAAGAGCTTGGATTAGGCAACAAAATGATTTTGCCTAATTAAGGAATTAATTAGGCATTTATGGGGACTATTCCTCACAGTTGTTATTAGAGCCTAGGTTATACTAATGGCAAAGGTCTAGGTTGCTACCACCATAGGAGTCCTGTGTATAGAGTTGAAGTTCGACTAATGGTCATGAGTATTGATTGTGTGTTGTATTGTTTATGTTTATGAATTGTGCTTATGGGTCTAGTTATGGTTCACACAATGAACAACAAGGCCGCTAATGTGGTCTAAGATGGTTAGGGTAAAGATGCAGCACAGGAAGCCAGGGGCATCACGTTGGATCCTCTGTATGCTCTTACCTTGTAGATGCAGGATCATATGGATCGGTAAAATGAGACACTTGCTTTCTTGACTTAAGGGCTGAATGCCCTAGAATCACGGGCCATTGGGCGTGACCTTTAGTATGTTGATGATTTGGATGAAGAGCCATAAGAGGTTGGCCATCAGGATCCTGAGCTAGCTGCCCAGAAAAATGACAATGGCTAGGATTGAGGGCCTATTGTTATTAAAGCTCAGCATGAAGAGGGATCCCTGGTTTCCATGCTTAGGTAGATCCAAAGGTTAGATCCGCCTTACATTTACTACAAGGAAGATGCCGATGATACTGAGTTTTGTCTAAATTGGATGAATAAGATATTTTGGACCCTTACAGACTAGTGTTGACATCAAGCTGCATTTGGGATGTTATTATCTGAAAGGTGCCATAAAGATCTGGTGGAATAATGAGCATGATCTTCTCAAGGAGGAAAATTAGGGCAAGTTTAAGTATTGAGCTAGGGCTTTAAGTTGACAGTATTTTTTGGAAAGGTTCTATGGGAAGTACATTAGTGAAGCTGCCAAGGACCTTAAGAGGTAGCAGTTTGACAGACTCACCAAGGGTAAAATGACTGTGACCGAGTACTCTAGGAGGTTTAGTGCATTGGCATGACATGTGCTACACTTGGTTGGTCGAGAACATACTAAGATAGCTTAGTTTATGGAGAGGGGGCTTTGGTGCCATTTGCTAAAATTTATAGTAGTTGCAGATTTTAGCACTTACTTTCTGGTAGTACAAAAGGGACAATAGTTAAGGGTGGGTATGAGAGTGGAGAGCCCTCTGGCACCAAGGCTAAGGCAAGAAGCCATCTACCCTGAGATGGGTGGCAATGGCAATAACACTAAAAAAGCCAAGTATGGGAAAGTCCCGAGCAAGACTTGTGGCAAGTTTTATGCCAAGAAACTATGCCTCTACCTAGGAAGATAGTAGTAGCCCAACAATTAGCCAGCGGGCTGTTGGACATTCGAGGCATTAGACCATTCAACCCTGGATTGTATATAAGCACGTCGTGACGGGTAGGGAACGCCCTACAGGCCTCTGCCTAGGCCAGGGCAAAAAGGACCTGGTGGAGTTGGAGTGCCCCAAGTAGGAGAAGCATAACAAGGAGCTAGATAAGAAGCACACCGACTAGGGCCACCTTAGCAGTTGGTGTTTCCTCTAGAACACTGAGATGGGCGTCCAGTGGCACAAGGTACTTTTATGTTAAATAATACAAGTGTTAGAGTTTTATTTGATATTGTTACATCACTATTTGTTATATCTGCTTGATTGGTAGATATGTTAGGCTTAGTTAGGACTGAGGTACCTAAGATGAGGATCATTAGGACATCGGGCCCTTATCTAATTTTCATCAAAGAAAAAGTATTGAACTACCCCATTTGACATAAACCACCACAGATTTTACTATGACTTATGCGTGATGTCACTAGGAGGACATGACTTGGTACTCAGTATGGATTGCTTGGAATGACACTAGGTTAACTTCAACTATGTGACTCAAACCCTCACCCTTAAAACTGAAGATGAGGAGGTGGTGACTTGTGAAAGTGGGCTGGCGACTAGTGTCAAGTCCATTTCATTGAGATTGATTGATGTGGTTCCCATGGTAGATGATGATGAGTATTATGGCCTGAATGATGATGCAGTAGGGGAAGAACTGAAGGACATACCAATTTTCAACATGTTCCCAGAAGTTTTTCTTGCTGACTTACTAGGGTTAACACCTAAGAGAGAAACAGAGTTATCTATTTACCTATTACTAGGGATTTAGCCCATATCGATTCCTTTATACAGGATGTCCACTCATGAGATAGATGAATTGAAGGAACAGCTAGAGGAGCTATTAAGGAAGGGCTTCATTAGGCCTACTGTGTCACCATGGGCTATCTTAGTGTTATTTGTTAAGAAAAAAGATGATACTCTTAGCTTGGTGATAGATTACCGTAATCTAAATCAAGCAATAGTTAAAAAAATATACCATTTTCCAAGAATTGATAAACTCTTTGATAGACTCAAAAGAGCCAAGATATTTTTAAAGATTAATCTCAAAAGTGGTTACTTTTAGATTTGAGTCAAGAAGAAGGATAGACACAAAACCACTTTTTGAACGCGATATGGGCATTTTAAGTATACGAATGATGCCATTTAGGGTGAGCAATGCCCTTGTGGCATTTATAGAGGCCATAAATAGGATATTCATGCTTTATTTGGATAAATTTGTGAAAGTTTTCATGAATGATATACTTATATACTCCCAGACTCTTGTTTAGGATGAGGAACAACTTAAGAGTGCTAAAGGAAAATCGGTACTATGCAAAACTATCTAAGTGTTAGTTCTAGGCAAAGTAAATACCCTTACTTAGTCATGTGATCATTAACAAAATGGTAAGTATGGAAAAAGGAAATGTACATGAGGTGATGGAATGGACACAACCCACTAACCCCACCAAGGTGAGGTGTTTTCTTGGTCTAGCAAGTTATTACTGGAGATTCAATTAGGGATTTTCCCAAATAGCTAAGCCATTAACTACCTTGACCAATAAGGCACAAAAATTTGTTTGGACAAAAAAGTGTAAGGTAGCCTTCCAGGAACTTGAATGGAGGTTGACCACGGCGCTGATCTTGATTATGCCAAACCCAGCCAAAACCTATGCTATCTACACAAATGCATCAAGATTGGCCTTAGGTTGTGTACTGATGCAAGATAGGCAATTAGCTGCATATAGTTCCAGGCAATTAAGGCTAAATGAGCTAAATTAGCTGACACATGATCTAGAACTAGTAGTCATAGTCTTTTCCTTAAAACTCTTGTGGCATTATCTGTTAGGATGATTTTTTCAGATATATACTAATCATAAGAGCCTTAAGTAACTATTCACCTACAAAGATTTGAACTTGAGGCAAAAGAGGTGGATAGAGTATCAGGATGGTTTATTTTTCCTTAGGAAAAGACTCTATGTGCCCAGTGCTAATGGGTTGAGGGAGTAGGTGCTCTAAGACCCATATAGTGTCCCCTTAGTATCCATCCTCGGGTCACCAAAATGTATCATGACCTCAAAACTCATTTTTGGTGGCATAAGTTTAAGGATGATATTAAGAATCATGTAATTAAATGTTTTACTTGTCAAATGGTAGAGGCAAAACACCAAAAGCCATGTGGTACTTTGTATACCCTACCCATTCCAGAGAGAAAGTGGGGGACGATCACTATGGAATTCTTGGTAGGTTTGCCAAGTACAAGGAAACAAAATGACACCGTATGGGTCATAGTAGATAGGCTGACTAGGAGTGCCCATTTCCTACTAAGTAAGATCATTTATCCACTAGAAAGGTTAGCAAACCTGTATATCAAAGAGATTGTTCGACTTCATGGTGTGCCAGATTCGATCATATCTAATTGAGATCCACGATTTGTCTCTGGGTTTTGGAATGCCTTTCAACATGCAATGGCATCAAAGGTAAACTTGAGTACCCATTATCACCGCTAGACAGATGGACAATTGAAGAGGACTATCCAGACCCTAAAGGACATGATACGAAGTTATGCATTGGATTTCAAAGAAGATTGGGATGACCATCTTCTGCTTACTAAATTTGCCTATAACCATAGTTATCAGACATCGATTCAGATGGCTCCGTATGAGGCTTTGTATGGCTTGCAATGCATGACACCATATTGCTAGGCGGACAAGATAGATGTGGACCAAGTGGGACCACAGGTTGTGGAAAAGACCACAGCCAAGATTAGGCAAATTCATGCCCAATTAAGGGTAGTTATTGACATGCAGCAGGCATATGCCAATGTTAAGAGGCGTGAAGTAAACCTTGAAGTAGGGGACCAGGCATTCCTTAAGGTCGCACCAATGAAAATAGTGGTACGATTCACCCAAAAGGGCAAGTTGGCTTTTAGGTACATTGGACCTTATGAGATTCTAGAGCAGGTTGGCAAAGTTGCCTATGGATTAGTGCTGCCACCGAGCTTGGCTTACATACATAATGTGTTCCATGTCAGTGTCTTGAAAAAATGTAATACACCTAACGGGTAATCAGTGATACCCCATCCTATCGGGCCAGTGAGTAAGGACTTGACCATACAAAACATCCAATTAGATTCCTTGACCGACAAGTCAATAAGCTAAGGACCTAGTAGATACCCATGACCAAGGTCCAATGGTCCAATCATTTAGAGGATGAGGCCAAGTAAGAGATAGAGCAGGATATGGAGACTCAATATCCTAACCTATTCATAGAGTTAAAGCATGAATTAGAGGATCAATAATCTGAAGAGAAGAAGGATGTTAGAACCCTCATTTTATCAGGTAATTAATTTATTTTATTTATGTTATCATTGATTAGATTACACTTGCAAGCTAAGTTAAGCTGAGTCAATGAGTTAATAGTCCTTGGCGTTCATAGGATTAAAATTTGAAGTAAATTGACCATAAAGGCAACTAGGGAAAAAATTGTAATGTTGAAAATTAAAGAAAAAAATCTTACCAAGAAAGAAGGAATTAAGTTTCTGGAAGTGAAATGAACATCTCAATGAATTTTTAACTCAATTTAACCAAAACTTGGCTTTTTCTCGCTAGGGAAACAAGGAAGGGCAAAAAGATAATTTTTAGGTAAAATGTGGTCAAAATGGGTTTGACAGGGTGAGAAATGATTTTTGAAGCCATTTGGTGAAATTTGGTGAAGCATGGGGTAAAATTGACCTAGTTTTGAGCATGCAAGAGAAGTTAAGAAGGGCATTTCAATAATTTTGGTTGGTTAAACTTGGTCAAACCCAAGTCAAACCCGATAAACCAAATTCAACCATGGTGTCAAGGGTAGGAAAATACATGGTTGGAAGTGGAGGGGAGAAAATCTAATATTTAAAGTTCAAATGGAGACATAGTTGAGAATTTATGGAGGTGACATCCTTTTATCCAAAAGTTTAAGCACCTTTTCACCCATCCAAGCTTTATGCACTTGTGAGAGGAAAACAGCCTGTTAATGAGGTAGAAAATCAGGTTAAAAAATGTGGGTGAGCTCTTTTTCCTATTGGTTAAATAGCCTAAAGCTCTACTAACCATACAAAAGCGTTAACCCTTTACCACTTTAACCACTTCACCCATTTTCCATCCTTATTCATCCCCAAACCAACAAACTCACTTTTTTATCTTCCTCTGCTCATTCAACATGTCCTAAACCATCAAATTAATAGAAACTCACAAAATAAATGAAATAAAAATAAGAGAAAAAAAGATTGTAAGTGAAAAATCAAAAGGAGAACGTTCGTGTTACAAGGGAGTGCTTAAGAGTTTGGTTTTCTCCAAGAGGTGGAAAAATTTTTTGTATGTTTTTTAGATGAGAATATGTTTTATTTCAGCTTATTTCATCCTTATTTAGATTGGTCTTTGTGCTCATCAAAAGCCCATGATTTTTGTGAGGTTAAGCTTAGGAAACAAAAAAAAAACTGATGAGCTTCTAGGAAGGAAGCTACAGTTTTAATTGTTTTGTTTTCTTAAGGCAAGGACTGTATCAACTTTTTTTTTATTCCTGAATAATGACACTACCCTTAGGCTAAAAAATATGTTAGTAATATGGTTGATTTACTATGTTTAAACAAGGAACTCCAAGGACTAGGACTAGGCTTGTAGGTAGTGGATCTTTGAGCTTGCAAGTGCAAAATCTACACAAGGGTAAGGTGTTCTACCCCTTCTTTCATTGAGAATCTCTGACCATGGTTTAGATTAGTGAAAGCTAGGGCAAAAAGGGCACAAGGTGATCAATAGAGCTAAAAAGGGCTCAAGTACACTAAGGTCTAACCTAGCTTCTTGTTTACATAATAGGTGGTGTTCTTGGTGCACGGGCTGTAAAATAGTGTATGGACCAAGCCTTGGATTCATGGTAGATGAATTTAGCTGAACCTTCAAGGCTTGGCAAGTACAAAAGAAATGTGCCTTAGTTTGGGTATGTAAGTGTTGTGACCAGGCTCAAGGGCACGAGCACGAAATGTGTTTGTGTGTGTGCGCATAGGCTCCTAGGTGTATAAGTTTTTTGGGGTGCCTAGGAGCATATTGAGTTCAATGTGCTAAGGTGTACACAGGTGTACCTAAGTGGGCACGCAGCCGCGTATACCTACAGGCCACTTGAGGGTGCACCCAAAGGTGTGCATGTGAATGCACTATGGGCTCGCGCCTGTGCCCACCTACGGGGATGCAAGGGTACATTCCGGGGCACTTGGTTTCTTGTGGGCCTTGGGTTGCATTTTGGGCATGACCTATGAGGGGGAGCCCAAGGCAAAGCCCTGAGGTCCAAACGACACTTGGGCCCAATAAATGACTTAAGTTATAAGTAAACATACACATTGGCCTATTGGGCCAAGGGGCCCTAAAAAGGGCAAGACACATCCATGGGAATTATGGCCCACACAAAACATGGCCAAGCCTTGCTGCATACAATAAGGGAATTTTTGAGCTAGTAGAAGTTGGCAAGCTCAAGGGTAAATGCAAGGATGAATGCTCAAGGGAAAAGATGGACCAATGGGTGTTTTTATTTGTTTGTTTTTTTGTTTACTTGTTTATGTGGGAAGTATGGGCAGTCATGTACCCAAAATGACATGATATGATGATCATTATATAATACTCCACACCATAAGAACTTGTGGTATGCTCATATAGATTATGGGTAGAGTTCATGCATGCATGGCAATGTAGACATATGGTCCATTATATGTGATGTTGTTATGAATTGTTTGTTTTAAAATGTTTTACTAAGTATTTTATATACTTACCTTTATTATTAATATGCAGATAACATTGTGCAAGAACTGAATAATCCACAGTGATTATTTCGTATTGTTTGTTGGTACTCATAGGTACATTTTGCGTATGTTCAATGTCATTCACTTTTCATATGTTACATTCACTTATGATTAGAGTCTAACTCAAAAGTTATTTGCCTTGTACAGCAAGGTAATTAGGCATAGACTTTTTGAGTTGCTCTTCGTTTGGGTTTCTCTCTCGAGAAAATGTTGGCCTACTGACCTTTTAAGGTTATGATTATTTTATAGTACGATGATAGTAGCTAGTAACATATCTACTAATATTGACTTTGACTTAGTACAACTGTGACATGTATTATTATTAATTTAGGTTAAGCTTATCAACCAATGACATTACTTACTTAGGTTGATAGGTAAAACATTTAGATATTATGTTGTTGTAATATTTACTTGCTATGATTGTAGTTTTCATCCATGCTTTGGCATTGTATATTACTTGTGCATGCATGAACATTAAAATGTTTTCTTACGTGGCCACACATATTTTATTCATGTTTTCTTTAAATGCCATCCAACGATTATCTTAGTTTAATGAACTTAAGTGTTTTATTGAAACTAAGTAAATTATTTTTTAACTCTCTAATAAATACTAAATGCTAAGCAAGTGGCTAAGATTTACATAGTAAATCTTGACAAAAAGATTCTAGAAATGAGGAGTGATTCTAGCTTAATTAAGAGCTTGAATTAATCAACAGAATGATTTAGGCTAATTATAGAATTAATTAGGTTATTGGGACAATTCCTCACAGTGATCACAATCTCCTTTACTTCAGTTTTCTCTGCAATTTTTAACTTCTTTCTTTTCCTTCCCTTTCCAAGTATTTGAATCGCACTCCTCCTCTCGATGCCCCTATTTCTTACATTTTTTTCATTAAGCCAACCACCACTCATAAAAGACCAATTGAGTTTCAAACCTTCATTGAGTTTCTTAATCACCACAGAGTGTAAAACCTCATCTTTTTTCGTCACATCCACTAGAGTATGAACAGATGACAATTTGTTTTTGTGAATAGTTGTAGAGTTAGCTAGGAGTGGCTTACTAATCTTGCTGATGATACAGCTTATAATCCTTGAAGACCAATATTACAGTTTCAAATCCGAAACCGAATCCATCAAATAGCTCCCTGTCTAACTTCATATCCATCACCCATTTTTTCAACAATAGAGGTTTATCAAAAATAAAATTCAGACATGGCAGGCAGAAGGTCATCTTCTTCGACATCTTCCTTTTTGCCTGTTCTATGGAAGAATTTCAACAAAAATAATTAAAAACAAACTCTAAAACTGGTGATTGACCTTAGTCATTGGGGTTAACAACTGACGGGCTTAGTTGCTTATTAGCAACCGAGATCTTAGTCATTTTTTTAGTCGCACATCAACCATTTCCCATTAGCAACTGAGCTTTGATGGAACTTTAGTCTCCCAAATGTAAAATTCCAATTGCTTTGCACTGAATTAGCGGTCAATATTCTAAACCAATATTGTAGTGCACCTATTTTGAATTTTTTTCTTAGATTAATACTATTTCAAAGCTAATGCTCTATTTGGTAAATAATCACTTAAATCATATTTTTCTAAAAGAAATTTATGAATTTTTATTTACCCAGCTTTTTATAAAATATCTTTTCGATTCTATAGTGGGCCTAAAGGCCCAAATCTTACTTCCATTGAAACAGTAAAAGTGGTTAATAAGCCAGAAAGCCCTCAATTTTGAAAGAAAAATATTTGATAATTAAGTAACCGACCCATAATTGAAAAAGCGAATTCAGAGGAAATAGACTCTAATTAAAATAAAAATCTTATACTAAATATACTTTCTAATAATTAGGAAAACTAAGCCTCTATGAAAAGGGAACATTGTGGCATTATGATATACGTAAGAGAAAAAACCTTAAACACCTTCATAGCTACAACCTGTTGAGAGTTGAATTGGTTTGATCAAGCATGAGAGTTCTCCCCGAAAACTCAATTTGTCTGTCTTTGCTTGTAGGCTTCATTATTGTTAGAAAGTCCACCAATACTCTTGAAATCATGCCATAACTTTCTAGAATTTTTGGGTTTCTTAAAATCTAGAATTTCAGCTGATATATAATTTCGTTAAATAACCACTATATATAAAAATAATCATCAATAATTACTTATCAATTATCTCCACAAATGCACATTAGGTTATTTTATAATAGTCTCAAATCCTAGAATGAACAACAAAATTTAAAGAACATGCCTATTAGCCCGTAAAAATTTTTCTTGCCCATGAACCCGTTTAATATTCAAAGTTCTACCTAATAGGCAACAGGATATCTTAACAAAAAATAACTATGGGCCAAAATTGTACTTTTTTTAGAAATTGAAATCGTACAAAGTGAGCAATATGAAATTAATTTAGGAATTCTCTAGTATTAGTAATTAATACTCAATTGCCATAGAAAAATTTCTTAACTTTGGCCTACTTTCTTTAGGAATTTTTAGATTTAGAAAGGTCAAAATTTTGATTCACAGTCAAGGAACCTAATCACTTGATGGACACAATTTTGAAATATTGATCGATGGATGGATGGACATGAAGAAAAATTTTGATGAGTTGAATGGTATATTTATGAAAGTTTGATGGTCATTATGATTTTAACTTTCTAATATGGTTAGCTCTTTGCTAGCATTTGTAAAGCACTTAAGTGTCGTTTAGTTGTAGAAAATTTTCCCTTTTTTTTTTTAATTTTCTTTGATGAAAGTTTAAGTGTATGGCATGTTTTAAGGATGTGGAAAATTTTGTTTTCTAAACTTTTTAAAACTCATATGTTAAAATGGAAAACATTTAAAACAATTTTTTCTATTTTATAACATGAGTTTTTCAAAATTTAGAAAACAAGGTTTTCTACATTCTTAAATCTAGCTATGCACTCAAATTTCTATCAAATAAAATTTAAAAAAGAAAAATAAGAAAATTTTTCACATCCAAACACCGCCTTAATAATTTCTTTAAATTTGCTTCCGCTTTCGTAGGATTTTGAGACGGAAATAGAAAAATTGTATAATTTAGTAAAATTTTGGTGTTAATTTCCAGCAATATATATAACCAGCATAAGTTGTCAATTAACTTTCTAAGTTCAATTATAAAACAACCTAGTACTATAGTAAATAGCTAGAATTGACCTCATTATTACTTATAGCTAGCACTGAAAATATTAAAAAGAAGTACTGAGTCATATGCTAGGAATCAAACATATATAACCAAGAAAAAAAAACAAAAACAGTATGCCCAATTCATTTTTCATATTTAGAAATATATTATTTTCATTTTAACTTATTTTTATGTAGAATTAATATCATTCTAAAGCTGATACTATATATATTGAGTAATCAGTTGAAAATATATTTTTATAGATTAATTAAGTTTTATGAACTATATTATTAACTTACAAAGCCTAAGAAAATTAATAAAAATACTTATTTTTGATAAAAAAAAATTCTAAAAGTACCTTTTAGGCTTTGTAAAGTATAGAGTCCAATAAATTTACAGTTTAAATAAACACGTTATATAGAAATAAAGACTTTTTAATATATTATGAATAATCCCAAATAAACGGCACTAATTAGTCATTACAACAAAAAGGTTTATAGGTGACATACATTTACCGACGTTTTCAAAATAATGTCAGAAAAAACATATTATTACTGACATGTTTAAAAAAAATGTAAGTAAAGAACTATTTAAACCCGACGAATTTAAAAAAATGCAGCTAAAATGACCTATTATACTTGACATGTTTAAAAAATTGTAACAAAATATCTATCCAAGCCCAACAAAGTCCTAAAAACGCAGTTAAAAGTCCACCTAAAACCGACTAGTTTCTAAAACGCAGCTAAATGGTTCGGCCCACTAACAAAGTCCTACCCGGTCCAAAAATTAAGAAAAAGGGTTTGGGGGGACAAGAAATGAACGAGTAATTTATAATTGCGCCAATAAATACTCCAATGTCCAGCGAAAAAGGTACAGGAAAGGCAGGGAGCTCCTCTCTTACTCGCCCTTTCCCTCGTATTCACTGAGAACCATCGCCGTGAGAGGTTTGCTTTTGAGCTCCGATGAGCTGCCGGAAGAAGTTCCCGGCGACGGGCTTAGGAAGTGAGCTCTGTGTAGCTCTGGTTCTACTTTCACTTCAACTAGTCGTGCTGCCTCTGGCCTCTGCTCAGCGATCTAAGGTCACTTCTAAATGGCAGACTCTTAGCAGTGAGTTCTCTAGGTCCCTTTCTTTCTTCGAAAACTGATTTTGAGTTTTTTTTATCTCGATTTAGCGACGAAATGGTGGCTTAATTTTGAATGAAACTGTGAAATTCTAGTTTTGAGTCAGTTGCAAGCTCTGCTGAAGTTGAGATACAAGTTTAATACTCTTTCCGCGTTGTTTTACCTTTCTTGCTTATTGAGTTTCCGAAAGCTGCAGGACTTCTCATCAAGACCAAAGGTAACATTGAAAATTGCTACTACTACATTCGCTAAATGAAAGCAAATAACATATTTCCTTTTAAGCAATTATATCAAATTCCTTTTAAGCACGGAGTAGTGTGTGATACTTTATTGAGCTGACAAGAACCTCAGACAGTAGTATTTTACAATTATTTCTCTAAGTCATTATCATTTTCCTTTTCCCTTATGGATCAATTAATATTACTCGGTTGTTGTCAAATAGTTCACCTGGTTAATTTACCACGAACCATCAATCTCCCCTTTCCTCCAAAACAAACTCAATACATCTCATCCCCCACCCCACCCCACCTTCCTCGCCTGGGACTTGGCTACCTTTTTTACGTCCTGTTCTATCTACATTTTTTTTACCCTTTTTGGCCAGAGTGCTAGCTAGATAAATACTAAATATATTGTTGATCATAAATAGTTCATTTAACAATTTATGAGAAATTTCCTAATGCAGTCACGTCTCTGTTACTATTAGACTCGTCGATGCAATTCACTTTTATACCCCTCTTCTTATTTAGTTATTAAAATTTTATATATTCACAACAACACATTTAATTCTTCATATCATTGTGGGCATATATATGGTCATACAATAATAGACATATAATTATTTAAGTTTGATAAATTTTCTTATGGGCTGATCGAGGTAGACCAATGGAGGTAGACTAATATGTTGTTTTAAGACTAATTTTCATATTGTTTTTAGCTAACTTTTTGGTATGAGATGGTTATGCTGTTTGCTTATTGAGATCAAATGACTTCTTAATATTTGCCCCCTCCTTGGTACTAGACTGACCGAGTTTGTGTTGCTGCCTCTGCAGCTCCATGTGCTATCGGGCATACCTATTCTAATGTCGTTCTGCATCCACATTCCAAGGTGAGTTTATTCTCTTCGTTTGTAGGCTTCTAGCTATTAAATTCTTAAGACTTTTGGCTGTGGGGGAACCCTTAAGAGTTACTAATGAGTTTGCATTATTAGATGAGGCTTCATTCTCTCTATCTTCGATTCTCATTCATTTCTGTTTCTGCTTTGTTTTGGATGCAGTAACTTTGCATTGAATGACTTTTGAAGGTTTGTCTTGTTGATGTTGCAGTGCTTCCTTTGGATCTCTGTTTCAATGAGATTACAGTAGGCATTTCACTGTTTCGCTTATTCAATTGGGAATAGTTAGCTGTCCTGCGTTCATTTGCTCATTTTGTGCCCTTTTTTTTTTCTGGAAAACCAGCCACATTTGCCTCCTTTATATTTCATAGTCTCAAGTCATTGGATTTGAAACACCAGATAGAGAAGGTTTTAGCTCCTCTGCTTTTGTGCTCTATTTGGTGGCTTTGGTTTCCAATTACTGTAATTTTAATGCATATCTTATGCTTTGTTAGAACAATAGATCCTGCATTCTAATACCTTTTCTATTTTCTCCTGCATTCTAATGCCTCATTTCTTCTTATTCTTAGATGTATTTGTATATGATTGATTTTCAGTTCTTCCTTGGTGCCTCAACTTCTGCACCGTAGATTTCCTTCCGTTTGTTCGTTCGTCCTTCCTCTGACGTGGGATTATTTCAGGTTAGTGGTTCTACATTTATTAGAGCCTATTAACATCTCATTTTACTATCAGGGAAACTAGAGATAACTAATAATACAAACTAAAGCCCTTTTGTGTTGTTTGACATTATATGATGCTTGCCTTGTCATAAATTATGTGATCATGTGCTCTTCAGTACAGTTCTTTCATCTTTGTTGAATTTTCTTTTATAGATACAAATTGTTACTTGTTGCTTTTCTAAGCGCCCATTTGCACTGAACAAAAAAACTTGAAAGGTGGAGATAGAATGGACTTAGCTGAAGTGATTATCGTTGGACTGTCTCAACTTGAGGAATTGAGTTCAAACTAATAGCCAGAAATAAGATTAAGACATGGTACTTCCATAAGCATCCCCTACTTGAGTGCAGACTGCTAGGTTTGTTCATTGGAATTAGGCATGGTTGAGCCTGCAAAAAGGGAGCCCTTCGTGATGTCTTGTAAAGACGTGTCACTACTTCATTATCAGTTTTCTTAGCTTTGGTTTGTCTGCATGTTCAGAGGTCAGTAATCTGCAGCTGTTGTGAAACTTTTTTCACATAGCGGGTTTTTATCTTCTCTACTTGGATTTTAGTGTGGAGGCACCAAAACTTGTGTAGATTCTAATCATATGTTGTTTTTACTCCCATCCACTAGAAAAGGTGCAAAAAAGACAAACCAGTGTGAAAGCCGATTGTTTCTCCTGCCTTCTAGTCAAATGAATTTCGAAGACGATTCTACAGAGGCCCATATTAGAAAACCATCAGTCCCAGAAAAAGAAACAGCCGGCCAAAATAGGAGCAGAAACAAAATTGAAATCAATGGGAATATAGTGGGTCAGAATAGTCTTAACATGCGGATTCTTATTTCCATTTGATATTCATAACTGGAACTTGTTATATGGTTTTAGCATGCACTCATCAGTTCTTTGTCTACTTGTATCTATTTTGGTTACTTACATTTTTTTTAGATAAATATTTCTGATTTTGATTCCCCTCATTTATTTCTTGTCAAGTGTATTAAACAGCAATTTTCTGCAACTAACCTGTATTTTTGGACAGAGAATTTGTTGGTCACGAAAGATCTCATCAAGATTGCTGATTTTGGTCTTGCACGTGAAATAAGTTCAGATCCACCTTATACAGAATATGTTTCTACACGTTTGTAAGTTTTATTTTATTTTATTTTATTCATGGCCTGTCTTGCGTCCTTCTGGAGGGCTGTGAATAAACTGAGCCAAGATGACCTTTTGGTTTTGCTTACTTGTTTGTTAAGATGTTAGCTAGGTGGAGTTTTTAATTGAGTTTGAGCGTACCATGTGTTACTTCATTTAGTAATCTTTTGCATACATATAAAAAAATATTGATTATTTAACGAAACAATATTTGTATCTAACGCAAGGCCCAATAACAAGACCAAGAGTATTGAAAGATTTCATTAATTGAGAAGAGCTTCTACTAAGATATGATCTTAATTTAAGGATTAAGTTATGAAATTTTGTTGATAAGATGCTTAAATTTATTGAAGAACTAGCCTGCTACAAACACAAACAAGCTTGCTAGCTGATAAACACACATGATCTTGTTCACTAACAATGCCAATACAGTTTGCTTCTGTTTGGGCTTGGCTCCTTCTGTACTCAACTCCTTCTGTAAATGAGTCCAGTGCTTCTGTTTGGTACTGTCTGTTTGTTAGTGTTGTGCCCAAAAGCCAATCATGAGATGATTGTATTTTTGCACATTGAATCATGATATTTTATTAAGGCATTAATCCAACAATTATGTTTGTTGTTTTGTTTCTGCGTAACTTAACAAACATAATCGTAACCCTAGAATAATGATATTCTTAAACGTCCCTGGTCTAGTATTATTGTGGAGCGGGTTGCAATAATACATAACGACTAGCATATGTGGAGACTAATATGAGATATGTAGTCTACATATGGGTACAAGTTGGAGAACTTGTGTACTGGACCGACCCACCATGAGAACACTACATGGATCGTTATATGAGTGTCATAAGTGATTCTCATAGTGATCATGGTATATGTAGTCCTTCGACCTAAGATCATCAAGGTTCCCTACATGTGAGTCACATACTTTGATACTTTCCTTTGTTGCTCGTAATTGAGTGAACTTGAAGGAGGTCATTAGGTATGACACATATCATGCGGAGGGATTTGTATGATCAAGATGGGATTTGTCCTTCATATGTAACGGGAGTGATATCTTTGGGCCCCTTGATAGAGTGAGACTTAGAAAATGCATGGCCATGCTCGGATGAGTTGATATACAATATCAATGTCATCAGCTTAGGTTGGTCTACTCGGTAATCAAGAAACCAAAGATTGGGCTATAAGAGAGTGACACATTCCATGTCTCGTGCTTAGTCTTGATATCTTGGACAAAGGGACAATGACATATATCGGTGATGATCATAAAGGTTTAGTCGATTCACCGACAATCTTGTCACTTGGGTAGCAATGATGTGTTGCTAGACACTGCTCATTGCTTATGATCATAAATGTGATTTATGATCATTGCCAACATGGAAAGAGCCTATTGGGTCGCACACATAGAGCTATTTGGATCATTAGAGTGCATGGGTTAATTATTTGGGTTATGGTTTCACTTTAATTTCGTATTAATAATGGGCCCAAAAGTTGAGCCATTATTAAGCCCGAAATTAAATCCTAATTGGATTAGGGCTTTGAAACTCATTAGGCCTGAAAGTTGAGTCTCACTATAAATACAACTTTTAAGTGAGAAATTCTATTGTTTTCTACTCTTGTGACCTTACCTTTTGCTATGTGCTTTCCTAACTATGACAGACTGGGGATTTGTATATACTAAATTAACTTATGAGGATTTTTGTTACTAGCTTACTAATATGTAGCTTTTGCATCTGTCACTTTGTTCGTGGGATCCCTCAAAATGACCAACAGCTGCAGAGGCCCTTCAGCATCCCTTCTTCCAGGTAGTGTTTTTGGAGTGATTTGTATGTCCTGACCATTTACAAAGTTGTATGTCCTGGAGATCAAGTTGAGATTGGCTGTATAATGCATGATTGATTTACGAGATTGGTTGTTGTGGCAGAGCTGCTTTTATGTTCCACCATCTCTACGTCCAAGAGCAGCTGTGTGCAGGACTCCTCCATCAGGTCTGAATGTTTTCTTCCATTTTCTTGACCTTTGGTGTTCAATAATGCTGATAACCTACTTGTAATCTATTTTGGTAACCTGTATACATATTCTTTGTTTGTAGTTGGTACAAAGGGAGCCCTTGACCAGCAATCTGGCAGAATGTGTTCTGGCGCCATGGTGAATACAAAGTTTGCTAACAGATTTTCTCCAGTGAAGTCAAATGCCATGTCGAGTGCAGGTAAACTGATCTCATAATAGTTATTTATGAGTTGAATGTGATTGACCCCAGCTATTTCTGGTTGACATTCTTGGTTGTTGATTGAGAGATGTATTGCTGGTCTTCCCACCTATTGTGGCTTGGAACTCTATCATGTTTTTATTTTTTTTGCTACTTTTAACTGAATTTATCAGAAACAGAATGTTGTCCTCTTGACTGCGTTTATTTTTTATCTTTCAATTACTGTGTGTGCTTGCGGTGTACCTGTCTGAAGAATGGTTAATCAGTCCTCAAAGTAGAATTAATTTTATTGCAGGTGTGCAAAGGAAGCTGGATATGGTGAATGAGGTAATGCTTTGATCACGTGTTGTTATTTTTGTTTCTTGAAGTTAGGAATGCTGGTTGTTTCTGTATTTTTATTTCCCTGCTAATGTGACACTTGCATATTTTAAAGGATGTGAGTAAAAATGACAAGTCATTGAAAGGCCCTGGCAGACTCCCAAAATATCGGCCACCAGGAAGAAAGAGCCCAAGTGAGTGGACTCTCTATTTTGTCTAAATGTTGAAGCCATGCTCCTGTCTACTTCATCTCAATTTGGTTTTAAGAGAACGATAGTACTTAAACGAAACTAAGTGAAAGAATAGTCTCAAACAGCCTCATTTAGCAAAGAACCAATGGCACGTGGAGTTTCTGAAACAGCAGTGAAGTTGGCAAACATGAGTGTTGAAAGCCGGAAGCGGTAGGGGGTGCAGCTGAGAGCAGCACCTGCAATAAAGACTAGAGTCCAATTTTGAGCCTTCTCCTCTATTATTGGTGGTACCTAGTTCATGCCAATGACATGATGTGGCGGAAGGAAGAGAGCCACCCAGAGAAGTGAGGCCGCCGGACTTGAAGTCATTTTTTGATTTAGTATTTGTACTGAACCTTGGACATCTTATTACCACAATAGTAATTCATAATTATTTAGAGTTTCTACATGTATGAATTTATTACAATTTTTATTAATTAAAAAATTTCATTATTCAACATAAATGTTCATGCAATTTTTATTGATGATAATAGTGTAGTATTATGATCTCCTCTTACGAAATAAGTGAACAATGATATACTAGGAGAGAAAATTAATATTGTAACTATCCTTTAATAGCAGCGTTTTTTTACAAAAATGCTGGAAAATTCATGTACATTGCCGACGTTTTTTTGAATAAAAATGCTATTGAGTGTAGTACATTAGTGACGTTTTTAAAATAAAAAAGTGACTAAATATGATAAATTTACCGGTGTTTCTTGTTAAAAGCATCGGTTGTCATTTACTTGCATTTATAAAACGAAGGGAAATACTTAAAACCTTTACCAACGTGTACCTAGACGACATATTTTGGTGGCGTTTTTAAATTGTCGGGGAAGGTGAAGCGACGTTTTAAAAACATCACTAAAAGTTGAAAAAAAATGTCGCTAATGAACCATTTTGTTATAGTGAGTATAGCTAGGTTTATATATGGATCAAGTCAACAAATCCTTTTTATGTTGTTAATTTTGTTAAGGAAGAAAACAAAAAGGGGGAGGGTTGGAAAGGGGTGTTGTGGGTTGCAAATTTCAGAGTCCTTCAAATAGTTTAACTGGCTATATGGCTAGAAGAGGAGGAACAAATAAAAGTTTAGGTGTAAGAGTGACCCACAGGTTTGTAATTGTGGCAAGAGAAAATCAGAACAGAAAGGGGAAGGAAAGGAGAATAATGGATGGGTAGAACATTACATAATCAATAGACATCTCCACCTAAATGGGATGAAGACAAAATGAGCAAGCCTGGAGCACCCATTTATATATTTTATACATATATTTATGTATCAACTCACTAAATTATATATATATATATATGGGGGGCTGCCTTTAGATCTCCCCAATCTCCCACTGTGTCTTCCCTGTTTATTTCTTCTCTCTCTTTCTCTCTCTACAATATATGGATAGCGCTAGCTTTGCATGAATTGTGTTTGAGCTTGTCATCAGAACCATCTCTCTGGAATTCCTTTCTTGGATGGCTGGAGCTGATATTGTGGTAAAAGAATGAGAAGCTTTTCTGAAGAAAACCTGAACAGACATATATATATACACATACACATATTGAAGAAGGATGGGTGTGCATGGTTGGAATGAGATTGGTAATTGGTGGGTTTTAGTGGATGTAGTAGTTTTGGGTTGGTTTTGGTATGAGAGGAAGGAGAGCAAGAAGAAGAAGGTGGTGGGAGTGTTGTTGGAGGTGGAGGACTTGAAGGGATCTGTACCAAATGGGAGCTTGGGATGGCCTTGGATAGGGGAGACACTGGACTTCATATATTTCTTGTGGCTACACCTTTGACCTGTCACCTTCATGGACGCTCGCAAATCTAGGTCAGATTTTCTTCTCTTTTCATTTTATTTCCTCTCCCTCTCCCTACCCTTCATTTTCCCCCCAATATTGCCTTCTTCTCCCCGGCTCCTTTCTGCATACTCTCTATTCCTCACACCTACTCTCATTCCTTTTCTAACCAAAAATCATGAAACCAAATTCACCCTATTCTTCTATATTTGTCTATTTGGTGTTATTTGTGTCACTTGTATGTATGAGAATCTTTTAAATTTGAGAATTGGACATAGCAAGTAGAGTACAAGTAATTGGCGGTGTCCTGGGAAAAAAATATACTACCTCCCATATTGTTTAAAACATTTCAATTTCTTACTTAAGTTTAGCTTAAAATTATTCATATTATTAGTTATTAGAGAAATTTTAAAAACTATATATATTTAGAAATTATAGATCTTTATTTACCATTTATATGCTAAAATGTTAAAAATAAAAAATCATAAATTAATTGTTATGAATAGTGAATATTGTGAAAAACTTAGGAAAAAGTGAATATTTCTTAAAAATTATAAATCATGAATCAACCACTAATTAATCTGGGGGTTTTGTTAGTACTTTCATCATTTCTGTCTTTCGCATGGAAAACAACATCAAAGCTGAAGAATGTTTTGACGGGTGCTCCTTAATTAATGGTGACATTTTTCATGTAGAGAGAGTAACACTAATTAACTATTTATTAATTAATGGGCGTTAATACATGTTAGTATATATTCCCTATCATTTTAATTATTGTGTGATATTGTCGGGTTTCCGTAGTTGTATTTTTTTTAGAGTTTTTCTTTTCGGCCATACATATAGCCAGAAACATCTTTTTCATAATATCTATGTGAAGATGACTAACTAGATAAGCATAACGAGAGGGATCGGATCATCACACCCCATATTTAGAGATAAATCGTAATATTTTTATAACGGAGTACTACTTTTTGTTTGTTTAGTTAATTTATTTATAGGAGAAAATTTTGTTTGTTTAATTTTAAGGTATTTCTTGTCGATGACAATATCATTTAATCACAACTTGTCACACTGACATGTCATGCTAGGACGTTTTCTTTCTGGAGAAACAAAAATAAAAATTAAAAACTTGTATTAGTACAATAAATGGGGAGAAATTAGATAATTTAAAGAAATGAAATTGATTAGTTCGTAGGATTTTCAAAATAAACAGTGCGCAGGATCACAAATAAGTTTGGTGCTATTTGTTTTATCAGTTCCACTTTCACCCTAGCTCTTTTCTTTAATTTAATACCATTTAACACTAAGGTTGTTAAGATTGAGATCCTGCTCAGAATCAATTTTCACCGTGCAAGGATCGAAATCTTATGATTGAATTGTAGATCGTAAGATTGAATTGTAGATTGTAAAATTCTACCAAAAGTTTAAAATTTCTTATTTAAACTATATAATTCATATAAAAGATCAATTATATTTGAAGCTCAAGTAATGTTTAAGTGTCATAGTAATGGTACGACATAATTATTGATACAATACAAGTAAAGTTCAAGTTTTTATAGAATATAGATCAATATAACAAATAAAATAATCAGCACAAATCTGAAAGAAATTCATAAATAAACACATCATTGATAAATAAAAGATAGTACAATATTTATAACTTTTCCTTAACCTATTGAATGTTTTGTTTTGGTCCTAAACATATTAAAATTTTTTTACTTTAGTCCTCAAAAGATGAAATTTATTATCTCAAAATAATTGTCTGATATAAACTTTAGAAATTCTAATTTAAATATTCAGTAATTGGCTTTCAGTAAATTTAAAACGTATAATAATTTTTTATAATTAATAGATAATTTAAAATTAGTAGGTTGTTCTTCCTAAATAAAATAAGTTCAACTTATAGAAAAGGAAAAACCGGTAACTTGAATGTCTATTAACAGTAAAAAAGATTATTACACATATTAATTTTACATTACGATAATTACCGAATAATTTAAATCATAGGAACCTCACAATCTCCACCGTTGGATTTTATCAGTGGTAACATCATAGAGTGATGATCCCAGGAGAAGAGACTGTCCCAACGGCAATGACCTTAGCTGTGAAATTCCTCAGCCACCGTCCTGTCACTTTAAAGCGGTTGGTGGTACCATAGCTTTTGATTTATCCTTTATTTACAAAAACAAAAGCAATTCAGTTAAATTTTATTAATATATATTGCATGGATAAATTCTAATTACTTAAAGTTTTATTTCAGGAAGAAAACAAGGAATTGAAGAGACAAAAAAGAGAATCCAATGAGGAATACAGTTGGAGTGATTACATATCACTTCCATTTACTCAAAGTGTGAGAGTCTTTGGATCACCCAAAAACTTTGCTTTTTTCTTGCTTCAGACCTTTCCTTGCAATTATCCTAAGCTCTATGGCTACTTGTAGGTCATTAGTGAAACTCTCAGACTAGCAAATATCATCAATGGGGTTTGGAGGAAAGCTCTTAAGGATGTGGACATCAAACGTCAGTTAAATAGCTACCCTTCATCAATTTTATAATCCAAAAAAGAAGAAGAAGTGAATTATTTGCCTTCTTAGCAACTTCTACGTGTACCAGGATTGTCCATAGATTGAGGCCTAGGGTTCAAGCATATTTAAAGGCGAAAAAAAAAAAAATACTCCCTAAATAGTTGGATTTTTTTTAACTCTCATGACTTGTAAGTTCTATTTGATTCTAAGTATATGCAAAAAAAAAAAAAAAAAGGCAAGAACAGGGATTATAAGGATCTGTTTATCCGTATGTTAATGGATTAAAAAGAGAGCTAATTTTGCAGGGTATTTGATACCCCAAGGCTGGTGTGTCTTGGCCTCTTTTATATCTGTTCACATGGGTGAAGAAAATTACAGCAACCCATATGATTTTGATCCATGGAGATGGGCAGTAATTAATAATCCTATCAATTCTTTCTCATTTTTCACTCAACTTCTCTGAATAATGTTTTGGTAAAAAACCTTTCACCCTGCAGAAAGTTGGGGGTGCTGTGAGCAACAACAATTTTACTCCCTTCGGAGGTGGACAGAGACTATGCCCTGGGTTAGAGCTTTCCACGCTTGAAATCTCAATTTTCCTTCATCATCTTGTCACCACTTACAAGTAATTGATCTTAGTTACTGTTTATGTTTAGAACTACACACACGTGCGCACACACAAACATATATATATGTGGAAGCATACCAATTGACTATTTTGGAGCACTTGAGAGATACTGTTTCTAGTCATTTCCAGATGGCTTGCCCTGGAAGACACGGTTGTTCACTTCCCAACCGTCAAAATGAAGCGGAAGTTGCCGATCATAGTAGAGTCCTTATCAATCGCCGTTTAGGCATTCTTGACTTCTACGGGGTACTAGTATGTATGAAGCATAGATATTACCTTCTCAGTTTAGAATTCAAATTGCCTGACACAAAAAAGAAAAAAAAAAACACATGTCTGTAAAGACCGTCTTGAATGTGCCAAGTCCTTTTTTGTATATATGAAAGATTACAAGCGTTGGCCCCACCAGAAGGATAGATTTAGAAGGTTGATGTAGCTGTATATCTGATTTTTTCCTAAATAAAATGGATGGATCTGGCCATATATAATGGGGTAAGTTCTTTATGTCCCTTTCCTATTCATTTCCTACAAGGAAGGGTCCTTGGGACATCTTTTCAGAATGAATGCAAGTGGAGATGATTGAATCTAACCTTTCAATCCAAGTCCCATCACTTGCGAAATCATGTGTTGATAATAGCAATCATCTCACAATGATGGCAACAAAGAGCAAGTAAGGCATCAGGCATGGTAGGATGGCTTCCGCAAGCAATCATAAATAGGGATGATCAATCGGTTATTTCGGTTTAAACCGAACCGAATAAGTTGGTGTTTTCGGTTTTCGGTTTCGGATAGTAACAAACTGAAATAACCGAACTGAGAGTGGAAACCGAATAAGAACTGTATCAAAATATTTCAATTCGGTTCGGTACCAACCGAATTAACCAAAAAATTTAACTAATAAAGTAAGCTCCTAACTATTCTAGCCAATTATGTGCTAGAATAGACACTTGGCTCGGATCATTGAGCCTAGATGCTTCTTCAGCAGCAACTCACGAAGTTCGTCTTGAAAAGCATTGACACAGGTAAAAAGGGCTAAAGATAACAAATGAAAACAATGCATAATTGCAAGTTAAACAAAATGCACATAAATGCATACAATAACTTTCCATTCCAGTAATGCTCGCATCTTCATTCCAGGCAAAACGCAAACAAGAGCAAAACATTAGGGAAAAAAAATGGTTCGATCATAAAGAGAGAATACGATATGATAAGCCAATAAAACCTAGAAAAGTAGCCAGAAAACCTATTGCCAGAATCCTAACTGGTAAGAAAAATAAAAACTGGTACTCCAATCCAAACCGAATCCCACTAGACTGCAACTGAGGGCTGGGGCCGATGGCTGCAAGTGGGGGGGGTGGGTTGGGGCGAATCCAATTTGAGTCTGAGGGCAGGGCAGGGCAAGGTCGGCAGGGCAAGGTCGGCAGGGCAAGGGAGTGGGGGACGAGACGGAGTCACAGGCAGTGGCAAACGAAAAGGGGGCAAGTCCAGGGTTTTAAATCTTATACTGAATGCTAAATTATTTTTTTAACGGTATGGTACAATTTTAGGTACCGGTATCATATCAGTGATACACCTCAGGTATGCCAGATTATAATAAATTTTATACATATATATGAAAATTACATACATATTTAAATAAAGCATATCAAAATATATTGAAAATCTCCAACTATTCCAACTAATTATTTTTTATTTTTATTTTTCTCTTTTATTGTTATTATTTTGGAATTTCAAAGAAATAAAAAAAATTAAATATTAAAGATAAAGTGAGAGTTTGACTTTCGATTCGCCCACCCACCAGTCGTTTCTCTTACCTCTTTTTCTCTTTCAATTATCTCTCTTGCAACTCTCTCTCTCATCTCCATTTCTCTTTCATCTCTCCTCATCTCTGTCCGTCTCTGTCTCTTTCAGTCTCTCAGACACCTCTCTCTCTCTCGCTCTGGCTCGCATCAAATAACATGAACCAGAACAACAAAAGGGCAAGTCAATGTTTTTTTGTAATGGAGAATGGGGATTCGTGCTCGGATCTTTGAAGCAATAGCCAAAAGTGTTTGAATTTTCTTACTTGCCGGCGACAACGAAACAAAAATAACAAAGTACCGCTTATGGACCGGTATAGACTAAGACAATTGTATGCCTGAGATGTTGGTACAGACCGGTGTAGACTGGTACATAGGATGAGACTATATCGGCTCGTTTCGTTCTGTTTTGCCTTCGGTACTGGAATGTACGGGTTGTACCGACCGAAACAGTATGAAATTAAAAGCACTGGGCAAGACCGCAAAGGGGGCAACCGGGTAGGTAAGGGGGATAAGGGTGTTGTTGGGCCTGTGGAAGAATAATTGGGTTAGTAAGTTAGGGATTAGCCCAATAATAAACAATAAACGAAAAGGTAGGCTAAAGCCTGAAAAACTAATTCAGTTATTTTGGTAACTGAAATAACCGACTCACACAACCAAAACCGAAATTACCTCCATTCAGTTTTAACCGAAACCGAACCAAAATACCGAACAAACCGAACTGAATTTCTGAAAATTTTCAGTTTTTTAGTTATTTCGGTTTAGCCCGAATAGTGATCACCTCTAATCATAAATGTGTCATAGAGGGGCCGATGATATTGAATCTAATGGTAAATGATCATACCCAATTGGTCTGCCCGACACCGTAGGAAACCTGACTTGAAGAGAATCTCATTTAAATTTGGGCTAATAAATTATATAATTAAGAAGCAACGCAAAGAAATGGGGTAAAATTCATATGCGGCCCTTTTATTTTTACTGTTATCCTAGTGTGATCCTATATACCACAACTAGTGTCATCTTAGAGTTCTTTAATTTATAGGGTAAATTCCAAGTGTGGTCCTTTAACTTATTTTCATGTACTAAATTAGTTTTTGAGCTTAAAGTTGTCATATCAAAATCTTTTACTTCATATTGAGTGTCTCAATTGGGTCCTTTATATCAATTTCAGTATTAAATAGAATGAAAAATGATGAAATAGATTAATTAAAATTAAAATAAATATTAAAATAGCGCTTCCATTACTTTAACTTTTCTTGTCAACAATCTAAATATTAAACTTTTAAATCTATTGTTTATATCTAGCTCGCAACCAACCTCGTTCATAGAATAGTTATTTGTGTTAGGATATTGGTATTACCAATCAGTTCAACTCTTAATTAGAGAATTTAACAAACAAAAATACCAAAAACATTGGCACTCTTTTCTCTATTGTTAATTCACAATGGAAAATACTGCTCAAATTTGAAGGATCAGATTAGAGCAAAATAGTGTGATTTCTGATATATGATGGAATTGGTGCTTCTAAAATAATCACCAAGGAAAATTAGAGCATATTGATCATAAAATTTATCTTCATCCATAATTTCCATTATAATTGAGGAAATCTACTTGCTCATCAGATATCACTAAGAACTTGAATAGAAAAAAGGAAAAAAAACCCATAAAATTTCATCAAAGCCTCCTCAGCTTCTTGGAGCACTGCAACTGTGCTTCTTTGGAACATCATATTTGTTTTGAAGTCCTATTCGATTTCCCTCATAGGCCTCAAGAAAGGGAGCTTCTAGATTAGAAGCTTTGTGCTGTTAGTACTTCTTGATCTCCCTCATAGCCACCATTCCCAGCCTGAACTGATGTGGCTTCTTTACTCCCCTGGTCGCTGACGCTAATTTCCTAGCTGCCTGCCCGATTCCTTACCGATGGTAAATTTTCTTAGAGTTTGTTGGGTTTGGGTTTGTTGTAGCAGTAGCCGCTTATTGAAAACAACCAAGACAATGAAATTTGAATGGGAGAGAATTTTAAGGGAAGTAGGGGTGACGGAGTAGAGAAGAAGAGCGCAAGAATAGATCTGGAAGTGATAATCCGGAGGGTGTCTCCGGTAATGATCAAGACAATGCCAACAAACCTCACCAGAAGAAATGCTACCACTAACAAACTCTCAGCAAAAAATTTATGAGATCTAGAGGAGAAAGATGCAAGCTGAGAGAAAGAGAAGAAACTTAAGAGTAAAAAATTTTCAGAAGATTCGAAGGAGAGAGATTCAAGAAAAATGGGATAATAAGGTGGGCCAATCAAGAAATTTTGATGTAGATAGTTGGTTTAGAAATTTAAGTTTTAGAATTCTTGATTAGAAAAGTTTCAGGACTAAATTTGGTATTTTAATTTTTTTTTAGTCTTAATTATTGTCACATCAATAATTTTCATTTGATTAAACATTTGAATTAATAAATAGGATCTAACTCAGACGTATAGCGTGAGATAAGAGACTTTGATATGACAACCTTAAGTTAAGGTACTAGTTTAGAACATGAAAATAAGTTAAGGGTTCTTCCGTATAAATTACCCTAGTTCATACTATTTGGGTCCCTTTCATCATTTTCTTCTTTATCTTTGATAGAAATTGATGATGGCAACCCCAAACGCCTATTAAGACCATTAGTGTTGCTGTGGCTTTCTATTTAATTACAATAAATGAGCATATTATAAGAAGATGAAAATTTAGCCCAAACCTAATTGGAACACATAACTTTTAGTAATTGAACCGCATATTAACCAAAACTCAACTTTCCTCAACGCTCTGTCTTGTCTCACCTAGTCTTCTTGATTGCAAACTAAAGTAGCCAATCTGACCTGGCGTTAATCAAATGTTTGTAGGAATCTTTTCTCCATAATAGTCTATCATAAGATTCGCACCCAAACTTGACTAGCTATCCTAGCAATTTGAGCACATGTGATTGCCTAAAAACAATGCTCCCACCATGGAGAAGAACAAGAACAGAGGAAGGATGATTTTAAACACCAAAAATAAATATTAGAAATAACTCTTTGGGGCTTGGTTTTGATGAAAGAGGTACATTTTGGGTTTCGATTTTTGAAGGAAATCAAGGGATCTAATTTGGTGCGTTAGGAAGATTGAGGCATGGAGAAGTTAGACGAAGAATGACATTAATTTGGGGAAAAAGATGAATTTTATGCTTATGTGCATTTCACATCCTCATGATTATGTGATTGTGTAATTTTTAGGCAAAGTTTCAAATTCTTACAATATGGTCATCCATTGTAATTAAAGAGGAAGCCATAGCAGTAGTTTGGGTCCCAATGAACCATGATAGTAACTTCTGTTGAAAATAGTGACTAATGGAATGGACATAGATAGAATGCGGTATATGAAATAGAGAACTTTAAGATGACACTCATTATTTAAGGGATTGGATTAGGGCAACTGTAAAAACTAAAGGATCATATATGGATTTTACCTGAAAGAAATGACAAGAAAAAAAAGTAACTAAAAGAAATGACAAGAAAAAAAAGTAACTGTGGGAATATTTTTGCTATATTTTTTTATTTTTTATTGGAAGAAGTTTACTATTTTAATTATCTAATAGTCATGTTTCTTGAAAAAATGATATATCAATTAATGTATCTATAGAGAGACACATGATGCAATTATTAGAAGAGACACAATTTCTCAAAAACGAGACATCTCTTCATCTAAAAAATTATGATGGTTAGAAAGGACATAACTTTTCATAGGTATTTTTTAGAGGCCTATAAATATATCATTTTGGTCTCAATTCTAGGAGTCTTTTTCACACTTTCATACGAGAGTTAAAGATAGCTTTGTTGTATCCTAAAGAGGATTGTCCTTAAATAAATATTTTGGCAATATCTTATTTAGGCCCTGTTTGGCATTAGCATCAATGATTAGTGTTAAAGTTTTGAAAAAACTAACCAAAGGTAGCTTTTAACTTTTAGCTTCAGCGTTTTTATCTCAACCATTAAATAAATTATTCAAAACTCTAATGCTGATGACAAAAGCTATTCACAAACGAAGCCTTAATAAAGTGATTAGTCACACCTTGTTGTGAATTTCAAGAGTTTATCAATTTTACCCTAAAAAACCCGCAAGCGAACGGAATCGTTGTATACTTAGGAGTAATTAAAGGTGTCGTCCCAAGAGAGTTAGTAATTTTATCTAGATTGAAAGATCAAAGTTGCTCAAGTTACCTAACTTAATCAACACAAGAAAAATGACTCTAAAGAAGATGGAAAATACTAAAGATAAAACTTAGGATAAGTGTGACTACCCCTCTAGGATTCATTTCCTACCCAATGCTACTCAATAAAGTTGGTCCCCAAATGTGAAGTGCCATGTGTGGTCAAAAAGATTTCAAATCAAAGACCCCTTTCTCAAGATAGGTTTTTGCGCACCCTCCACTAACTTGGGCTTTACTCAAGCTCCAACTTAACTTAAGGTGGTTGAAGAGATAAACCTTCTTTTAATGCCTAATGTTCACTTATATTATCTCTAATCTAAGTTAACATTATGCCCCTTCCATTCCTCTTTGTCATCCTTAAAACCTTTCTCAAGGATTTAATGGTCTAGTGCATTAGACATGGTGGCCAACCATTCATTAAACAAGAAGCTCAATGCAAGGAACAACACAATAGAACTCATCCATAAACACACAAAACAACTTCATTAAGTAACAAAGGGAGGAAAGTCACCCTAGAAAGGTAAAGAAATCTACTCACGATCCATAGCTAATGTCATCAACAAATCCATAATAACAATGACAACGAAAATCATACAACTCAAACTAGAGAAGAGAAGAAACCCAGAAAACCCCCTCGACGTTTGTACGCTCGAAATCAACAATCCTCTGGTTCCAGTTTCCCAAGAACGCCTCCAAAAAGCTCAATACGCCTCCAGTCGGGTCTAGATCAAAATCAGCCAATAAGCTCTCTTTTGGACTCTTTCTCTTCTTCTATTTATACCTCCTCTTCATTCCAGCCCTAAAAGGATAAGTATCACCGATCCAAGCCAGCTCATTAGGTGGAAAAATAGTGGGGGACCATCAAAACGCGAGCTTTTGGCAAAACAGAGCATCGCTGGCGACGCGTCGCCAGCCTGGGTCGAGTTCTGGCGACGCGTCGCCAGCTGACCATCAGGAACTCAGAACACTTATAACGTGGGCGACGCGTCGCCAATTCTGAGTGAATTCTGGCGACGCGGCGCCGAATTTCGTTTTTGCACTTCTTCCACGTCCTTCGTCCAAATGCCGTCCCACTCAAGCTTGCTTCTAATGCCCCGTCCGTAACACTCGATCACACCTGTAATGAGCAAAAATACCAAGAAAAACTAAGACAAGGAGGAAAAATCAACACAATTTGATGGTCAAAGTTGTCAAAAGGTCAATACTTTGACCGTGGAATGATGCACTTAACAAATTCCCCCAAACTTAAACCTAAGCTAGTCCCTAGCGACCTAACCTACAAAACACACAAACACCAAAGAAGCTACAATGTTAACCAAATGTTGCATCTAAACTTCAATGATTGACTAGGTTTGACTTCAAAAGAAGAAATTGTGACTAAGGAAAATGAAATTTTGCTACCTAGGGTGAATCCCTTTGGGGAATGACCCCCTAGATGATTTAAATTTCCATTAGAGGAGTTGTGCCATCTAACTTGAGGCTTGCACTAAGTTCTTTTCCAAACGCTTGCAAAAGGATTCAGCACCCACTACCTTATTCCCCTACGGTCGGTAGCACCAAACTCAAAGCTCAAATGGTTTACTTTCAAAAGATAGCAACAGGTTAAAGGCTAAAAAAGAAAACGGAGGAACCAGAAGATAACTTTCAGAATAGAGTTAGCGAGGCGGTAAAAAATAAAACCAAGTGCTTAAAAGAAACAATCAAGTTGAACAAGCATCAATCCACCATTCACCAACCCTTTACACCTATTAACTAACTATTGTTTCCTCTTCATGTATTTAGCCGTTTAGCAAGTGCATAAACGGGAGCTCCGCCTAAGCCCAAGCTACTAACTTAATACAATCCAAGGTGATTTTATTTACAACCATACTCTTATTTCAAGCACCTTTTCGAGCTGTGATCAACTCTTGCCTTAGGAGAAGACCCCAACCTACTTCGATATTAGGAAACAGCGGAGTAGTATATATTTTTTTCTTTTCTTCTTCTTCTTCTTTTTTTTTTGACACAAGAATATAAATCCCCCAAACTTGCCATTATTTCCCACTTAATTCAACTCAATGCAATTTCTTTTAAGCTCAAGAGTTGACCTTTTTCCACCTCAGGTAACTCAAGGGTATAACCACAAGAAAATGAAAGCTCAAAATAAGGGTGATATGAGGGAATGTAGAGGGATTGGTTATTTGGTGGGAAGGTTCCTCCTATGAGACCACATGCTTCAAGTTCATGCACTATTGTGAGTTTGCTAGGTCCTTAGGCAAGTTTTAGAGCAAAACTCAATACAAGGATCTCAAAAGACACAAGTTCATAGCACAACTCCCAAGTTCATTATAACACATCATCAAGGATTCACCCAAAAGTATCAAAACTAATTTTTCCAAATTCATCAAAGCTTCAAGAGAGTCAAACTAGTAACCACATCCATCCATATGAAAAAATGGTCCCCATTGGGTCCTAAAGACACCAAAAACAATAAAGGACTACAAAAAAAAACTTTCAACCTATATGCTTCTATATGCAACCTATCAAACTTCAATAAAGGAAGAAAGGAAAACAGGAAAACAAAATATGCAAGAAACATGCACCCTAAATGAAACAACCACAATTCTTTAAAACTTAGAAAAAAACAACTAAGTCTAAAACAAAGACACGAACACAAACAGAGAGACCAAGTATGATAGTCAAACAACCACTCCCCGAACTTAAAACGAGCATTGTCCTCAATGGAAAGTGAGTGTCAAAGAATCATACCTGGGGGCGTGTGTTCCCGCCCCTACTAATCCTCTCCCATGTCATCGTGGCCAGAAGACCCACCGGCAGGAGGAAAAAAAGAAGGACCTTCAAACGGGTCATGGGGAGGTCCAAAATGTGGGTAAAAGGGAGGTGGGTGGCTTGAGGGGTGGGGCGTGTACCACTGGTATGCGGAGGCGTGGAAGTGAGGTGGAATGGGTGGGAAGGGAGGGTATTCTGGCAGGAGGTCCCGCTGCTGCTGTTGCTGTTAGTGGCCCCAACGGACTTGCCCGGAAAGAGATTCTTGGTTGCCAGCAATAAGTGAGATGCCCTCGCGAATCTCCTTGGCAAAAGAAGTAAAGGAGCCACCGAATGATTCGAACCGAGCCGCTGACTCTTCATGCTGCTCTCGCATCATCAAGTACATCTTGTTGAGTGCTACAGCCAAAGAGGCCGAAGTCGCGGTAGCTGGATCGACTAACTGATCAGAAGCGCCCCCAAAGTCCTCCCCTAGATAGGGCTCCTAAAACTGCTATTGTTCTTCTTCTATTTCTTCCACTTGCTCTTGCTCTTGGGTGGCATCTTCTTCCTCCTCTTCTGATATTACCTCCTGGATACCTTCCGAAGCACCACTAAGTTTGTCCACAGAGATTGGCTTGATGACCAAATTTATCTTTGAGGGATCTTCCATGACAACACCAGCCCTCAACATTAAGGTAGTGACCAGCTAAGGGAAAGGCAGGTTCCCCCGTTTCGACTTGGCGGCACAGAGAAGATGCTTCAGGATGAAGTGGCCGACATCGATTCGAAAGTCACAAGCTAAGCAATACAAGATCTCCAAGCAATCCGAGGTGACTTCTTGAACATGAGTAGTCGGGACTAGGCGGGAGGAGATGAAGTAGTTCCATGCCTTCATTTCTGGGGGGAGAGCTGAAGAGCTGAAATAGAGCTTCCTATAAGACTGATCTCAGCTTAGTGTCCAATGGACCGGGAGACCGCATACTACTTGAGCCTGCTGCTCAAGGGAAGCCTTTTTGAATTGTCCTCCAATCAATGGGTTGATGTTGAATAGCTCATTAATAATTGTATCCCCATAATGCACAGCATGTTTGTGCACAAAGCAAGCCTTGGCTCGGCTATTCAGGTGGTAAGCTCCCATCAAGTTGGCGTAGAATTCCATTATGAGGATATTGGACACTTCCGCTTGAGAATATGCCACCCATTGCTGCCATCCTAGCCTCTCCACGATTCTTAGTATCCCCTCATTCTTCCTTCTTCGAGAAGTCGAAGCCTCTTTCCGGTGTGAGCTTGCGATTCACGAACCCCTCAAAGTAGTTGCTTTGCCTGAGAAGACACAAAGCGAAATTTTATCATAGGGAGGTTCTTGCGGCTCTTCTTGACGAATCCTCTTTCCCCTCCTCTTTTCTTTCAAAGAGTGAACGGGCACTGACTTGCGAGGCATGTTTCCTACAAAATCACAAGATACACTTCAACTTCCTTTACATGAAGAATGAAAGAACCAAGGATTAACCTTCACCACCACATTCCCCAATTTCAAGTTGACAATCCATAGTTGAAAAGCTCATGCATAAGAGAACAATCCATTATCTTACTTCACGTCCATCCTAGGTGTTCTAAGATATTGCACCAACCATTATAAGACCATGCATATTGGTATTGGACTGCAAAACAATACACACTTTCTTATTAAACAAAACATTCAAGCAAAATCGATGTTAAGGATCCTAGTTGTGTGCTCATGAACAAGGTAGCAAGGAAAATCCC